>CM075980.1:55806168-55848102 GCA_038087875.1 Malacoraja senta | reverse complement strand
TGTGATATTCTGCCCCAAACCCAGCTTCTCCAGACTATCTAAATAATTAAAGTTCATCAACCCGAGAATTATTTAGGTAAATCTCTTTTGCATCATCTCTAAAGCCTTTACAAGTTTAATAATTGGAGCAAATATAACTGGACACAATAGTTAAAATGTAGAAACAAAGAACTGCAATTATACTGGCTATTATACAATGCTATTATACAAGGCTATTATATTATGCTGGCAATTATCCAAAAGACATAAAGAGCTGGAGTAAGTCGGCAGGTCAGGCAGCATTGCTGGAGAACATGGATAGGTGACGATTTGGGTTGAGACCCTTCTCCAAACTGATTGTACAGGAGGATAAGAAAGTTGGAAAAGGGGGTGACATAAGTAGGGGGGGAGGGGGGAGCAGGGGTATTTAATAGGCAGATAGTTAGAACAAAGGCCAGAGATAAGACAGAAGCTTTGTGTTGAGGATTGTGAAGCCAGAGGGAGGAAAGTAGCAGGAACAGTAGGGGGAGGGGGTGGAGGGGGAAGGGGAGAAATAGTTGGGTGTCCAGGTGAGGCAGGAGTTAGTTGGAGGTTACCTACAATTGGAGAATTCAATGTTCATACTTTTGGGTTTTAGTTTGGTTTGGTCTGGACGTACAGCATGGAAACAGGCCCTTCGACCTTCCAAGTCCGCGCAGACCACGGAAACCCCTACTCTAGTTCTGTGTTATTCTACTTTCACATCCCACACACTGGGGACAGTTTACAGAGGCCAATTGACGTACAAACCCGCACATATTTGGAATGTGGGAAGAAACCGGAGCAACTGGAGAAAACCCACGCGGTCACAGGGTGAACATACAAACTCCGCCCAGACATAGTCAGGATCCATAGTCAGGATCAAACCCGGGTCTCTGGCGCTGCAAGGCTGCTGCTCAACCACTGTGCCGCCTAATGCCCCACTGTATAAGCTACCCAAGCAGAATATGAGGTGCTGTTTGTCCAGTTTGCGTGTAGCCTCACTCTGGCAATGGAGCCAAACCAGTGCTTTATAAATGTTTGTGGTGACCTCCTTGCTCTTGTACTCTATGCCTCATTATATATAACCCAGGATCTCGATTGTAATCATGTATTGTCTTTCTCCTGACTGGATAGCACGCAACAAAAGCTTTTCACAGTACCAGAGAGTGTGTGTGAGAGAGAGGGGGGGAGAGGAGGGGTGAGGGTGAGAGAAAAGATAGGGAGAGAGAGAATAGGAGAATGGGAGAGAGGGGGGGGGAGTGTGAGAGACTAAAGAGAGGGAGGGAGAAAGTGTGAGAGAGGGAGAGAGAGAGGAATGTGTGGGAGAGGGGAAGATAGAGAGAGAGGGGGGGAACAAGAGGAGGAGAGTGAGAAAGAGAGGGAGCGAGTGGGAAGGGGAAGGTGTGAGATAGAGAGAGGGAGAGGGAAAGGGGAGAGAGAGGGAGGAAAGAGAGAGGAGGAGTGCGCGAGAGAGAAGAGAACAAGAGTAGGGGGGAGAGTATGTGCGAGAGAGGGAGACAGAGTGAGGGAGGGGGAAGAGAGAGTTTGTGAGAGAGAGAGAGAAAAAACTGGGCCCGATATTTGAAGCAACTTTTAATTACCATCCTTCCATCCTTCGGAACCTGGCTGAGATGCAGTTTCACATCTGGTGAACTGATGATGGAATCTTTTAATTTTTGGACTTCGTTTTGAGATATCATTCCCTCTCTCTGGAATACTGATCTTTTCCATCGATCAAAGCATTTCCACCTAAAAACATCTTTCTCTAAACAAAGCTCCGAGCCAGCCAAAGTGTATATAATAGCGAGGAAAGAATGCAGTCTGTTGGCCAGTAAAATAAAGCGCCTCAATAAAGTCCAGATCCTTTGTTTGGCTGTTTCCCTCCTCTGTAAACTCCTCTGGGCTAATAACTCTCGAAGATATCTATGTTCCTCCAAGTCTGGCCTCATCTCCATTGGCAGCCAGTTCTTAAGCTGCCAAACCCTGAACTCCACCTCGTCATTGGTGAGGCTGCACTTGGAGGATTGTGTGTAGCTTTGCTCACCCTGCTTTAGGGAAGATGCCATTAAGCTGGAGAGAGTGCAGCGTGCGTTTTACAAGTATGTTACCAGCCCTCAAGGGCTTGAGTTATCTGGAGAGGTATGGCAGGCTCGGAATTCATGATGATTAGACAGACACAAAATGCTGGAGTAATTCAGCAGGTCAGGCAGCATCTCTGGAGAAAAGGTTTAGGTAACGTTTCGGGTCGAGACCCTTCTTCAGACTGAGAGTAAACCAGTATCTGCAGTTCCTCCTTACACATGATTACAACAGTTGTCCACAGTGTACAGATACAGGGTAAAGGGAATAACGTTTAGTGCAAGATACATCTGGAATGCCCTGCCTCGAAGTGAGGTGGAGGCACATTCAGAAATAACTTTAGAAAGGGAATTAAAAATAATGGATGAAAAAGCTAAATTTGCAGTGGAACAGGGCAGGAGTTGGCACAAGTGTGATAGCGTTCTGAGATTCATGCTTTAGATATGTGAGAGTCTCACCAACTACAGGGATGTTACACAGCTCATTGGGACCATCTCAACAGTGCATGAGATTGTCAGAAACTTTTATCACCAACAAGCTGCCGCAAAGGAGCTATGATACATGCGACTAAACAGCTGCTTAAAAGCATTGAAGTTGTGTTCTTTTACATTGACATGACTCCTGTACCATGTGTTCTTGGTATTTGCCACGAGCCCCCTCTGTAATTGCAGCCAAACTTGTGTAGTCAACTTTCAGGAGCTGGAACACCTGGTGGCGGCACTCACTGTGGGGCGCAGCAGTAGAGTTGCTGCCTCACAGCGCCAGAGAACCGGGTTCGATCCTAACCTCGGATGCTGTCTGTACAGGGTTTGCAAGTTCTCCAAGTGACCATGTGGGTTTTCTCCAGGTGCTCCACTTTCCTCCCACATTCCAAAGACATAGGTTAATTGGCTTCTGTAAATAGCCCCTATTGTGTAGAGTCATAGAGCTATCAGCATGGAAACAGGCCCTTTGGCCCACCTACACATCCCACCTGCCTGCATTTGGCCCATATCCCTCTAAACCTGCCCTATCCGTGTACCTGTCCAAACGTTGTGATAGTGCCTGCCTCAACTACCTCCTCCGGCAGCTCGTTCCATGCACCTACCACCCTTTGTGTAAAAAGTTGCCGCTCAGGTTCCACCCCCCGTCTCCACCCCCCCCCCCCCCCCCCCCCTTCACCTCTCACCTTAAAAGCAGTAACAACCGAAAGTGGAATAACATGGAAATAGTGCATGGTCGGCATGGACTCGGTGGGCCAAAGGGCCTGTTTTCACATTATATCTCTAAACTCTAAACCTTACGATTAAGATGACTCTCCCCTCAAGCTTGTTCCACAGGAAGCAGAGTGTGTTCAAGAGCCATCTGCTGATGTAGAGATTCAGTTGTGTAAACCGTGAATTGAGGCAATTTGGAAAAGGCAGTGCGCAGAGTAGATCTTGGTTCACACATCATCATCCCACACCAGGGCCAACTTATTACCAGAGAGTGTCTGCACCATGAATCCCCTCTCAAGTTACCAGACCAATCTCCTTGCAGGAGACTAAACACAGAAGATTCCTTTAGAAATTCAGAGAGGTTGTAAAAGTAACTGAGTGTAGTTGATAGCGATACAACATGGAATCAGGCCCTTCGGCCCACCAAGTCCACACCGAATATCAATCACCCGTACACACTAGTTCTATATTATCTCACTTTCTCATCCACTCCCTACACACTTGGGGCAATTTACACAGGACCAATTCACCTACAAACCCGCACGTATTTGAGAAATCAGAGCACCTACAGGAACCACTCGCGGACACAGAAAGAACGTGCAAACTCCACACAGTCAGTGCCCGATGTCTAGATGAAGCCTGTGTCTCTGGCGTTGTGAGGAAGCAGCTCTACCAGCTGCACCACTGTGCTGCCCACAACCAGACTGTGATCATTACCCAGTGCTCTGTGGTGTTGGATGGGATGTTGTGATGAATTCATGCTTGTTGATTCATGCCGCTGACAAGTGGTAAAAGGAAAACTTCATAGCTTTATTGAAACTGTATCGCACCCCAATTTTACATCAGCTCCAAACAGTTGCATGACTGTACTGACACAATGCATATGTTAAGTTTACATTAGCAATACAGCATGGAAACAGCTCCTTCGGCCCATCACGTTTACGCCAACCATCGGTTACCCATTCACTCTGGATCTATGTCACCCCATTTTCTCACTCCCTACACACTTCGACAATTGTACAGAGGCCAGTTAACCTATAAAGCCGCACGTCTTTGGGATGTTGGATAAACTGGAGCACCCGGAGGAAACCCACTCCATCACAGGGAGAAGGTAAAAAATCCACACAGACAGCATCTGAGGTCAGGGTCCAAACCAGGTCCCTACCAGCTGTGCCACTGTGCTGCCCTAAAACTAGTTAAAACCGGCAGGATTTTATCAATGATATCTTGGTGACTTACTGGCAATACTTACAAGATTACGTTCTGTGTAAATGTATATAATTAAGTGCTTAATTATTGAGTTTGCAAAATCACAGGCATTTGGAGAAATGCAACGTTGAGGGAGGTTTCTCGGAACAATAAATAGAAGTCTCATCTTGGGGGCAAGGTTTGTGCTGATGGTGACGGTGCTCCTTCAGGCACAGTGGAACCACTCCATGGATTAGCCCTCCTTAGCGATTTGTTGGTTAAATCGCAGACCTGATTCCCAAATCAAAGCTAAATCAAACTGAGCTAGGGAGTCATAGAGTTGTACAGCACAGAAACAGGCCCTTCTGCCCAACAAGTCCATGCCAACCTTGATGCCTCTCCACACTAATCCCACTTGTCTGCATTTAGTCCAGAATCCTCTGCTCCTTTCCTTTCTAAGTACCTACCCAAATACCTCTTAAATGATGTAATTGCCTCTATCACTTACTCTGGCAGATTATTCCGTATAATCACCCCCGTCTAAATTGGCTTCGGTAAAAATTGTATATTGTCCCATGTGGTAGTGCTAGTGTACGGGGTGATCACTGGTCGACGTGGACTCAGTAGGCCCAAGGGTCTGTTTCCATGCTGTATCTCTAAAGTAAACCAAAGTATATGACCATCATAGAACAGGCTGTCCCATGGAAAACATCACCCAGCCATTCTCTGTGGAACCACCAGCAAAAGATTAAGTTTGTTTGGGCCACCATTTTGATTGCTATTTGAATAGTTCTATGAAAGGGTGGAAAAGAGCTGAGATTCTCAGTCTTTGGTTTTCTGTATTGTTGGGTTATAGCCTTCATTATAGCCCTTTGTGTGAGCTTTTGTCCACACCGTATTAAGTTCAAATATTCTTTCTAGCACGCTCCAAAAACTGATGGATACAATATACAACTATTTTAATATCCTTTCATTAATAACATAAAGACTGCAGTCACAGATCCACGGAGTCTCCCTGGATGTTACCTTTTAGTGCTTTAACTTTGCAATAAGTCACTTTCTTGAGCTTTAATTAAATGCTTCAATTAAAAGGACTTGCAGTAAGCTGTAATAGGGCATGTTCTAGCGTTAATTAGTTTAGTTTAGATTAGTTTGGAGATACAGCAAGGAAACAGGTCGCTTCGGCCCACCGAGTTCATGCTGACCAATAAAAAAACACCAGAACCTGCGAAACGTAAGAAAGGGAGAGGGAGGGAAGGAGATAGATTGTTTTCGGTCCACTTTGAAACAACTTGCAAGGGTGAGGCGGGTGGAGGGGGCGGGGGCGGGGGTTCATACAGTGAGAGAAATAGCAACCTCTTCTCAACAACGTGGTGTATTAACTACAGTGCCACTAACTTGGGACTGAGTAAAAGCAACTGGGCTGGATTTGTTTCATTTGGCGAGTCAGATTGGAAACTCATTAACGTGAATAGCGTTGAGCTTTATGGCAGAGGAGCACAAGGGACAAGACAGTGAATCTCACTTAAAATAAAAGGGATTTGATAGACCTGTCATGTAGGGGAGGTAATACAACAGCCATCTATCTCCATTACACACCCATGCACATCACATAAGGATGCTGTGTAGGGGAGGGAGATCTATTAAGCCCCACTAAATTACCACTCTTTGAATTCTGTGAATTATGCTGCAAATGCATTTCTCACTTAAGCTGGAGGAGGCGAAGTGAGGCCTTCCACCAGTAGCCCCTTTAACCTTTCTTGCTTCTGAATCAGTATCTTTCCATTTAAAAATACATTATTTTTCAATCTTTGGAAGACCTCTGCTGCCCTTCTTGTCGAATTAGACCCTGCATCTAGAGCTTACCCAGGTATTATTATCGTGAATAAGTTTCAGGCCTGTATTATTTGGCACCGTACTTAAAGCTGCCACTTGGGCTGAACATAGTTTATATTTGATCTGTCAATTTTCATCGAGAGGAAGTCACAATGGAAACAGATGACTTTCCCGGTGAGACGGTGTATTTAGAAGGAATGCTTCGTGTAAATTATCAATCTGCTCCCACTACCCTCTTAATTAGATCACTGCTGATTCATGCTTTCACTCCATTTTACTCCTGTCTGGGTTCATTATCACTTAATGCCCTAACCCAACAAAAATCAAATACTCTGTCCAAAACATTTGTTAACCCTTTGAAGTGTGAATTCCTGATTTTTTTTTTACCCCCAAAGGGGCAAAACTGTTGACTGATTACACTACGAATAAATCTCTAATTTTAAGATTCAGGCGGCGCAGTGGTAGAGTTGCTGCCTTACAGTACCGGAGATTCGGGTTCGATCCTTACTATGGGTGCTGTCTGCGCAGAGTTTGTACGTTCTCCCTGTGACCGCGTGGGTTTTCACCAAGTGCTCCAGTTTCCTCCCACATTACAAATGCGTGCAGGTTTGTAGGTTAATTGGCTTCTGCAAATTGTTCCTAGTCTGTAGGATAGAACTCAGGGATCGGTGCTGGGCCCATTACTGTTTATCATCAATATCAATGATTTGGATGGGAACATACGTGGCAAGATTGGTAAGTTTGCAGATTATACCAAATTGGTGGTTTTGCAAATAGTGAAGATGGTTATGAAAAATTGCAGCAGGATCTTGATCGATTGGCCAGGTGGGGTGAGGAATGGTTGATGGAATTTAATACAGAGAAACGTGAAGTGTTGCATTTTGGGAAGTCTAACATGGACAGGACCTACACAGTGAATGATAGGGCTCTGTGGCGTGTTGTAGAGCAGAGGGGTCTAGGAGGGCAGGTGCATGGTTCTTTGAAGGTAGATCGGTAGATCAAAAAGGGTTTTGGCACATTGGTCTTCATCAGCCAGAATATTGAGTCTAGAAGTTAGGTGGTCATGTTGCAGTTGTACAATACATTGGTGAGGCCGCATTTAAATTATTGTGTTCAGTTCTGGGCAGTGTGTTATAGGAAAGATGTTGTCAAGCTGGAAAGGGTACAGAGAAGATTTATGAGGATGTTGCCAGGGCTAGAGGGCCTGAGCTATAGGGAGAGGCAGAGTAGGCTGGGGCTCCATTCCTTGGAGTGCAGGAGGATGAGAGGTGATCTTATAGAGGTATACAAGGTCATGAGAGGAATAGATCAGGTAGGTGCACAGAGTCTCTTGCCCACAGTAGGTGAATTGAGGACCAGAGGACATAGGTTTATGGTGAAGAGGAAAAAATTTAATCGGAATCTGAGGGGTAACTTTTTCACACAAAAGGTGGTGGGTGTTTGGAACAAGCTGCCAGAGGAGGTAGTTGAGGCAGGGACTATCCCAACATTTAAGAAATAGTTAGACAGGTACATGGAGAGGACAGGTCTGGAGGGATATGGACCAAATACGGGCAGGAAGGACTAGTGTAGCTGGGACATGTTGGCGGTGTGGGCAAGTTGGTCCGAAGGGCCTGATTTTACACTGTATCACTACTGTATTGGGTGACCGCTGGTCAGTGCGGATGCGGTGGGCTAAAAGGCCTGTTTCCATGCTGTATCTCTAAAACTAAAAATGATTTATTCACTCCTTCAATTCTGGCCTCCTGCACAACCCTGACATTTAGTTGAACGAGCACATGTTCACTTGCTTTCAGATGCTTAGTCCTATGACTGAGATTCTCCCCTTGAATCTCTCTCACTTTCTCTTTCTGAGAAGCCTTCCTTCAGACATACATCTTTTGGCTAAACCTTTGTCCGAATGTCCTAGTGGGATCCTTGGGATGTTTGATGAGATAAAAGACATCTTAATAAATCTATACTGTCATTGCCAGTTCATTATAATGAACAAATTATATTATTAGTAAGTCAGAAGAAAGCCTCGGGTAGCTTGGATGGTATATAGAAACAGCAGCTGCTGTTACTGACCTTTGATAAGACCATGCCAGGAGTGCTGCAATTGCTTTTGATCTCCTTATGTATGGAAGGTTATTCTGGCCTTAGAGGGATAACGTTAAGATTCACTAGTTATTCTCAGCATGAAGGGATTGTCTAATCAGGAAGGTTTAAGCCAAGTGGGCCTTTAATCTTAATCAAAACACTGATCTCAGAAGGAAATAGGAGAGGGCCACTCCAGTGGTGCAGCGGGAGGGGAGAGTTGCTGCCTTACAGCGCCAGAGACCCAGGTTCGATCCTGACTACGGGTGCTGTCTGTACTGAGTTTATACGTTGTCCCTGTGGCAGCGTGGGTTTGTAGGTTAATTGGCTTCTGTAAGTTGTCCCAAGTTTGTAGGATAGAACTAGTATATGGGTGATCGCTGGTCAGTGTGGACTGAAGGGCCTGTTTCTGCGCTGTATCCCTAAACTAAATCCCTCTAGCCTGCCATGCCAATCAATACGAACATGGTCTAACTCTGCAGACTTCAGCTCAGTTCTCTAGAGGCCAGTTTCCCAGGTCCCTTAAATCCTCGTTCTTTCAAATATTTATCAAACACCACGTGTTTTGCCACCATCTGAGTAAAGACATTTCTACTCTTAAAAAAAAAAAAAAAATGCTGGAGTAACTCAGCGGGTCAGGCAGCATCTCTGGAGAAAAAGGATGGGTGACGTTTTGGGTCGGAACCCTTCTTCAGAAACGTCGAATTTCGTGATTCAGGGAAAATTTCTTCCCAGCTGTGATCAACTGCACTGTCCTCTCACCAGCTAGAGTGCGGTCCTGACCTCCCATCTACCTCATTGGAGAGCTTTGAACTATCTTTATTTGGACTTTAGCCAACCTTATCTTGCACTAAAAGTTCATCCTTTATCTGCACCCTGTGGACAGCTTGGTTGTAATTATGTACAGTTTTGTCCTTGACTGAATAGCACTCAACAAAAAGTTTTTCACTGTACCTTGGTACCCATGACAATAATAAACTAAACTAAATCTAAACAAAACTAAACTAATTTGCAAGGAGGGGATGAGAAAGTGGGATAACATAGAATAAACGGGTCCCTGTCAGATTGGCAGGCAGCGACTAGTGGAGTGCCGCAAGGCTCGGTGCTGGGGCCGCAACTATTTACAATATATATTAATGATTTAGATGATGGGATTAAAAGTAACACTAGCAAATTTGCAGATGAAACCAAGCTGGGTGGCAGTGTGAACTGCAAAGTGGACGCTAGGAGGTTGCAGAGTGACTTGGACAGGTTGAGTGAATGGGCAGATGCATGGCAGATGCAGGATAATGTAGATAAATGTGAGGTTATCCACTTTGGCGGCAAGAACAAGGAGGCAGTTTATTATCTCAATGGTGTCAGATTAGGAAAAAGGGAAGTGCAACGAGACCTGGGTGTCCTTGTACACCAGTCACTGAAAGTAAACATGCAGGTACAGCAGGCAGTGAAGAAAGCTAATGGCATGTTGACCTTCATAACCAGAGGATTTGAGTATAGGAGTAAAGAGGTCCTTCTGCAGTTGTGCAGGGCCCTGGTGAGACCACATCTGGAGTATTGTGTGCAGTTTTGGTCTCTTAATTTGAGGAAGGACATCCTTGCTATTGAGGCAGTGCAGCGTAGGTTCACGAGGTTAATCCCCAGGATGGCGGGACTGTCATATGAGGAAAGGCTGGGCTTGTATTCAATGGAATTTAGAAGGATGAGAGGATATCTTATAGAAACGTATAAAATTATAAAAGGACTGGACAAGCTAGATGCAGGAAAATGTTCCCAATAATGGGGGAATCCAGAACCAGGGTCCACAGTCTAAGAATATTGGAGAGGCCATTTAAAGCTGAGATGAGAAAAAACGTTTTCACCCATAGAGTTGTGAATTTGTGGAATTCTCTGCCACAGAAGACAGTAGAGGCCAATTCGCTGGATGAATTTAAAAGAGAGGTAGATAGAGCTATAATGGCTAGCGGAATCAAGCAATATGGGGAGACGGCAGGCACGGGTTACTGATTGTGGATGATCAGCCATGATCACAATGAATAGTGCCAAATTTGGCCTCGAAGGGCCAAATGGCCTCCTCCTGCACCTATTTTCTATGTTTCTATGTTAGTGTAAGTGGGTAATCAATGGTTAGCATGGACTCAGTGGGCTGAATGACCTGATTCCATGCTGTATCTCAAAACTGAACTGAACTACACTAAACTAAATAATAGAAAGACCAAAGGCATTGGTGATCTCCACTGGGGATGACGCTGTCTTTGGTGTCTTTGCCTTTACCTGCCAAGGACCTTCAATTTGAAATACACTCCTGAAGCACCTCTGTTTCTCCCACTATTTTCCCTCCTTGAAGTTTTCCTTTAACGTGTGCCCAACAACTCTGAGCCGGCGGTACTCGCTGAAGTTTAGAAGGAAGAGGGGGGGGACTTCAATGAAACTTACCGAACAGTGAAAGGCCTTGACAGGGTGGATGTGGAGAGGATGCTACCACTAGTGGATGAGTCTAGGACCAGAGGGTACAGCCTCAGAATAAAAGGACATACATTTAGAATGAAAATGGGGAGGAATGTCTTTAGTCAGAGGGTGGTGAGTCTGCGCCACTCACTTGCCACTGATGGCTGTGGAGGCCAAGTCTGGGTATTTTTAAAGTGGAGATTGACAGATTCTTGACGAGTAAGGGTGTTAAGGGTTACGGGGGAAAGGCAGGAGAATAGGCTTTGAGAAGGTAAGATAGATCAGCCATGATTGACTGGCAGAGTAGACCCGATGGGCCGAATGACCTAATTCGGCTCCTATAACATGAACTTTAGACAATTTCCTTGAACAATGTCTTAGTCACCCAACTCAATATCTCCCTCAGAGGTTCAATCTCCACATTTCTTTGTTAAAATCCGTTGGAGCTGTTTTTGCAGCTTCTTGTGTGAGTATAAAGGGAAGTTTTCTCCTTTAATTGTTTTTCTCCAAACTGTAAGGTGGAACAAAATAACACATCACGAGGGCACCTGTCATCGAAAGGAAAGAGCTTCACAAACATTAAAATAGCCGGCCTTTTTGTGAAGTGATGGTAAACAATGAGTAAATAAGGCCTGGACTGCACTCAAATGTTATTAGTCATTGGGAGTTGCCAGACTCACATGACAAGGAATCTCAGTTCTTTCCCTTTCTTCCTATGCCAAACGAAAACTAAAGTGTGCTCCTCAGATGAGGTGTTCTGTCGATGAATGCTGGGCTTAAGAGACAGTGTCGCAGCTGGTAATGCCGCTGCCTCACAGCGCCAGAGACCCGGGTTCGTTCCTGACCTTAAGTGCTGTCTGTGCAGAGTTTGCACGTTCTCCCTGTAACCACATGGGTTTCCTCCGGGCGCCCCAGTTTCCTCCCACATCCCAAAGACGTGTGGGTGTGTAGGTTAATTGGTCTCTGTAAATTGCTGGTAGTGTGCAGGGAGTGAGAAAGTGGGATAACATAGAACTGGTGTGCACGGGTGGTCAGCGTGGACTCGGTGGGCTGAAGGGCCTGTTTCCATGCTGTAGCTCGAAACTAAACTAAACGTTTTTCTGCATTAACAGCTTGAGGTTTAATCTTAAAATGGAGGTGCTATGTTACCTAAGTCTTGCTTCCATTCAATGATCTGTTTCTTCACCAAGTCTGCCCCCTAACACCCATAAACAATGGCTTACCCTGACCTAATGTCCCTTACTTTCCTTGGTGTTCTTTCAACTACTCCAATGCCTCCAATATCATTCAAACTTTGGTCACGCTGGTCTCTTGTGTCCATATCTCAACACACCACGTTCCGTTGACCCACCACCATAGTGGGCTGGATAGCAAATAATGATGAGTCAGAGCACAGAAAGGAGATTGAGATCCTTGTAACTTGGCGCCAAGACAACTACCTCTCCCTTAATGCGAGCAAGACAAAGTAGATTGTGATTGACTTTTGGAAGAAAAGCAGTACACACACCCTGGTATATATTGATGGTGCTGAAGTAGAGATGGTTGAAAGCAGACACAAAATGCTGGAGTAACTCAGCGGGACAGGCAGCATCTCTGGAGAGAAGGAATGGGTGACGTTTCGGGTCGAGACCCTTCTCAGACTGATGTCGGGAGTGGGCGGGACAGATAGAATGTAGTCGGAGACAGTAAGACTGGTGGGAGAACTGGAAAGGAGAGGGGATGGAGAGGAAGGGAAAGCAAGGGCTATTTGAAGTTATAGACGTCAATGTTCATAACGCTGGGGTGTAAGCTACCCAAGCGAAATATGAGGTGCTGTTCCTCCAATTTGTGCTGGGCCTCACTCTGATAATGGAGGAGGCCCAGGACAGAAAGGTCAGATTGGGAATGGGAGGGGGTGTTAAAGCGCTGAGCAACCGGGAGATCAGGTAGGTTAAGGCGGACTGAGCGGAGATGTTCAGCGAAACGATCGCCGAGCCTGTGCTTGGTCTCGCCGATATACAGGAGATATAGGATGGTCAAAAGCTTCAAGTCCTTAGGAATAAATATCACCAGTAACTTGTCCTGGACCAGCTGCATAGTAGCGATGGCCAAGAAAGCACACCAACACCTCAACTTCCTTTGAAGGCTTAGGAAGTTCACAGAAAGCATATTATCGGGATGTATCATAGCCTGGTTTGGGGAGTGCAAGCCCACAAGAAATTGCAGAGAGTTGTGGACGCAGCCCAGACCATCACACAAACCAACCTCCCTTCCACTGACTATTATCTACACTTCACGCTGCCACGGCAAGGCCACCAGCGTAATCAATGATGAGTCTCATCCTGGTCACTCCCTCTTCCTTCCCCACTCCCATCAGGCAAGAGGTACAGAAGTTTGAAAACGCACACCTCTAGATTCAGGGAGAGTTTCTTTAATCAGACTCTATCGGATTTCAATGTTATATCTTTGCACTAAATGTTATACCCTTTATCCTTTATCTGTGCAATGTGGAGAGCTAGATTATATTTATGTACAGTCTTTTTGACTGGAGAGTACGCAAACAAAAGCTTCTTACTGTACCTCAGTACACGTGACAATAATGAACTAAAACTAACCTGAACTGTCCTTGTACTTGTTGAGGAAGGAACTGAAGATGCTTGGTTGACCTATGTTAGGTTTGTAACTTACCAATGTCTGTTTCAAAAGTCTCCATCCTAACTTTCAATTCTTCCATGGTCTCCTTGTCCTTGGTCTGTGATCTCTCCCAGTCCTGAAATCCTCTGAAACAGCAGTAGAGTTGCTGCCTCACAGCTCCAGAGACCCGTATCCCATCCTGACAACCATAATCTCTCTGGACTATGGATGCAGGGTAACTGTCCCTGATGTGAAATTTCTTTACCTCTTGCCTGATGGGAGAGGGGAGAAGAGGGCGTGACCAGGATGAGAAATTTACAGAGGACAATGAACTTTACTTTAGAGAATTTACTTTAGACTTTAGCGCTACTGCGTGGAAACAGGCTCTTCGGCCCACAGAGTCCATGCCGACCAGCGATCCCCGTACACTCGCACTATCCTACATACTAGGGACAATTTACAGTTTTTACCTTCAATTAACCTTCGTCTTTGGGGTGGTGAGAGGGAACCAGAAGTTCAAACGGTCACAGGGAAATGTACAAACTCCATACAGACAGCCCCTGGAGTCAGGGTTGAACCTGGGTCTCTGGCGCTGTGAGGCAGCAACTCTAACGGTATCCTCTCTGCCTCCAACACCTCCCCTGGCAGCACGTTCCAGACAACTACCATCTGTACACTGTGGAACGGCATGATTGATCTTTCCACTGACAAGACAGCACGCAACTAGAAAGCTTTTCACAGTACCTCGGTACATGTGACAATAAACTAAACTAAACTAAACTAGAGAAACTTGCCCTGCACATGTCCTTTAAACTTTCCCCCTCTCACTCTAAAGTTACTGTATGCCCCTAAGTATTTAATATTATGGCTTGAGAAAAAGATTTCTACTTATCAAAGCCTCTCTAAATGTTACACACTTCTATCAGGTCACCCCCTCAGCTTTTGACACTCCAGAGAAAACAATCCAAGTGTGTCCAACCTCTCCTGATAGCACGGGCACAAAGTGATGGAGTAACTTAGCGGGTAAGGCAGCACCTCTGGGGAACATGGATTGGTGAAGTTTTGGGTGAAGATCCTTCTTCAGACTGTTAGCTACAAGTAGCCATTGGAGAGATGGGTTGTTTCTTGCAGGACACCGGAGGTTATAATTATGACAGGCATGGACAGGGTAGACAGTCAGAACCTTTTTCCCCAGGGAGAAAATGTCAAAGACTAGAGGGAGTAGCTTTAAAATGAGTGGGACAAAGTTTAAAGGAGATGAGCGGGGCAAGTTTTTTACACAGAGGGTGGTGAGTGCTTTGGATAGGCTGCCAGGGGTGGTGGTGGGGGCAGATATGATGTTTAAGAGGGTTTTATGCAGGGAATGGAGGGATATGGATCATTTGCAGGCAGAGGAGAATTGTTTATCTTGGCATTATGTTGGGTACAGATATTGTGTCGATATTCCATGTTCAATTTTAATCTCTACAGACATAGATTCCCATTTTGTGATTTTAAATTAAGTATGGTTGCAGTTTGTCTTGTCTATATCAGACTTGCAATTGTAAGTGCTCATGATAATTATTATTCAAAACAGAAGTATAGCCTTCTGAGAGCGGCACAGCGGTAGAGTTGCTGCCTTACTGCGTCAGAGACCCGGGTTTGATCCTGATTAAGGGTGCTTGCTGTCTGTACAGAGTTTCTACGTTCTCCCTGTGACCAGGTGGGTTTTCTCCGGGTGCTCCAATTTCCTCCCACACTCCAAAGACGTACAGGTTTGTAGGTTAATTGGCTTTGGTAAGTTGTAAAAAAAAATCATCCCTAGCATGTGTTGGTTAATGTACGGGGTAATCGCTGGTCGGTGCGGATGGATTCAGTGGGCCGAAGGGCCTGTTTTTGCGCTGTATGTCTAAAGTCTCAAATCTAAAGCCAGTGGTGCCTCAGTGACCATCTCACAATTTACATCATCAGTACATTCACTGGTAACTCGTACATTCACTGTTAAACATCTGCAAGCAAAAGTTAAAAGTGTAAGTCATAAGCTGGAAAAAGCACTCAGTAAGCGAATGGGAACATTGGCACAGGGTTGGACTGGCTTTAAAGTGGGGAGGGTATTTCAGACTCCACTGCTCAAAGGTGTTAATGAGCAGAGACTTTGTGCTACTTAGAGGTGTGAAGGGCAGTGTGTAATCAGCTTCAGACAAAGAAACATTTGGTGATCCCTTCTGGGCTGCTGCCATCAAAGTAAACAAATGGCTGGACCAAAGGGCTTAATGATCTGCCATTCAGATCAGAGGCTCAGGACAAGGAATGGCTTTGCTGATTAGGCACAGATGGAAGGGTGTTAAAACTTATACCTTGAACACAAGGACGCTGAGCATTAAAGTCAAGGGATATCCTGGAAAAAAAAGTGAGCCTTTACCTTAGCTGAGTTTTTATTATTTTCCGTCAGGATTGAGTGTTAGTGGAAACCCGGAAGTTTTACGGCTGTTCTTAATTGCCCTTGAGAAGCAGGAGATGATCCACCTTCTCCAACGTTATCCTGTATCTGTACACTGTGTGGACGGCTTGATTGTAATCATGTGTAGTTTAGAGATGCAGCAGCGGAAACAGGCCCTTCGGCCCACCGGGCCTGCGCCGACCAGCGATCCCCGCACACTAACACTATCCTACACATACAACGGATAATTTACAATTATACCAAGCCAAATAACCTAAAAACCTATACGTCTTAGGAGTGTGGGAGGAAACCGGAGATCCCGGAGAAAACCCACGCAGGTCACGGGGAGAACGTACAAACTCTGTACTGACAGCACCAGTAGTCAGGATCGAACCCGGGTCCCTGGTGCTGTGAGGCAGCAACTACACCACTGCGCCACCATGCCACAATCTTTTCACTGACTGGGTAGTGCTCCCACAGGGTAGGGTTTTAGGAATTAGACCCAGCGACAATGAAGGACTGGTGATATATTTTCACGTCAGGATATATTAGGGTGGCACAGTGACACAGATGGTAGAGCTGCTGCCTCACAGTGCCCGAGACCTAGGTTCGATCCTGACCTCGGGTGCTGTGTCGTACAGAGTTCATACGTTCTTCCTGTGACTGTGTGGGCTTTTCCAGGTACTCCGGTTTCCTCCCACATCCCAAAGATGTGCGGGTTTATAGGTTAATTGGCCTATGTGACATAGGCTCTAATGTTTAGTTTAGTTTATTAGTTTAGATTATTATTGTCACGTGTACCGAGGTACGGTGAAAACCTTTCTGTTGCATGCTGTCCTGTCAGTGAATAGATTATACATGATTACAATCAAGCCGCCCACAGTGCACGGTTGTTCAGGGGACCCCCCCCCCTCGCTCTCGGCAGCGCGGGTCCCGTCGACGCCGGGTTCGGGGTATGCGGTGAGCGAGCCTCTTGGCCCCGCTCACCGGGACCCCCCCCTCTCGATGTCGCCAGTCCTTCGTTGCTCTTGGCAGCCCACCGCCCCGGGACGTTCGGCTCCGCACTGCACCAGGCCCCTCTCATGAGCCTAATCCCGGCCAAGAGGCAATAAAATATAAAGATATAGCAACCTTGCCAGGGCCAAGGTTTCAGATAAACTTTACTTCTTAAGCCAGCCTTGATTTTTTATTTTGATAGCTCCACTATTCTAAACCACTGTCAACCCTTGCCCCTCATATAAAATTAAAGCCCCTTAGCCCTGACCACTCTAAAAAGACAGGCAACTGCCCGGTTAACATAATAATTGAAAAAGACTGGTGTTTTAAGGGTTACAGTGTCTGTATGTCTACAAATCCTGGCTTCTTTGAACGTTTCCCCAGCTGTAGAAGTTTAACAAAACAAATAAGAGTAAGGTAATCTTCTCTGAACTTTAAATAAAACAGGCAAGTTATTATAATTTCTGTCATCGTCTGTGGGTTATGCTGCCATTTTGCGTCTCTTGTGAACCGGGACAACAAAAGACAGGGGCCCCTTTTGAGCCTCACAAAAATAATTTCTGTGGCGGCACAGTTTGCTTTTGCACCTCTGAGCCTTCACCCCAAATCTCCGTCCCTCCTCCTCCTGTATCGGAATAAGTGTTCAACTTATTCCTAACCCCTGTTTTCTCATCAGCCCTCAAGTTGCTTCTGCTGGGTATGTGATGTGGGAGTCAACACTTTATTTGTATGAAAGACACAAGTTGCTGGAGTAACACCAGCGGCACAATGGAGGGTTGCTGCCTTCCAGCACCGGAGACCCGGGTTTGATCCTGACTACGGGTTATGTCTGTACGCAGCCCATTCAAGCCAACAGGTCCATACCAACCAAGTTGCCAAACCAAATCACACTTGTCTGTGCCTGGCTCATATCCCTTCTAACCTTTCGTATCTTTGTAGCTGACCAAGTGTCGACCACTTCTTCATGGTTGACACAAAGTGCTGGAGTAACTCAGCAGGTCAGGCAGCATCGCTGGAGAACATGGATTGATGAACTTTTGGATCGACACCTTTCTTCAGACTCAGGTGCAAGGAAATGTTGGACAGACTTGGATTGGTTTCTCTAGAAAGAGGTTGAGGGGAGACCAAAGAGAAATATATCAAATTCTGACAGGCAGAGATAGGGTGCACAGTCAGAACCTTTTCCCATGTTCTCCAGAGATGCGCCTGTCTGCTGAGTTACTCCAGCACTTGGTGTCCTTTTGTGGATTAAATAGCATCTGCAGTTCCTTCTTTCCACTTCTACATAATGGGTTTTTTAAACTACAAATGTCTGCTTTGATCTACAGGAAAGAAAATGATTTGTTATATCTGCAGTATCTAAACCTGCTTCCAGACTCTTGGCTCCATCACAGTAGATTTGTGCAATAGGGATGTTATGTGTTGACAAGGAAATGGGGCAATATTCTTGCTGACAATTAGATGGGAGATGTTTGCTGCCATGGGATATGGTACTAATTATAACGTCTGGGTCTATGTGTAGCGCCAATTATGAAAGCAGTCACGTAGAAATTTTGTTACTGCGGTGCCTTCCAATTTGATTGTAAATTGGAAGTAATAATTCTTACATAATTAATACCTGGAAGACTACTACCATGAGGTCATGCATTGTGGAATCCAGTGGGGATAAACAATCAGTGAAACTGAACACAATAGCAAAAGTGCAACAGATTGGTGAATATTTCTAGCAGTTATTGTTTTTGTTACTGTAGAGTTGAAAGAATTGCCGTTACCACCATAAAGAACTCACGAAGAACTGTGAAAAATTAAACTCATAAAGAACCAGGGCTGCAGCGGTAGAGTTGCTGCCTTACAGCGCCAGAGACCCCTGGTTCTATCCTGACGATAGGTGCTGTCCGCACGGAGTCTGTACGTTCTCCCTGTGACCGCGCGGGTTTTCTCCGGGTGCTCTGGAGACGTGCAGGTTTGTAGGTTAATTGACTTCAGTAAAAATTGTAAATTGTCCCTAGTGTGTAGGATAGTGCTAGTGTACGGGGTGATCGCTGGTCGGAGTGGACTCGGTGGGCCGGAGGGCCTGTTTCCACAATGTATCTCCAAAATCTAAATACCATGGCAACGAGAGCTGTTCTGAGTCTGGGTAGCAGGTAGATTGGAACACCACCACCTGCAGGTTCCCTTCCAAGTTACCAAATCATCCTGACTTGGAATTCTGTTGCTGATACTTCATTGTTGCTGGGTCTGGTTTCTGCAGCTCCCCATCCAAGATTGTCCCTAGTGTAGACACAAAATGCTGGAGTAACTCAGTGGGTCCCTAGTGTGTAGGATAGTGCTAGTGTATGGGGATTACTGGTCTGGGCAGACTTGGTGGGCCGAAGGGCCTGTATCTCCAAACTTAACTAAACTAAAATCTCTTTGTCAGTAATCTTTGCTGCATGTGCAGATTAAAATGGATTTCCACTAAGACATGCTGTCTTTAGAGTAATTCGAGTCCTACAGGAAACAGGTCCTTTGGCCAAACTCGCCCATGCCAACCAAAATGCTCCATCTAAACTAATCCCATTTGCCCACGTTTGGCCCTCATCCTTGTAAACCCTTCCTATCCATGTACCTGTCCATGTGTCTTTTAAATGCTGTTTCGAGTTTCTTCCCCAACTACCACTTCTGGCAGCTTGTTCCATATACTCATCCCATTCTGAGTGGAAAAAGTTGCTCCTCGGGTTCCTATTCACCTCTGTCCTCTGATTTCTATTCACCTCTGTCCTCTGATTTCTATTCACCTCTGTCCTCTGATTTTTTATTCCCCCACCTTGGTAAAGGACTTGTTTCTGTGAATATTATGTTAGAATTTTTTTGCAGCACAAAATATAAAATCAATGCAAAAATAGTTAATTAAAAAAAAAAATTCCTTGGCCCATATTTTTTGCTCAATCTTTTGATCCACTAACTAACCGTTCCTTCAGGGCTTTCTTTTTTTCTTTTCTTGTCCCATCTGTTAAGCCCGTCGAGATCTCTTTGATGTCAAAGGTGCTATCTAAATGCACGTAGTTAGTTGTTGTATGTCAGTGATTGTCGGCCAAGTGACACCAGAACTAACGAGCCGCTTGAAGTGGCGTCCATTACCTGATCGAAGCTCTTTGGCCCATCTGAAATGAAGTCTGGCTTTCTATCCCTGAAGCAATTAGTCCCTATAATGGGAGCAGGGTTATTTATTGCTCTAGATATCAAACCCTCAGAACAGAAGAGCATTCACATTATGCTTGAACGAGAAGTCCTTTCAAACAGGAGTTCGCCACTTTTATGACCGGGATGTAAAACACAATAATTTTGGAGTCTGTCACCGGTAACGCTTCAATTAATTGAGCACTCTATATGGGTCACTCTATTATTTATTGTTGGGTAGAATGAATTGAGTTCATTCTCCACAATTAACAGTACCAAATCCACTCCAAGGAAGTCCACTGTTCTGGTGCTAAAAATAAGATGCATTCTGAATGAAGTCTTGTGTTCTATTCCCAGAAACAAAGGATCATTCTCAATAGTGGACCAGAACTGTACTTTCAGAGATCCCATGCCTTATGAATGGTTACATAGTTCTGTTCACTGTGTGAGTCTTGCAATCAGAATTGTGAAAGAAACACTTTTATTCCATTGGATCAGCGCTCCCGGTCCAGATAACTGACAGATTGTCACAGTGCAATTTGTGGCCGTTTCAATTTTACTTCCGATGTATGAAACCCTTTGTGTTTAATTCCTTGGAGCGAGCAGCCTGCTATCTTGAGTTTGGTCTTGTTCAGCATCAAAATAAAGCCATTGTTCATCTTGTAGCAAAGGAGACGGCAGCATACCGGGTCATCGCCAAACAATAAACAGGCAGGCATTTCAAATCATTAACACAGTGCTGCTTTCATCAGACAAGTACGAACGTGTGGCTCTACAGATCGAATGAATGCTCAATTTTCTCTTCTTTTTGGATCTGACATAAGAAAAGTGGAGATCAGAAATACATCTGAGCACTAAGAATGTTAATTGTTTTTAAGCCATATGTTATTACTTTAGAAGCTTGTAGCCTGGGGCTAATGAAGGTATAATTTATCCAGAAGTAAACAGTCTGCAGGAACTATAGAAGAATATAAAAACACCTGCACTTATAAAACACCTTTAATAATCCTGGTGTGTCGCTAAGTGCTTTACAACTAATGAAGTACTCTGAGATGTTAGTTTAGCTTAGAGATGCAGTATGGAAACAGGCCCTTTGTCCCACCGACGCTCACACTAGTTCTACATTATCCCACTTTTTTATCCACCCCCTACACACTAAGGGCCATTTTACGGAGGCCAATCAACCTGCAAACCCGCACGTCTTTGTGATGTGGGAGGAAACCGGAGCACGCGGAGGAAACCCATGGGTGAAGTTGCAGACTCCGCACAAACAGCACCCGGCGTCAGGATGGAACCCGAGTCTCTGGCACTGTGAAGCAGCAGCTCTACCAGCTGTGCCACTGTGCCGCCCTGTAACTGTAGGAACGTTTAAAAAATCTAGTCGTTATTTCTATACAACAAGCTGCCATAAAAATCAGAGATGATCATCAAATAATTAACTTTCTTTAATGTTACATTGGCCAAGACACCAGCGAACATTCTATCTTCTAATATGAACCCGTGGGATCTTTTATGTTGATTTGAAAAGTCAAACAGTTTAACATCTCAACCAAAGATTGAGAAGATTTGTTACTGCATGTCCACGAATACTCTATTGAACTTCTACAGAGAGCATATTGACTGGTTGCATCACGGCCTGGTTCAGCAACTCAAGGGGTGGCACAGTGGTGCGGCGGTAGAGTTGCTGCCTTTCAACAGCAGAGATCCAGGTTTGGTCCTGAATGCGGGTGCTGTCTGTACAGAGTTTGCACATTCTCCCTGTGACTGCGTGGGTTTTCTCTGGGTGCTCTGGTTTCCTTCCACAGTCCAAAGACGTACAGGTTTGTAGGTTAAGTAGCTTTGGTAAAAATTGTAAATTGTCCCAAGTGTATAGGATAGTGCTAGTGTGCGGGGATCGCTGGTCGGCACGGACCCAGTGGGGCAAAGGGCATATTTCCGTGTTGTATCTCTAAACTAAACTCAAACGGCCAGTTACAAAGGAGATTACAAAAAGTAGCAGACACAGACCAGTCCACCACGGGTACTGACCTCCCCAACATCGAAGGGATCTACAGGAGTCGCTGCCTCAAAAAGGGAGACAGCATCATCAGGGACCCACACCACCTTGGCCACACGCTCATTTCACTCCTACCATTGGGAAGATGGTACCAGAGTCTGAAAACTGTGACCACCAAGTTTAAAAATAGCTTCTTCCCAAACAAATATCAGGCTCTTGCACTCTACAAGACACTAAACCATGAACCATGGTCTGTCTTTTATTGCAGAAACAATTTTGGGCTTTTTTCCGCTAGTATTGCAGTTATTAATTTACTGGTTTTTTATTTGTTTATTTTACATTATCATGCCTTATCCCCAAACTAAACTAAAGAGGAAGAAATCCACCAGATGTAATATATTTGGACCTTCAGAAGACATTTGGGCAACTCCCACATTGGAGCCCAATAAAGAAGATTAGCCAGTATGAATCGACTGCACCTTAGAACCAGGGGGGGGGGGGGGGTGAAGATAAACAGTAAGAAATCTCCAGCTGTGAGGCAAGGATTAATGGAACGCCAGGAGTCTATTCATGGCCCCCCAGCTGTGCCCACTGTACAGTGTGATGTGGAAAAGGGGCACAGCATTTGTTGGTGCAAGGTTAAATTAACAAGCCCATGTTTTGCCAATTTTACTACAACAGCCATATTTTTGATCAATTAAATGTAAGAGGCGTTTTGTTGAAACACATTCACCTAATAAGGCACCAAATAAGAGAGACAGATTATAATTTCACCACATTGTAAAATTGATTGATTCTTGCATAAAGGATCTGGGTATATGTTTCCGGTTGGATTTGATTACGGATTACATCAGTATGTGGGGGCGCTGCGATCCGGCAGCCCTGCCAGCAGCGTGTTCGTTTTTTCTACTTTTTTTGTTTTTTTAGTATGTCCCAATGTGTGTTTTTAATGTCTCTCTGTGTGTCTTGTGTGGGGGGTGGTGTGGGGGAGATAAGGGGGAAACCACTTCGGTCGCCTCCTCCACGGAGAGACGACTTTTTCCATGTCGCCTCCCCCGTGGCCTAACATCGAGGATCGGTGCGGCCTTTCCCGGAGACGGGCCCGGGGCTACAGCTGCGGGCGCAGCGAGGACTCTTTCGTCGCGGAGCGGGCGAGCCGTCGCCGGAGGGGAGCGCTCCGTTCGCTGGCCCGCGGCAGCCGGAAGCCGCGGTCTGCGGAGCTCCAGCTGGCGCGGCGTCCGGAGCCTGGGATCCCTCGTTGGGGACCCCGGAGGAGAAGAGCTCCGTCCGCCGGCCCGCGGCCTACTTCTAACCGCGGGTGCGGCTGGGACTTACCATCCGGAGCGGGATCCCTGGAGAGGAGCTCCGACCGCCGGCTCTGCAGACTGCGGTGCTTCTGGCTGCGGCAGGGACATTCTATCTTCGACCGCCGGCCTGCGGCCTACACCATCTTGAAGCCGCGGTCTCCGGTGGGGAGGCACCGATTCAGGACTTACCTTGTCTGCACATCTGGACGCCCGCAGCGGCGACTGCGGAGGGTTGTGGTCCCGACCACGGGGGAAAATGGAGGAGGACTGACTAAACTTTGTGCCTTCCACCACAGTGATGAATGCTGTGGTGGATGTTTGTGTTAAATTTTTATTGTGTACTGTGTGTTCTTTTTTTATTTGTACCGCTGCTGGCAAATTAATTTCACTGCACTTTATGTGCATGTGACGAATATAACTTGACTTGACTATTTCACTGAATACCCCAGTGAATTATCAATGTAGATTCTGCATTCAGCTCCTGTGGTAACTTTAGAACCTTCAATGTTCTGACAGCGCAAAAGATCAATTGAAACGCTATAGGAATGGCTTACCCACAAAAACTGTTTGAAAATGTATGGACACAAATATCTTGTTTATTAAATTATTCCAGTACACCAACAAAGTGGCATCAAATTGACAAAGCATCATACTAATCAACTTTAACATTAAACGGGCAGGCATTTCTAGATGCTAAGGCTGTTGCCACACAGCGTCAGAGACCAGGGTTCGATCCTGACCTCCGGTGCTGTCTGTGAAGTTTGCAAGTTCTCCCAGTGACAGTGTGGGTTTCCTCTGGATCGCAAAGACGTGCGGGTTAGTAGATTAATTGTATTGGGAGTGGATGAGAAAGTGTGGTAATGTAGAACTAGTGTGAACGGGTGATCACTGGTCGGCGCGGACGCGGTGGGCCGAAGGACCTGTTTCCATGCTGTATCTTGCAATGAATCAAATTTATCCTGTCGGGCGTGATGTTATTATTCAGCTTTGAGGGATCATGGTTTGTTGAAGTAGGACGTGCACAATAGCGCGGCGGTAGAGTTACTGCTTCACAGTGCCAGAGACCCTGGTTTGATCCTAACTACGGGTACTTTCTGTACGGAGTTTGTACGTTGTCACTGTGACCGCGTGGGTTTTCTCCAGGTGCTGCGGTTTCCTCCCACACTCCAAAGACCGACAGGTTTGTAGGTTAATTGGCCTCCAAATTGTAAATTGTTCCTGATGTGTAGAATAGTGCTTGTGTGGGGGATTGGCGCGGACTCGGTGGGCCGAAGGGTCTGTTTCACCCTATAAAGTAGTGCCCAATGCTGAGAATTATATTCTGCCCTCTCCATCTTCCGCTGTGCTCTATCGTACTAAACTGATGGTATCTATGTATTCGTATATCTGACCTATTTGGACAGCATGCAAAACAAAGCTTTTTGTACCTCAGTACATGTGACAATAATAAACCTCAACCTCAATCTAAGGGACTGCAAATCTGGGTTCAAACCAGTGATTTTCCATCCTTATTAGCAGACAGAAATCCATTAGGGACTCCATCCATCCCAAATTGATGGAGCCGTTCTCACTGTTAGCCTTTCTCCAACCTTGACCTTCGCCATGCCACACCACCCCCACCAGGCCCCAGACAACCACTTTACCATCTGAGATGAAATGGAGAACCCTACACAAAGTGCACTGAATAGACCCAGAATGGAGTTTACTATGTTTAAGAAGGAACTGCAGATGCTGGAAAAGTAGACAAAAAATGCTGGAGAAACTCAGCGGGTGAGGCAGCATCTGTGGAGAGAAGGAATAGGCGACGTTTCGGGTCGAGACCCTTCTTCAGAGATTATTATGTTTGGTCTGACGGCTAAGTGGGCTCATCAATATAATCAGATGTCTAAGGATGTTGGGGTTTTTCAATCAACTTCAGGAGCAAATGAATTTTATAGTGTAGATCATAGAAAAATGCAGCACAGGAGCAGGCTAATAACTAATTTTCATCTCATACTTAACAATATAATTGTACTAATATAATTATTTTGGAACTGGGGATGTCTCTCCCAGAGACATCCAAAATCAGACTCTGACAAGGCCTGACATTGTCCTTTCACAGAGTATGAAGGAAAATGACCAGTGGGCAATTAGTGGCGTTTGAGGCCTTGGAACTATTGAATCACAGTTACAGAGAGACATGGAGTGAAACAGCACAGAACCAGACCCTCGGGCCCACTCAGTCCACACCAACTTAATCTACACCAAGTACATTATTCCTCAACAAATCCATTTCTATTCTTCCTACAATTACAGAGAGGCTGCACGGTGGCACAGTGGTAGAGTTGCTGCCTTACAGCACCAGAGACCCGGCATTGCTCCTGACCCCGGGTGCTGTCTGTACGGAGTTTACACGTTCTCCCTGTGACCGCGTGGATTTTCTCCGGGTGCTTCGGTTTCCTCCCACACTCCAAAGACATGACCAGCTCAATTACTCCAGCACTTTGTGCCTTTTTTGTCACAATTTATCTAATTTGGAATTGCACCATCTCAGGCAAATGTTATAATGTCTTTATGTTTAAGAAGGAACTGCAGATGCTGGAAAATCAAAGGTAGACAAAAATGCTGGAGAAACTCAGTAGATGAGGCAGCATCTATGGAGCGAAGGAAATAGGCAATGTTTCAGGTTGAGATGTCTGAAGAAGGGTTTTGACCCGAAACGTTGCCTATTTCCTTCGCTCCATAGATGCTGCCTCACCCGCTGAGTTTCTCCAGCATTTTTGTCTACCTTATAATCTATACAGTCTTTACTCATTTTATTTAGGGAGGGAGTTTGGCAATTTGATTATTTCAACCGCTTAAATTTTTTGGAGTAAATGCTTGGTCTTTGTACAGCAGTCAGAAGAGAGGACGCACCAGAGTGCTACATGGGGGTCACAGGGTGGCCATGATAAAGAATCCCCCAGGGCATCTGGCTGAAGAACAGGATGACTTGTTCAGATAAAAGCTGAAGCGAAAAATATAATATAAGTCTTGTGCAAAATGCTGCATTTGTGCCCGGTACATTAACCCGTGCTTCCTCTCGCTCTGAATGAGCATCTCAATTGTGTGCTGAGGTCTTTGTCTCCACTCGGCAGTTGAAAGCAGCCCTTTCATAAGGCACCGTGCCTGCATTCTTGGAGACCCTCAAGTAAGTCAGTTTATAATTTGACTTAATTAACCGGTTTGCCTCTGGGAGTGTGAGAGAAGTTTATTGGGACTCTGACCCCTGGGGGTCACCTTAGGATGTCCACTGGATTCCCAGCAGGGTCAGGCTGTGCTGCCAATGTTAATTAGAACCTAATTTGGCACTACTGTACTGTGAAATGATGGTGTGGAGATTACACTCCTCTTTCCTTTCTAAAACACCCCATGTATTTATTTGTTTAGGTCATAGGCAGGAAATTGTATAAACTACTGGCTAGTAATTGGTCAGCAATGTTTAGTTGAGTTTAGTTTAGAGATACAGCAAGGAAACGGGCACTTCGGGCCAACCGAGTCCATGTCGCCCAGCGGTCCCCGTACACTAGCACTATCCTACACACACACATCGATTCACATTTAGCTGGTGCTCTCGGAGAAAACCCGCGCAGGTCACGGGGAGAACATACAAACTCCATACAGTCAGAACCCGTGGTCAGGATCGAACCGGAAAAAGAAAAGAGTAAACAGCACAGTGGTGCAGCCTTGCAGCTGCCAGAGACCCGCGATCAATACTGACTACGGGTGTTTTCTATATGGAATTTGTACGTTTTCCCTGTGATTGCGTGGGTTTTCTCCGGGTGCTCTGGTTTCCTCCCACATTCCAAAGACGTGCAGGTTTGTAGGTTAATTGGATTCGGTAAATTGTAAATTGTCTCTCGTGTGTAGGATAGTGCTTGTGTAAGGGGTGATCGTGTGTCGGCGCGGACTCGGTGGGCCGAAGGGCCTGCTTCCACGCTGTATCTCTAAAGTATATCGTCTAAAGTAATTGGGATACGGAAATTAGTTAGTTCACCATTAACATTATTGTCCCTAGTAATGGAACAGTGACATTGCACGTTAATCCTGGAGGCTCGCCATGCAATATACTCGAGTCATTTAAAAGGAAACTAATGATTACCCTACTATGTATTTGCACATTTGAACAATGTAGAGATGTGCCAATGCAAATTCAGGCACTCTGTTCCCTAGGTTTGTTTTTGTGGTCAAAAGATCTAAGAAATCCTTCTGGAAGTATATAAAATTATGAGGTGGAACTTTTTTCCCAGGATGGAAAAATCAAATAGCAGAGAGCATATCTTTAAGGTGAGAGTGGCAAAGTTAAAAGGAGAAGTGCGGAGTACGTAAATTTATTCAGAGGGTGTTGAGTGCCTGGAACGCACTGATATTTTCAATTATCGAAAATGAAATGAAAGTCTGTGTGGTGTACCCAAATGCATGACATATCTGGGCATCGCAATGACTTTAGCTGACAGAGTGTGGATGCATACAGTGATAACTTTTTGTAAGAATTGTTTTCTAAGATTAACTAACTGTTCTATTGTAATCACAGTAGGAGTAAGGGTTTTGAGGGATTTGTGCTTGCCTGATCCAAGCCCAATATCTGCAGGGGAGCATAGAAGTTGGGTGGTCATGCTGCAGTTGTCTAAGACATTGGTGAGGCTGCATTTAGAGTATTGTGTTCAGTTCTGAGCACCATGTTATAGGAAAGATGGTGTCAAGTTGGAAAGGGTGCAGAGAAAACTTTACAAGGAAGTTGCCTGGACTTAAAGGTCTGAGCCATAGGGAGAGGTTGAGCAGGCTGGGACTCTATTCCCTGAAGTGTAGGAATTCAGGTGGTTGAGGCAGAAATGCTAGTGGCATTTAAGACTTTTGGATAAACATATGGATATGCAGGGAATGGAGGGATACGGATTATGTGCAGGTATGTGTAGATGGTCTTGGCATTGTGTTTAGCTCGGACAATGTGGGCTGAAGGGCCTGTTCTTTAGACTTTGAAGATACAACACGGAAACAGGCCCTTCGGCCCTCCGAGTCCCTGCTGACCAGCGATCCCCCTTGCACTAGTTCTATCATACACACTCGGGACAATTTACAGAAGCCTTTGAACCTAGAAACCTGCACATCTTTGGAATGTGGAAGGAAACCAGAGCATCCAGGGAAAACCCACACAGTCACAGGGAGAATGGACAAATTCCGTACAGCCAGCACCCATAGTCAGGATCGAACCCGGGTCTCTGGCGCTGTCAAGCAACAATTCTACTGCTACGCAACTGCGGTGCCCCTTAACAAAACATGAATGCACAAACTCCATACAAACAACACACGTAGTCAGGTTCGAACCCGGGTCTCTGGTGTTATAAGGCAGCAACTCTACCGTTGTGCCACCGTGCCGCCCAGTTCTTGTACTGTACCGTTCTATGTTATAAATATTTGGGCTGAAATTGAAAGTTAATTTCAATTATCAAAAATGAAATGAAAGCCTGTGTGGTGCAATGTACCCAAATGCATGAACATATCTGGGCATCGCAATGACTTTAGCTGACAGAGTGTGGATGCATTCAGTAATAGAATTTCATAAGGATTGTTTTTCCATTTTAATCAGCTGCTCTATTGTAATCACAGCAGGAGTTCTTTCACAGAGTAAGGGTTTTAAGGGATTTGTGCTTGCCTGATCCAAGCCCCAATCTGCAAGGGAGCAGAGAAGTTGGGTGGTCATGCTGCAGTTATATAAGATGTTGGTGAGGCTGCATTTAGAGTATTGTGTTCAGTTCTGGGCACCATGTTATAGGAAAGATGTTGTCAAGTTGGAAGGGTGCAGAGAAACTTTACGCCGAGGTTGTGAGGACTAGAGGGTGTGAGCTATAGGTTGAGCAGGCAGGGACTCTATTCCCTGAAATGGCAGGAGCATGAGAGTTGATCTTGTAGAGGTGTATAAAAATCACGAGAGGAATACTCAGGTAAACGCACTGAGTCTCTTGCCTAGAGTAGAGGAATCAAGAACCAGAGGGCATAGGTTTAAGGTGAAGGGGAAAGATTTAATAGGAATCTGAGGGGTAACCTTTTCATACAAAGGGTGGTGGGAGTATGGAACGAGCTGCAGGAGGAGGTAGATGAGGCAGGGACTATCGTAACATTTAAGAAGCGGTACATGGATAGGACAAGTTTAGCAAACGCAGGCAAGTGGGATAGTGTAGATGGGACATGTTGATCGATGTGGGCAAGTTGGGCAGAAGGGCCTGCCCTCCACACTGTATATGTCTATGACCCTAATTTCCTCAGAAAGTCTCACACCCACATCTGAATCGTTACTTGTTTCCTGAAGTATTATTTTAATCATTGCGTCCCATTCTGAGGAACTTCCCCTCTGTGGACGAGGGAGACCTGTTTCAAACACCATCTTGTACGAAAGCATCCATCCTTAACCGAGAACAAAAATAAAGAAAGGTTTTGTCCACTCATGCTCATATTTTGCCCGAACGGAGTTCAGTGCGTATGTGTGTGTGTGGCAGCTGTAGGGTGTAGCCATGCGCATGTTTGGACATGATCCTGAAACTAATCCCCAGTCATTCGAAGGCTCAGGCAAAGACCTTTTATTCTAATCAAAATAAACTTTATTCAGAATTAAAAATATGTAGTTTTGTTTAGTGTAGAGATACAGCGCAGAAACAGGCCCTTCAGCCAACCGAGTCCGCACCGACCAGCGATCCCCGTACCACCAGCACTATCCCACACACTAGGGAAAATTTTACAATTTTAACTAAGCCACTTAACCTACAAACCTGCAGGTCTTTGGAGTGTGGGAGGAAACCGGAACTCCCGGAGAAAACCCACGCAGTCACAGGGAGAACGTACGAACTCCGTACAGACAGCACCCGTAATCAGGATCGATCCTGGGTCCCTGATACTGTAAGGCAGCAACTCTACCACCACGCACGCCACCGCTCTGCCCTACAAAATAAGAACTGTGCAAAATTCCTCCGACACGCTCCATGGCTATACATACATTCGTTAGCGTTATATTTTGTAGTGTTTCATAACCCTTGCCTCAAGTGCCGCCCTGGGGTGGTATCCCTTCCCTTGTTTGAGGGGCGTCTCCACCACCCCCTGCCCCCTCAATGTCCAGCAGCGGAAGGAACTTAGATTGTTAAAGGGGCTGCTCCTTGCCTTCTGCATGCACTTCACACCCACCACCCTCTTCTTTGGACACCCTGTGCATAGGGGAGAGAGTAGTGCTGCTTGGGTTGCTCCTAGGCCTGGCCAAGCTGGCCATCCATGAGTCACGGCGCCAGGCGGAAGAGGGGTCTGCCCGAGTCGGCTGCCTTCCCCTTTTCCGGGGGTTACGTCCACGCCCGGGTGGTAATGGAGGGGCGTATGCACTGTCCACGGGCACCCTGGGGGATTTCTGGGGGTGAAGGGGAGGGGGATGGAATGCATCCTCAATAAGGATGGGGGAAATAGTTATTTAAGAATATTTGTTTTACTTGTACTATGGTGGTTGGGTTTTGTTTTGAATCATTTAGTATTGTAAATACTTGAATAAATCAATTTTTGGTTTAAAAAAAAAGGAACTTAGATTGTGAGCCAGTGGTGCCTTGTAATGCTTGCAGCAATTGCAGGTTAAACCTCATTAACCGGCAGTTAAATGTGTGCAATGTTAAAGCTGCCGGTGTGATTGATTAGAGGGAGGAGAGGGCAACTGTGACAGGGGAGGTGGGCAGCCCCCGTAAGAAATGGACTGTAACCTCTGGGACCGCAGATGCTCATTAGGAACAGTTCCTGATTCCCGTCCTTGCTGGGTCCAAATTCAGATATCATGCTTTCACCTTTTTAAAAAGGAGTCAAAGACCAATTGCTTTCTAAACATAATAAAACTGAAATTGCGAATGACAAGTGTTATGAATGCACTTTATTACAATGGCCCCCACACACTCCTCCAGCATTTATCCATCGTTAGCTTCCGAGATGGGCACAAAAAAGCTGGAGTAACTCAGTGGGTCAGGCAGCATTTCTGGAGAAAGGTCATAGGTGACGTTTCAGGTCGAGACCCTTCCCCAGCTTCAGAGAATGAACAGACCGATGAACGTACCTAAAATCTGAATTTCTATGTGAGGATGATTAATTTTCCTTTTGGGATAATAAGATCTCCTTAAAGTGGCGCAGCAGTAGAACTGCTGCCTTACAGAGCCATCCTCGTGGGTTCGATCTTGACTTCCAGTGCTCTCTGTATGGAGTGTGTACGTTCTCTCTGTGGACCGTGGGGTTTTCCCTGGGTGTTCCGGTTTCCTCGCACACTCCCAAAACGTGTAAGTTTGTAGGTTAATTGGTTTCTGTAAATTGTCCCTAATGTATAGGATAGAACTAGTGTTTGGGTGACTGCTGGTCGGTGTGGGATCGATGGGCTGAAGGGCCTGCTTTCATGCCACATCTCTAAACTAAACTAATTAATTTTTCTGTTAAAATGGTTAAACAATAACTGTGGATGCTGGTTAATAGCACAAGGACACAAAATGTCCTAAATCGATCTGAAATGAAGTTACCTGCTGTGCAAGGACATGTTATACCTATGGACGCACGCACACACACACACGCACGCACACACGCACACACGCACACACACACACACACACACACACACACACACACACACACACACACGCGCACACACGCGCACACACACACACACACACACACACACACACACACACACATTTTCACACATTTTCACACAGAGTTGGGGAATCAAGAACTAGAGGGATTAAAGTGCTGGAGTAACTCAGCAGGTCAGGCAGCATCCCTGGAGAAGTATGAGGAAGTGTCTTGACCCGAAACGTCACCTGTCCATGTTCTCCAGAGAATGCTGCCTGACCTGCTCAATTACTCCAGCACTTTGTGTCCTTCTCTGTGAAGGCGGTTAATGTTTCCTTTGGGATGTTAAGCTCTCCCTACTTTAAATAACTAATTCCTTATGTTATGATGGTAAATTTTCCTGTTGGGGTATTAAGATCTCATTACTTTGGAGAATTATGTCTTCCCCCTAGATAGTCCAAACACTGCTTTCAAGCTTTTCAACTTTTGGGAGGTTCTGTTTATCAGTTAATATCTCAGCTCACCAACCCCACCAAACCCTGCAAAATTAATTTGATTTTGCATAGGCCTAGTCTGTGCTCAGTATCAAATGATCCAATTGTGTGTGTGTGTGTTTGTGTGTCTGTGTGTGCGCTTTAAAGAAAGCAAAGATGTTGAACAGTTTAGCTGGTTTGCATTTAATTTGCAAATGTGAAATGGACTAGGGTTTCACCTTTGAGCAGGGAGAAGGAGAGAGAGAGGCTGCTGCTGAGGTCTGTTCCTCATTAAGGGCCTGCTCACTGTTATTTGGATGTTCTGGCCTGTAGTAATCTTAACGTTACTGTGGTGTGTTAAGTGTAGTGACTGGGCATCAGACTGTGGCAGTATTTCCGCTCCCACCTCCCTCATCCTCCCCCACTTCAAGTGTGGATTGATGGAGACAGGAAATGGACTGGAGGTAGTGGCAGCAGCTGTAGGAAGCATCCCCCTGCCTCCATCCTCACCCTCCACCCCCCCACTCCCAATCTCCACCCAACCTTTTGCAAAAGATGCATCAACCCAGCCAGACAAGCAACAAAAAAATATATAGTGGCACAGAGACAGATGAAATAACAGTGGCTGAGACATTAATAGGAGCCAGGAGATTTATATATCTCAATAACGATTTTTCTCATCCTGCAGAAAGGTTGTGGAGGAATGGATAATTGTACTGATAACAAGTTAATGTAGAGGGAAGGGAGAGAAGTAAACAATCTTTTAGACTGGAGACTTTAGATATGCAGCGCAGAAACAGGCCCTTCGGCCCACGGAGCCGTGGCAACCAACGATCACCCCGTACACTAACACTATCGTACACACTAGTGTATACTTTGTGCTGATCAAACCTGGGTCCTTAGTGCTGTTTGGCACAGAAGTAACAGATCTTCTGAAAAATTGGATGTTATTTGACAACCAAGTAAACCTGTTTCTCTGGATCCCGTTACTGAGCCAGACCAAAAGACAAAGTGCTTGAGGAACCAAGGCACTGTAAGGCAGCAGTTCTACTGTACAACCCTTACCCAGGGTTGATCCATGCAGAGGACACCATTCTTGGTACTGGCAACTTAAGACTGACCTGGGTTATATGACATTCCAGGTAAAACAGAAGACAGACTTTGATGAAGGCGGGCGGCTCCATTGGTGAAGGTATATGGGACTGGTAACTGAATTAAAACCTCTCTATGCAAAAATGCTGTAATCAACCCGATCACTCTCTAAAGAGCACTTCACTTACTTAGAGTTGATTACGGCTTAACTAAGGAGGCAAAAGTCAAATAAATTACCCAGGACGCTGATCCTGAGGTGATTCATTCTGGATTTATCAGAGACGTGTGTTCCAGTTACTGTTTACTCTGTCACTGTAAAGGAATATGCTTTAAAAGCCTTTCAAAGATACCTATCCTCTGGTGAACCATACATGTGGCAGTTAAAAGTAAATAAAGACATCTGCTCTGGAATGTAAACTTGCGTTGTATTACACTAAGTTGAAGAAATGTTTTCAACAATAAACTATTAGAGTTCAATGTTTCCCTTGATCTGTATTACCAACCGCTGGATGTGTCTCCAAAGTACATGCACAGACAGGGAGAAAACTAAGCCATCTCAAGGGCAACATGGTGGCACAGCGGTAGAGCTGCTGCCTTACAAAACCAGAGAACCAGGTTTGATCCTGACTACGGGTGGTGTCTGTACAAATTTGATACGTTCTCCCTGTGGCCACGTGGGTTTTCTCCGGGTGCTCCGGTTTCCTCCCACACTCCAAAGATGTACAGGTTTGTAGGTTAATTGGCTTTGGTAAAATTGTAAATTGTCCTTAGTGTGTAGGTTAGTGTTAGCTAATGTATGGGGTGATCGCTGGTCAGTACGGACTCAGTGGGCTGAAGGGCCTGTTTCACGCTTTATCTATAAAGCCTACATCTCGTTCCCACCCCCATCCCTAACAGCGTAACTGTATACACAACCCACCCACCATTTACAAATCATTTTATCGAGATGCATCACAGCATGGTTTGGGAACAACTCCATCCAAGACCGCAAAAAATTGCAGAGAGTTGTGGACGTAAACCCAGACCATCACACAAACCAACCTCCCTTCCATTGACTCCATATACACTTCACGCTGCCTCGGCAAGGGCGCCAGCATAACCAAGGACCAGTCTCACCCCTCTCCCATCAAGCAAGAGGTACAGAAACACAGACGTCCAGATTCAGGGACAGTTTCTTCTCAGGTGTGATCAGGCAACTGAACCATCCTACCAACAACTAGAGGGCAGTTTTGACCTACTATCTAGCTCATTATCTTTTATTGGACTTTACTGGACTTTATCTTGTGCTAAACATTACTCCCTTTATCCTGTGTCTGTAAGCTGTGGATAGCACACAACAATACCTTGGTACACATGACAATAAACTAAATTAAACTAGACTCTAAAAAACTAGGCCGTGATGCTGAGAGTTACTTCCTCTTTTCAATCTTGCAGTACCTCGACAAGGAATGGACTCCGTGGGATCGTATTGACGTAAACGGCATCAAACCTAATGGCGATGAGATGACACTGGCAGAATTCCTGGATTATTTTAAGGTGATTCGAATGTCTGTGTTAATTTCTTTGTCTTATTATCTTGAGCTTGGCAGTGTGGGCTAATGTACATGGAGAGAGGGAGAGCGAACTAGAGGCACCCAGTGCCTTAATAATGCGCGTAGTTTGAATCAAGAAAAATAAAGAAAGGTGTTTATACTATGAGAAGTCCATCTAAATTAAAATAGTATCTGATGGGTCTAACTATGTATTTTAAAATAAAAGAGACCAAATGAGAGTGAATGATAGATTAGTTTCTTTTAGTTTAATGTCACGTGTACCGCGGTACAGTGAAAAAGCTTTTTCGTTGCGTGCTATCCAGTCAGCGAAAAGACTGTACATGATTACAATCAAGCCGTCCACAGTGTACAGATACAAGGTAAAGGGACAATGTTTAGTGCAGGATAAAGTCCTGTAAACGAGTGGAGCGATCGTAATTGAGTGGTCGCAGATCCACTTCTGGGAACAGCACGCGGAGAGTCACCTGGCCTGGGCGCCTGAATAGAAATATAAACTGAGAACCATTCTATTAGCAATGTTACAAAATTTTGAAATTTAAAAAATAAAGTCTGCAATTTATCCCATCAGATAAAGCATAAAAAGAAGTTTAATTTGACACCTAATTCACTTTCATATCTTCAGTATTAAAAAAGTTATGGCCATTTTCATACTCGACAATTAGCATCTTGTTCCCTATTGCTTTTCCATTGACAACTCAAAAGCTGTGATCAAGGACAGTCAAAAGCCCATAACTTTCTTAAAAATTAAGAGAACTGAAAGAAATTTTCAGTTATTATAGATTAAAGCATTCTGAAACAAATATGAAACAATCTTACTTAGAAGACATGAAATTAAAGCATATAATTAGTTAGCTCTGTCTTACCTGTTTGCGGTCATCGGCGGTGAAGCGCGGCGTCGCCGGTAGCGGGGACCGCGCGGCAACGGCGAGAGCGGCGAGCCTATCCACCGGAGCGCCGCACGGATGCTGCGCGGGGGCCGAGTTAATTCCACGTGCTTGCGGTAAGTAAAAAAAAGGGCGGGCCGACTGCGATGACGTCGGCCCGCCGCACGTGACTCACTAGCGGCGGCTGTGGCGGCGGCCATCCTGATCGCGGCGCTGTAGCGGTGGCTGTGCCTACGGCCGTGCAGCACACGTGCCTCACTGGCGGAGGCACGTGCCTCACTGGCGGAGGCTGTGGCAGTGGAGGTTTGACGCACGGCGCTCGAGCCACACTGGCGGCGGCCCGTGCGGGCAGCCGTGCCGCACTCGTGCATCACTGGTGGAGGTTGTGCGGTGAGTATATAGTTTTCAACATTGTCGATTTTATTTTAGCACCGTGCGGTGTTGGGAACACCGCCGCACGGCCCCGGAATTGTACGTTCTCACGAGTGCGCGGTCTATGGTGGCAGATTCTTCCCGTTTCGCCGCCAATGACCGCAGACTCGTGAGACAGGCCTTACAGGCCTTTAGTTACCTAATTGTAGCTAATTACAAAATTCAATTACTAGATCTAAACATCTATCAATTTCTTAAGAATAAATTAACATTTTTAAATAGCCTAAGTGTCCAAATAACATTCACACAAGAATTCACAATATAACATAATTTTTAAATCTCATTGTCATGGATTTACAGGCCAAATGGAAGGAATTGAATGTTTAATACCTGTAAATTAATGGGCATTTATATCATCTTGCGAGTGAGGTTTTCTGGAACGCGATCTTTTGGAACGTTCATTTGCGGTGATTTTAACCCCGTATCGGCATGAAAAACTCTGCCGTTAATTCGGGGAAAAGAATCACCGTTTTCACATGAAAAAATGTGAATTAAAGGCTTCTTAAGAAGCACTTTTATACATTAAAATAACCACTTTCGTTTACCTGTCCCGTACGTGAAATCCGTCCCCGTTGTCGGCGTTGACGGCTTTAGGAGCTGCTTTTAAAATGACTCCAGCGCTGACATTGTCGATTTAATAAAAATTAAAAAAACACAAAACGCCCCTAGGAACGATCTTTCAGCAAACGCTTGTACTTAAACGAAATATAATACAGGACAAGGTAGGAGAAACCCGCGTTTTAACCCCGCCCCCCCCTTAAAGGCGGCAAAATCGCGCACACGGCCAGTGCAGAATTACAGCGCCGCTGAAGGTAAGTATTGTAACATACCTAATTCTATCATTGTAGTACCTCTTCCCCAATGCCAACCTGCTCAAATACACCTCCTCCATCACACCATATCTTTGTTTTAACCCCCCACATTTCAATTACAAACCAAATACACTCTCCTCCCAATCGTCACATATTTCGTAACACAGTTCAGGTGGAAGATGAATGTAGGAACATTGTTGAAGACCATTTGAGCTACATGGTCTGTTTCTCTGCTGTACGTTTCAATGGCACTTTATTTGTCACATGTACCATAGTACAGTGAAATACAATTCAGTATAAGTATCACCATACATAAGCACTTAGATACATACCCTCTGAGATAAGCATCTCAGACACAGTACAAGTGTACAGCAGCTGTACACTGAGACAGTATACAAACTCATCAGCTTTTGGTCAAATTTTCAAGTCCCAGTTGTTGTAAGTGCAGGGTTCTTGACTTGACCATGAAGGCCCGTTGTCCTGGCAGTGTTGCAGGGTCGGCCTGGCCAAGCGTAGCCACAGTGTCCTCCGCCGCTGCTCCACTGCTGTAGGGCCGTGTCCGGTCCACGTGCTCGGCCTCATGGTGTGGCACTCGGTCCACCGAGCCCCAGGCTGTTGCAGGGCCTCCAGCGGCCCTCTCCCCCATCGTGGTCCTGCACTCCCCCCCCCCTCCCCTCCCACAGTCTGCTACTGTCCCCCCCCCCCCGTCCGACTTTCACCTGGCGGGCGAGCCAGCTGTCGGGTATGGCTACAGCACGCTGAGGGTGACCTACTGCCGTGAAGAGGTGATCAGCCTTGCTCCTCTTGACCGCCGTTACCGGATCCCTGCCCTTCGGCCTTCCAGGCTGGTCCCTGGTCCTGGTGGGTTCTACACGTGTGTGTGTGTGTTATGTCCAACCTCCCACTTCATTTGTAGGGGTGTACGCAGGGTCTTTGCACTGCTTGTGATGTCATTACTGATGCCATTCCCAGGGCTGCCAACTCTCACGCTTTGAGCGTGAGAATCACGCATTTGAATAAACTCTCACGCCCTCACGCTGATCAGAAATTTCTCACGCTCTGTGGTGAGAAATTCTGTGATCAACGAAATTTTCAAAACTCAGATAAACTGCATGGTCCGCGGGTATTGGAGAGCCGGGGCTGGGGGGAGGGATGGAAGCAGCGGGCGGATACAGATGCGGGGAGCCGGGGCTGGCGAGTGTTTGCGGGGTTGGCGAGTCGCTCGCTGCAGCTCCGGCCATGGAGCAGCCTCAGTGCGAGAGTCCCGGGGCCGTCGGGAGGCGTCGGAAGAGTTGCGCCGCTGCCGTGAGAGTCTCTGTGCCTTTGGCACAGAGACTCTCAAAGGGAGGTGGAGAGAGAGAGAGGGGAAGGAGACAGGGAGGGGGGAGAGAGAGAGGGGGGAGAGGAGAGAGAGGGGAGAGACAGAGGGGGAGTGAATGGAGAGAGGGGAGAGGGGGGAAGAGGGGAGAGAGGGGTAGGGGAGAGAGAGGGGAGAGTGAGGTGGGAGAGGGGGGGAAGAGAGAGAGGGGTGAGAGGGAAGACAGGGAAGGGAGAGAGGGGTGGAGAGGGAGGAGAGGGTAGGAAAGAATGGGAGAGAGGGGAAGAAAGAGGGGTGGTAAAAGAGAGAGGGGGAGAGGGAGCGAGGGGGGAAGAGAGAGAGATGGGGGGGCAAAGAGAAAGAGGAGATAGAGAGAGGAGAAAGAGAGAGGGGAGGGAGAGTGAGGTGGGAGGGAGAAATGGGGGAGAGAGAGGAGGAGAGAGAGATGAGAGAGAGGGGGAAGAGAGAGAGGAAGAGACAGAGAGAGAGGGGAGAGAGAAGGGGGAAAGTGTGTGGAGAGGGAGAGAGGGGGAGATAGAGAGGGAGGTAGAGAAGAGAGGAGGAGAGAGAGGGGGGAGGAGAGAGACTCTCTTTTTCCTCTCCCCTTTTCTCTCTCTAACTTTTCCCCCTCCTTTCCTCTCTAACTTTTTCCCTCTCTTTTCTCTCTTTCTCTCTTCTCACGCTGATCACAAATTTCTCTCGCTCTGTTGTGAGAAATTCTGTGATCAACGAAAAATTTTCAAAACTCATATCAACTGCATGGGCCAGGGGTGTTGGAAGCAGAAGCAGCGGCGGGGACAGATGCGGACGGGGAGCGGGGCTGGCGCGTGTTTGCCGGGCTGGCGAGTCGCTCACTGCAGCACCGGCCATGGAGCAGCCTCAGTGCAAGGCGTCGGAAGCGTTGCGCTGCTGCCGTGAGAGTCTCTGTGCCAAATTCGCCCAGGTGACCGGCATGGATCAGGCTGCGGCTCGGTGCATCCTGGAGGACAACCAGTGGCTGCTGGAAGTAAGTACCAAGCACTGGGTAGAAACGGTGGAAGATAGTGGACTTCAAATGGGGGTGGTTGGAGAAAGCATCCTGCTTGCTTGCTAGATTTTCACTTACTGTAACTGCAGGAAAAATGTTCCCAGTGTTGGGGGAGTTCAGAACCAGGGGTCACGGTTTAATAGTAAAGGGGGGGCCAGTAGGTCTGAGATGAGGACAAACTTTCTTCACACAGAGAGTTGTAAATCTGTGGAATTCTCTGCCACAGAAGGCAGTGGAGGCCAATTCACTGGATGTTTTCAAGAGAGAGTTATATTTAGTTCTTGGGGCTAACGACATCAAGGGATTTGGGGAAAAAACAGGAAAGAGGTACTGATTTTAGATGAATAGCCATGATCATATTGAATGGCAGTGCTGACTCGAAGGGCCGATGGCCTATTCCTGCATCTATTTTCTATGTTTCTATGCTTGAGTATATGATTACTTGATTTTGAAGCATTCATGCATGGTGGAGGTAAAATGTAGTCATAGAGTGATACAATGTGAAAACAGGCCCTTCTGCTCAACTTGCCCACACCCGCCAACATGTCCCAGCTACGCTACCTGCTTTTGGTCCATACCTCCAAACCTGTCCTATCCATGTATCGGTCTAACTTTTTCTTAAATGTTGGGATGGTCCCTGCCTCAACTACCTCCTCTGGCAGCTTGTTCCATACACCCATCACCCTTTGTGTGGATAAAGTTACCCCTTAAAAAGTTACCTCTTAAAAATACTTCATACAAAAAACATTGAAATCATACTTCTACAATGCACTAAAACATGATTTTAATACATCAAATTTCAAAAAGTTCCTACCCTGGGAGGGGGGACACCCAATCTTCCACACTCTCTCCCCCCTCGGTTGCTCCACTCCCTCACCGGGTACCCCCAAGGCCAGTGATCAGTGATCGCTCAGCCTCCCCCCTTTCAAAAACGCGCCAATCCAATTTAAAGCATATACAGTGGCTTGCAAAAGTATTCATACCCCTTGAACTTTTCCACATTTTGTCACGTTACAACCACAAACGTAAATGTATTTTATTGGGATTTTATGTGATAGACCAACACAAAGTGGCGCATAATTGTGAAGTGGAAGGAAAATGATACATGGTTCTCAAATTTTTTTACAAATAAAAAACTGAAAAGTGTCGCGTGCAAAAGTATTCAGCCCCCTTTACTCTGATACCCCTAAATAAAATCCAGTGCAATCAATTGCCTTCAGAAGTCACCTAATTAGTAAATAGAGTCCACTTGTGTGTAATCTAATCTCAGTATAAATACAGCTGTTCTGTGAAGGCCTCAGAGGTTTGTTAGAGAACATTAGTGAACAAACAGCATCATGAAGCCCAAGGAACACACCAGACAGGTCAGGGATAAAGTTGTGGAGAAGTTTAAAGCCGGGTTAGGTTATAAAAAAATATTCCAAGCTTTGAACATCTCACGGAGCACTGTTCAATCCATCATCCGAAAATGGAAAGAGTATGGCACAACTGCAAACCTACCAAGACATGGCCGTCCACCTAAACTGACAGGCCGGGCAAGGAGAGCATTGATCAGAGAAGCAGCCAAGAGGCCCATGGTAACTCTGGAGGAGCTGCAGAGATCCACAGCTCAGGTGGGAGAATCTGTCCACAGGACAACTATTAGTCGTGCACTCCACAAATCGGGCCTTTATGGAAGAGTGGCAAGAAGAAAGCCATTGTTGAAAAAAAGCCATAAGAAGTCCCGTTTGCAGTTTGCCACAAGCCATGTGGGGGACACAGCAAACATGTGGAGGAAGGTGCTCTGGTCAGATGAGACCAAAATTGAAGTTTTTGGCCTAAATGCAAAACGCTATGTGTGGCGGAAACCTAACACTGCACATCACCCTGAACACACTATCCCCACTGTGAAACATGGTGGTGGCAGCATCATGCTGTGGGGATGCTTTTCTTCAGCAGGGACAGGGAAGCTGGTCAGAGTTGATGGGAAGATGGATGGAGCCAAATACAGGGCAATCTTGGAAGAAAACCTGTTAGAGTCTGCAAAAGACTTGAGATTGGGGCGGAGGTTCACCTTCCAGGAGGACAACGACCCTAAAAATACAGCCAGAGCTACAATGGAATGGTTTAGATCAAAGCATATTCATGTGTTAGAATGGCCCAGTCAAAGTCCAGACCTAAATCCAATTGAGAATCTCTGGCAAGACTTGAAAATTGCTGTTCACAGATGCTCTCCATCCAATCTGACTGACCTTGAGCTATTTTGCAAAGAAGAATGGGCAGAAATTTCAGTCTCTAGATGTGCAAAGCTGGTAGAGACATACCCCCAAAAGACTTGCAGCTGTAATTGCAGCGAAAGGTGGTTCTACAAAGTATTGACTCAGGGGGGCTGAATACTTTTGCACGCGACACTTTTCAGTTTTTTATTTGTAAAAAAATTTGAAAACCTTGTATCATTTTCCTTC
>CM075980.1:55737803-55805968 GCA_038087875.1 Malacoraja senta | reverse complement strand
GATGTTAAAACCTTCTCAGGGGGCGTTTTTGGATTGGTTTAGTTTTAGTTTGGAGATACAGCGTGGAAGCGGGCCCTTTGGCCCACCGAGTCCTTAGCGACCAGTGATGGCAGGAAAGTGGGCTGAAGGGTCTGTTTCCTTGCTGACGGACTCTCCGACTTACGGGTTGGAAGTTCTCTTCGTTGACATCGCCCTTCACTTCACTTTCTTCTGGCAAACACTCGAGGGCATCAAAATACATCCACTGATCGAGAGCAGGAACTTCCCCGTGCAGGCCTGGAACAGCAGGGAACAGAGGTATAAGGTGGCGATTGCAATCATTAAACAACATTTGCTTTATTCCATTTGCAGAGAGCCTAGAATGCAAGTTGGCTTACGGGGTTTACTCTGCTGAATCATACAACATTGAACAGTAGAGTTACAGAGTGGAAATAGGCCCTTCGGCCCACCAAGTCCATGCTGACTAGCGATTCCCACACAAAACCAGCACTATCCTACACACTAGGGACAATTTACAATTGTACATTTTTACCGAAGCCAATTAACCCACAAACGTGTATGGTTTTAGTGTGTGGGAGAGAAACCAGAGCACCCAGAGAAAACCCACTGGGGACAGGGAGAACGTGCAAACTCCATACCGTAGTCAGGGTGGAACCCGTGTCTCTGGCACCGTGAGGCAGCAACTCTGCCGTTGCAGCACAGTGCCGCCTATTGTGAATGTAGCCCAGTCCATCAAGCAAACTAACAACCCTCCCCTCCAAATCAACTCCATTTACATATCACACGACACGTGACAATAATAAACCAATACCTTCAACACTTCCTGAGCAGCGACCCCACCAATGAATGCATTCATGGGGCTAAGGTTCCCAGTGGCAACAAAGGCCAGTTTTTGCACCAAGTCTTCAATCAGAGGGTGTTCTCCAAGCATGGAAGGCTTCTCTTCACTCAGTCTCCTTGCGATGTTCACCAGGGTCTCAGCATCGGTCTACAAGGAAAATATAACAGGCGGCAGAGTAGTTTGATATACTTCATTTTGATTTTAGCACAGTTTATTTTAGAGATACATTGTGGAGACAGGCCTTTCGGCCTAGCGGGTCCGCACCGACCAGCAATCACCAAAATACTAGTTTCATCCTACATGCTAGGGACAACTTACAGAAGCCAGTTAACCTACAAACCAGCACGTCTTTGAAGTGTGGGAGGAAACCAGAGCACCAGGAGAAACCAGAGCACCACGCTGTCACGGGGAGAATGTATAAATCCGTACAGACAGCATCCGTAGTCAGGACCGAACCCGGCTCTCTGCGCTGCACCACTGTGCCGTCTGGTAGCTTGATTTCTGGTTGCCAACTTTTGACCTTTTTGCATTTTTCAATGAAGGTCATACGCCTGCATTCTCCCAACCTTGCAGCATCTCAAAGTGCTCGTCACCCAACAGCATCTGCACTTCCAGATCTTCCGACAACACAAGAAGGGGCCGCTTTGACCAATTGAGCATGCCAGTTCATGGAGCAATAACATTGCCCCACTAACTTCCCCTGAGATCCGTCCTCTCCATCGTTCCAGTCACTAGCCCCAGGTACGGCCACTCACCTCCACACCAAGCACAATTTAAGAGGGCAACAAGCCAACCTACATACACATCTATCCATGTCCCCCAAATATGCTTCCTGACCCGCTGGGTTCAGGGACAGTTTCTTTCCAGCTGTTATCAGGCAAATGAACCATTTTATCACCATGCATTAGAGAGTGGTCCTGACCTACCATCTACCTCATTGGAGACCCTTTAATTGGACTTTACCTTGCACTAAATGTTATTCCCTTTATCATGTATTTGTACACTGTTTGATTGTAATCCGCTGATTGGATAGCACGCCACAAAAACTTTCCACTGTACATAGGTACATGTGACAATAAATTAAACTAGTTACTCCAGCACTTTGCGTTTGACGCAACGTTTCAGCATCTGCAGTTCCTTGTGACCGCTTGCTATCCGTGCTGAACCTATCCCATTGATCACTATTCCTGCTGCACTCCGTTTTTGATGCAACTGAGCAGAGGGTCCGGATGCACTTTACATCTGGCCCCTCAGTCTTAGGCCAGTCATAGCTGGGACACCCATGTTTAAAACAGCGTTACTGAGTTTCCCCATAAAGGAAAATCAGCCCATGTGGCTTGTTTATTTCAGCTTTATTCGAGTTAATATTAATGGTTTTACTGATTGGTTAGTTTAGTGGTGCAGCACGGGAACAGGCCCTTCAGCCCACCAAGTCTGCACCGACCAGCAATCCACGCGCATTAACACCATCCTACATAGACTAGGGACAATTGTATATTCTGCTTTTAGTTTAAGTAGACACAAAATTGTGGAGTAACTCAGTGGGACAGGCAGCAACTCTGGAGGGAAGGAATGGGTGACATTTCAGGTTGAGACCCTTCTTCATACTTAGTTTAGTTTAGTTTACAGATACAGCATGGAAACAGACCTTTAGTCCCACTGAGTCCACACCGACCGGCGATCCCCATACACTACTTCTATCCTCTACACCAGGGGCAATTTACAGAAGCCAATTAACTTACAAACCTGCAAGTCTTTGGAATGTGGGAGGAAACCGGAGCACCCGGAGAAAACCCATGAGGTCACAGGGAGAACGTGAAAACTCTGTACAGACAGCACCCGTAGTCAGGATCGAACCTGGGTCTCTGTGCTGTGAAGCAGCAACTACTGCTACGCCACAGATAAAAGATCTGTTATGCAAATGAAAGTGCAGAATTACACTTTAATTATTTGTTTGTCTTTCGGACATGTTCAGGTTGAGAAAGTTTTGACAGCCAAGGCCTTTGTGGGACTGCAGGGATTCAGAGGGTGCCGGTCATTAAAAATACTAATCCAGTCATTAAAATACTAATCCAGTCATTAAAAATACTAATATTTAATTTAATTAAATTTGGACGGCACATTTGCGGGTTGGGTGCAGGGATGATCGATGGTGGGCGTGGACTCGCTGGGCCGGAGAGCCTGCATCTTTCAGTCAATTCTATCGATCAACTCTGCCCACAGGTAGTGGGAACACTCACCTTCCCCCAGGGTTTGGGGAGGCGGCTGAAGTCTTGGACAAACTGGTGCAGAGCCTGGAATGCAAATGTGTAGCGTCCCCTGTCTGTCGTCTTGCCGAAGTCAGTGGTCTTAATGTTTTGGAGTCTGCAACGCCTCGCCCAGGCTTTTCTGCAACACAGGAGGTGACAGTCAGCAAAACATTGGCTGGACCCAGCAGCGGGGATTTAAGTTTAGAGATACAGCGCGGAAAACCAGCGATCACCCCGTACACTACAACTATCCTACACACTGGGGACAATTTACAGTATTTACCGAAGCCAATAAACCTGCAAATCTGTACGTCTTTGGATTGTGGGAGGAAACCGGAGCACCTGGAGAAAACCCACGTGGTCAGGGGAAGAACGTACAAGCTCCATAAAGACAGCACCCGTATTCAGGATCGAACCTGGGTAACCCATAAGCCACACTAAAGCAAGGATGTGACATGTGACTGCACTGGAGAGCAGTGTGGAGGAGACACGCCACCACGATCTAGAGCAGACTGACCCTTCTGCCTGGCACGGTCTCACAATGATGGAAAATGCCCGGAGTGCAAAGCTGCTCTCACTGGCTAGAAACTGGCTTTTGGACGGCACAGTGGCACAGCTGGTAGAGCCGCTGCCTCACAACGCCAAGTTCGATCCTGACCTCGGATGCTGTCGGTGTGGAGTTTGCACGTTCTCGGTTCCTGCTCCTTTCAGGCACCTGAATTGTCCTTCCATCAGCTAGGGTACTGTGCAATTCACCCCAAGCTCATTGCAGACATTGGACTTTGTATCTGGAACTGATGTGCTACAATGCTGAGAACTATATTCTGCACTCTGTATCTTCCCCTTTGCTCTACCTATTGTACCCAAGTTTGGCTTCACTGTATTTATGTATAGTATTATCTGATTAGGTTGGATAGCATGCAAATCAATGCATTTCGCTGTACCTCGTAACACGTGGCAACAATAAACCTACTCCTAAACGTAGCTAGGACCAAACTTACGTAGGTTTTACATCGCGGCAACTTTATTTCCCTCGCAACGCCACCCTTCTCATAATCACCAAAGTCACTCGTATCACAGATGGTGAAAGAAAAACGACCTGAAACACAAGCAACAACCTCTGTAAATAAACCAACTTCACAGGTGAGACTGCAACAAGACAGGAGAGAAGAATTTTGAAAAACGCAAGAGTGAACGAGATGTTGATGAAGCCACATCCTCCACTGTCATGGGCGAGGCCAAATGCAAATTGGAGGAACAGCACCTCATACAGCTTCCAACCCAGTGGCCTGAGCCTCTCGTTTTGACGGAGCCCGCGGCCAACGGCTCCTGGGTCTGCGGAGCCCACGGCTAGTGCCTGGGTCGGTGCCATCCGGAGAGGACCCGGCAGCGTTCGTGGAGAGGTCGGCGCGGTGGACGAGGACGGACACGTGAAGTGAGGACGCCACTGCCAAGGGAAGGAACAAAGGACCCAGCGTGGGGAGATTACCGTGAGGGAGGGGGGGGATGAAAAATGGGGGAACTGGTGCGGGGGGGGGGGTGGGGGTGGGGGGAATTTGTAACTTTGTAAACGCAAAATTTGGATAAGCTCGCAAATAATTTCACTGTGACTTGTCACGTGACAATAAGTATTCAATTCAATTCAGTATGAATATTGATTTCCCTCAGTTTAAGTAACCCTTGCATTCCCACACTCTCTGTCCCTCCCCCACCCTAGTCGTTCTGCCGAGTTTCACTGTTTGTATGCACTTGTTATCACCTTCTCCGCAACCAACAATGGACCATTGTGGGCTCCACCCTTCCTTGATCATCGTTCCTGGCTTTGGTTTGTACTTTTGCATACCTTTCATTCATTATTTCTATGTAACTTTTTGGATCTTCCGTTTCCACCAACACGCTCCCCGAAACGTTACCTATTCCTTTTCTCCAGAGATGCTGCTTGACCTCCCCCCCCCCCCCCCCCACCCGAGTTATTCAAGCTTTTTGCGTGTATCTTTGGCGTATTGTGTTCAGTTTTGGTCACCCTGATATAGGAAACATGTCATTAACTGGGAAGAGCGCGGAGAAGATTTATGAGGATATTGTCAGTACTTGAGGGCCTTAGCAAAAGGGAGAGTCAGGACAGGCTAGGACTTTGTTCCTCGGAGAGCATGAGGCTGAGGTGTGTACATAGAGATGTATAAGATCACGAGGTTATAGATATTGATGCACAGAGTAGGGACATAAAGAACCAGAGGATATAGGTTTAAGGTGAGAGGGGAAAGAGTTAATTGAAAACTAAGGGGCAACTTTTTTCACACGGAGGGTGGTGGCTATATAAAATGAGCTGCCTGAGGAGGCAGTTGAGTCAGAAACTGAGACAATATTTAGACAGGTACATTTATAATAATGTTTTAGAGGGATATGGGCCAAAAGGGGGCAAAGAGGACTAGGGTAGATGGTGCACTTTGGTCAGCATGAGCAAGCTGGGCTGAAGGGCCTGTTTTCATACCGTATAACTCAATGTTCCCCAGAGATGGCGCCCAACACACGTGACTATTTGCGTGCTAGCCACAGAAGCAGATCTACCATCACATATTACAATCGCTCCACTCTTACATATTTCTATCCACTGTAAATGGCTCGATTGTAATCGCGTATTACCTATCCGCCGGCTGATTAGCACGCAACAAAAAAATTTCACTCTACCTCGATACACGTGACCATAAACTCAATTGACCTGAACTGAGATGCTGCCTAACCCGCTAGAGTTACTCCAGCACTTTGTATCTTTCTACGTTCTAAGGCTGAGTCACAGATTCTGGCAGGCAGGTTTGCCACTGCGACACAGGTGGTTTTAAACTAAATAGGGGGGGGGGTGTCAATTGGGATAGTCAAGGACGGAGTTAAAGGGAAAGGAAGTAAAGGGATAGTTAATGACCCCAGAATTAACGGGAAAGAAAGCTCACAAAGGGATAGGAGAGTATGGCCAAGTGTAATAGGGATCGATGTGAATGGTGAGATGCGTAAGGAATTAAAAGTACTGTATTTGAATGCGCGAAGTATAAGAAGTAAAGTAGATGAGCTTGAGGCTCAGATAGAGGTTGGTGGATATGACATTGTGGTGATTACTGAGACGTGGCTGCAGGAGGATCGGGTCTGGGAACTTGATATTCAGGGTTATACATCCTACAGAAAGGACAGGCAAGTGGGCAGAGGAGGGGGGGTAGCTCTTCTGGTGAGGAATGGAATTCAGTCCCTTGCGAGGGAAGACATAGGGACTGACGAGGTAGAGTCACTGTGGATTGAGTTGAGGAATTGCAAAGGCAAGAAGACACTAATTGGTGTTATCTACAGACCCCCAAATAGTAGCCCGGATGTAGGGTGTAAGTTGCAGCAGGAGTTAAAACTGGCATGTAACAAAGGTAATGCCACTGTGGTGATGGGGGATTTCAATGTGCAGGTAGACTGGGAAAATCAGTTCTCTTATCAAATTTGGTTCATTGGACAACACTAAATCCAGAATTAGTTTTAATCTGCAATTTGAGAAGGAGAAGGTTAAATCGGAAGGGGCAATGATGCAGTTGAACAAAGGGGACTATGAAGGCATGAGAGAGGAGCTGGCCAAGGTAGACTTGAAAGGGATACTAGCAGGAATGACGGTGGAACAGCAATGGCAGGAATTTCTGGGCATAATCCGGAAGACGCAGGATCATTTCATTCCAAAAAGGAAGAAAGATTCTAAGGGGAGTAGGAGGAAACCGTGGCTGACAAGAGAAGTTAGGGATTGAATAAAACTAAAAGAAAAGATGTATAACACAGCAAAGAGTAGCCGGAAGCCAGAGGATTGGGAAACTTTCATACGACAACAGAAGGAAACAAAACGGGCAATATGGGCTGAAAAGATGAAGTATGAAGGGAAGCTGGCCAGGAATGTAAAGAAGGACAGTAAAAGCTTCTTTAGATATGTTAAGGGAAAAAGAGTAGCAAAGTCAAATGTGGGTCCCTTGAAGGCAGACATGGGTGAAATTATTATGGGGAACAAGGAAATGGCAGAAGAGTTGAACAGGTACTTCGGATCGGTCTTCACTAAGGAAGACACAAACAATCTCCCAGAAGTACTGGGGACAGAGGATCTAAGGGGGTCGAGGAACTGAAAGAAATTTTCATTAGGCGAGAAATAGTATTGGGTAGGTTAATGGGACTGAAGGATGATAAATCCCCTGGGCCTGATGGACTGCATCCCAGGGTCCTCAGGGAGGTGGCTCTAGAAATAGTGGACGCATTGGTGATCATTTTCCAATGTTCAATAGATTCAGGATCAGTTCCTGTGGATTGGAGGATAGATAATGTTATCCAACTTTTCAAGAAAGGAGCGAGAGAGAAAACGGGGAATTATAGACCAGTTAGCCTGACTTCGGTGGTGGGAAAGATGCTGGAGTCAATTAATAAAGAGATAATAATGGGGCATTTGGATAGCAGTAAAAGGATTAGTCCAAGTCAGCATGGATTTATGAAAGGAAAGGAAAATCATGCTTGACTAATCTTCTGGAATTTTTTGACGATGTGACAAGTAAAATGGATGAAGGGGAGCCAGTGGATGTAGTGTATCTAGACTTTCAGAAAGCCTTTGATAAGGTCCCGCACAGGAGACTGGTGACTAAAATTAGAGCACATGGTATTGGGGGTAGGGTGTTGACGTGGATAGAAAATTGGTTGGCAGACAGGAAGCAAAGAGTAGGAGTGAACGGGTCCTTTTCAGAATGGCAGGCAGTGGCGAGTGGAGTGCCGCAAGGCTTGGTGTTGGGGCCGCAACTGTTTACCATATATATTAATGATTTGGAAGAGGAAATTAGGAGCAACACTAGCAAGTTTGCAGATGACACAAAGCTGGGTGGCAGTGTGAACTGTGAAGAGGAAGCAGGATGACCTGGACAGGTTCAGTGAGTGGGCAGATGCGTGGCAGATGCAGTATAATATATATAAATGTGAGGTTATCCACTTAGGTGGCAAAAGCGAGGGGGCAGATTATTATCTCAATGGGGTTAGATTAGGTAAGGGTGTCCTTGTACACCGGTCACTGAAAGTTGGCTTGCAAGTGCAGCAGGTAGTGAAGAAAGCTAATGGAATGTTGGCCTTCATAGCAAGAGGATTTCAGTATAGGAGAGGTTCTACTGAAGTTGTATAGGGCTCCTGTAAGACCACATCTGGAGCATTGCGTACAATTTTGGTCTCCTAATTTGTGGAAGGACATCCTTGTGATTGAGGCAGTGCAGCGTAGGTTCACAAGATTGATCCCTGGGATGGCGGGACTGTCATATGAGGAAAGATTGAAAAGACTAGGCTTGTGTTCACTGGAGTTTAGAAGGATGAGCTGGGATCTTATAGACACATATAAAATTATAAAAGGACTGGACAAGCTAGATGCAGGAAAAATGTTCCCAATGTTGGGCGAGTCCAGAACCAGGGGCCACAGTCTTAGAATAAAGGGGAGGCCATTTAAAACTGAGGTGAGAAAAAACGGTTTCACCCAGAGAGTTGTGAATTTGTAGAATTCCCTGCCACAGAGGGCAGTGGAGGCCAAATCACTGGATGGATTTAAGAGGGAGTTAGATAGAGCTCTAGGGGGTAGCGGAATCAGGGGATATGGGGAGAAGGCAGGCACGGGTTATTGATTGGGGACGATCAGCCACGATCACAATAAATGGTGGTGCGGGCTCGAAGGGCCGAATGGCCTCCTCCTGCACCTATTTTCTATGTTTCTACGTTTCTAAGATACCACGGTGGGGTGTCACTGCCATCTGCTGGAACTCGGAGGATCTGCACCCTCTGCCGAGCAGCTGCTCACCAGTGCCCACGATTTCCACGGGAACACAGTTGTTCAGCTCCGTCATGCCCTCAACCTCCAAGAAGGTCACAAAATCCCCCGTCTGAAATCCATGATACGTCTCGTCTGAACAAATCACCTGTCCTGGGTTCTCCTGAGTACACAGAAAGAGAAGGTTAGCAGGGATTTAATTGAAACACCTTCAAGTTGCATTTGTGATGCTTTTCATAAACCAAGTCGTCCTCCATCCTCTCATCTATAATGTCTATCTTCGGTTTAAACAAGCATCTGCAGTTCCGTCGTACACCTCTCATCTTCCACCCCTCCCTACTCCTGCTCCCACCATTTTTCTTCCTCCCCCTCCCACATTTTCCCTTCTGTTGATCTTCATAGAGCACACAACACAGGAACAGGCCCTTTGGCCCACAATGTGATGAACACAATGCCAAGTGAAACTAATCTCCTCTGCCTGCATGTTTAGTTTAGTTTAGAAATACAGCGAGGAAACAGGCCTTTTGGGCCATTGAGTCCACACTAACCACGATCATCCGTTCACTAGTTCTTTCTTTCCTTCTTTTAACATCTTTTTATTGTTTTTTTTTTCCCAAAAACAAAAACAAAACATAAAAAACAGAGCAAAAAGAATAATGATAACATAACAATAATATTGATACATAGGGATCAGGATTACATTAATAACAGGTATAACCTAATATGAAACCAGTGTCAAAATTTGTGACCTTCTTGGAGGTTGAGGGCATGACGGAGCTGAACAACTGCGTTCCCGTGGTATCTTAGAATATAGTTAAATCTTTAAAAGAAAACATATAAATGTAGAAAAAACACAAAGATAAAAAGACAAAAAGAAAAAGAAAAAAGGAAAAAAAACAAAACCCTCCTAAACTAAAGGAAAAAAATAAATAAAAATAAAATAAATAAAAACAAAGCGATGCAAAACAGAATCTGAACTGAGAATTTCAACAATTTAAGTCTGTTTGTCGCCAAGTCCGTTCCACCATATAGAGGTAAAATAGTTTTTAAAACGGTTAAAGAGCGAGCAATTTATGTTGTATGAAAGTGTTGAATAAATTTTCCCCGTGTCTTATCAAATTTAACCAAGGGTTCAACAATGTCACTCCTGATTTTTTCTAAATTTAAACATGATATCATTTCAGAATACCACTGGAGTGTGGTCGGAGGGTTGGAGTCTTTCCATTTAAATAAAATAGATCTTCTGGCGATTAATGTGGTAAAAGCAATCAACCGATGGGCGGAGCGGGACAAATGAATAAAATCTAACATTGGCAGCCAAAAAATTGCAGTAATAGGATGAGGTTGTAAATCAATACCGAAGACTACAGAAATAGTATCAAAAATGTATTTCCAATATTTTTCCAAAGGTGGGCAGGACCAAAACATATGGGTCAGTGAGGCCACTTCAGAGTTACATCCGTCACAGGTAGGATTTATATGACCATAAAAACGGGCCAACTTATCTTTTGACATATGAACTCTGTGAACCACCTTGAATTGTATCAGAGCGTGTCTTGCACACATTGAAGAGGTATTGACTAATTGAAGAATCCTCTCCCATTTCTCTATAGATAAAGAAATTTGGAGTTCTCTTTCCCAATCATTCTTAATTTTATCAAATATATCTATTTGTAATTTCAAAATCAACTCATAAATAGTCGTTATTAATCCTTTCTGATAAGCGTTCAAATGTAAAATATTTTCCAATATTTCGGTTTGATGTGGTAGCGGAAAAAGGGGTAGAATAGCCTTCAAAAAATGTCTAATTTGTAAATATCTAAAAAAGTGTGAATTAGGTAAATTATATTTATTGGAGAGTTGTTCGAAAGACATAAAACAACCCTCCAAAAACAAATCACGAAAAGCTACTATTCCCTTCCTCTTCCATGACAAAAAGACTTGATCAGTACTAGAAGGTTGGAAGAGAAAATTGGATAAGATAGGACTCGATAAGATAAAATCATTTAGTCCAAAAAACTTACGAAATTGAAACCATATTCGGAACGTATGTCTTATTATTGGGTTAGTCGTATATTTATTCAATCTCGTAATTGTAAAAGGTAACGAGGCCCCTAGAATAGAAGCCAATGACAGCCCTTGTAAGGAATCACGTTCAAGGTTTATCCATCCTGGGCATTGGGTATCTTCCAAATCTTTTGTCCAAAATGTTAGATAACGAACATTGACTGCCCAATAGTAGAATCTAAGGTTCGGCAATGCCAAACCACCATCTTTTTTCTATTTCTGTAAGTGTTTTTTACTTAGTCTGGAATTTTTATTCTGCCATATATATGAAGAAATTTTGGAATCTATAATATCAAAGAAAGATTTGGCAATAAAAATTGGTATCGTCTGAAATAAATACAGAAATTTAGGTAAAATTAACATTTTAATAGCATTCAGCCAATTAAGGATAAGGACATTGGTGACCATTTAGTAAACTGATGTTTAATATGGTCAATTAATGGCATGAAATTAGCTTTAAATAAATCCTTGTGTTTCTTGGTGATCTTAATACCTAGATAAGTAAAACTTTCGGTAGTCAATCTAAGTGGAAACTGACCGTAATTCAAAACAAGATTATTTAATGGAAAAAGGTCACTCTTACTAAGATTTAGTTTATAACCAGAAAAACGACTAAATTGATTAAGTAATGCTACTATTGCCAGGATAGATTTCTCAGGGTTAGAAATGAATAATAACAGATCATCTGCATAAAGAGATAGCTTATGTGTCTTATTCCCGCGGACAATACCAAATATATTAGGGGATTCCCTAATAACGGTGGTTAAAGGTTCCAAAGCAATATCAAATAGTAAAGGACTTAAGGGACAGCCCTCTCTAGTACCTTGAAAGAGCCTGAAAAATAGGGATCTCTGATTATTAGTAAATATAGAAGCCTGAGTTATATGATATATCAGCTTGATCCAAGAAATTTATTTAGGACCAATCTTAAATGTTTCAAGTGTATTAAATAAGTATTCCCATTCTACTCTATCAAACGCCTTCTTGGAATCTAGTGAGATGACACATTCTGGGATTTTATTTGACGCTGTATATACAATATTCATTAATCTCCTAACGTTAAAGTATGAGTAATGATTTTTAATAAAAACCTGTCTGATCTTCAGAGATAATTTGCGGTAAAATATTTTCCAATCTCATAGCTAATATTTTGGAAAGAATTTTGAAATCTACATTTAACATTGATATAGGTCTATATGATGTCACTTCAGTAGGGTCTTTATCTTTTTTAAGAATTAAAGAAATAGATGCTTCATAAAAAGATTGTGGTAATCTATTCCTTAAAAAGGCTTCTTTAAATATTCTACTGTAAACCCATCTAAACCGGGAGCTTTACCAAAATTCATTGAAAGAATTGCTTTCTGTATTTCTTCTTCCGTGATGGGTTCATCTAACAACAGAGACTCATTATATGGTAAATTTGGTAAGTTCAGTTTCTTTAAAAACCCATGCATTATATTGGAATCAGTAGGAAATTCTGATTGGTATAGGGAGGTATAAAATTCCTGAAAGGATTTATTAATTTCATCATGGTCTACAGTTAATGTACCATCCCGTTTATTCACTTTAGTAATCTGACGCTTGGCCGACACCTCTTTCAACTGATTAGCGAGTAATTTACCAGATTTTTCGCCATGTATATAAAATTGACTTTTGGTTTTAAGTAGCTGGTTCTCAATCGGTGATACTAATAACAAATCATGTCTCAATTGAAGTTCAACTCTGTTCTTATACAGCTCTAAACTAGGAGCTTTTGAATATTTTTAATCAATTTCTTTAATCTTGCAGCCAATGTACGTATTTCTTTTTGAGTTAGTTTTTTTAATCCCGCGGAGTATGAAATAATTTGTCCACGAATATATGCCTTAAAAGCATCCCAGACTACACCATTGGATATTTCTTCAGTAGAGTTCGTCAAGAAGTAAAAAGCAATCTGATCTTTCATAAAATTAATAAAATTTAAGTCTTGAAGCAAAGTAACATTAAATCGCCATTGTTTAGCACTAAACTTGGAATCAGGTAGTTTGATCAGAAATAGCAATTGCATCATACTCACATGCAGTGACCGATGGAACTAGCCGAGAATCTATTATAAAATAATCAATCCTGGAATAACTATGATATACATGAGAGAAAAATGAAAATTCTTTGTCATTTGGGTGTAAGAATCTCCAAACTTCTAACATTCCAGAGTCAAGTAAAAAAGAATTAATAAAATTAGCTGATTTATTTGGAAGCACATGATCAGATGTAGACCTGTCAATCAAGGGGTTCAGACAGCAGTTGAAATCTCCACCCATTATTAAAAAGTGTTCATTTTAAATTAGGAAAGGATTAACTGTTTAAAAAACTCAGGGTGATCAATAATTGGTGCGTAGACATTCACCATAGCAACTTTTTGCTAATAAAGTAATCACCAAAAATCTGCCATATGGATCAGAAATTGTTTCATAATGAACAAACGGAATTGAGGAGTTAATAAAAATAGAGACTCCTTTCACCTTAGCCTGTGAATTTGAATGAAACTGCTGTCCTCTCCAAAACTTGAAGAATCGTAGATTGTCATCTTGCCTTACATGAGTTTCCTGAACAAAGATAATCTGAGCATTTAGTCTGTGAAGAACTTTTTTTTTTTAAATCCTCTTAATGGGATGGTTCAAGCCATTCACATTCCATGAAAGGAAGTTAATAACTTTATCCATATTGCTTGTAAAAATCATGTGGGATGTAAAGGGTTAATTTCTTAAAGCCTAATAGTTCATGATCCTGGAAGAAGAAAAATCTAGGGCGGAGCCAGAAGTGGCGACATTTCAGACATTTTTGTAGTTCAGATTTTGCACAAAGGACACTAAATAAGGAACAAAAGACCCCCCCCCCGATCCCACCCCTGTAAAGCCCCAAACTGACCATTAGACAGTCAGTAAGCTACCTACTCCCTTCCCTGACCCCATCTCTCCAAGCAACGGCACCCGGCATAGTTCTACCCTACAAACTTGGTGCAATTTACGAGGCCAATCAACCTACAAACATCCATGTATTTGAAATGTTGGAGGAAACCAGAGATAGTAAGATAGCAGTATTAAAATTCAAGTTAAATCAAATTCTCTCCGCAAGAGTTATCAAGCTATTTCAAATTACTAAACAGAAAAATTTTGAATTCGGCGACAAACCGCATAAACTTCTGGCACGTCAGTTGAGAAAAATGGAAAAAGATCATACTATTCAAAAAATTAGATCAGATAAAGGTGAATTGTTTACACTCCCTAAAGATATTAACGAAAGATTTGTACAATTCTATCAGAATTTATACACATCTAAAACTTCAGTAGAAACGATAAAAATTTAAAACTTCCTTGACAATTGTAATCTTCCGTCACAACATGGCGGAACGTGAAGAATTAGGAGCGCAGATCACAATTAAAAAAAATTGAAGAGACTATTAATTCATTGAAGAATGGTAAAACGCCTGGCCCAGATGGGTTTAGTTATGAATTTTATTAAAAAAAATTATGATTTTATCTTCCCGCGTTTACAAGCCCTTTATACATATGCATTTAAAGAACAGACGCTACCACAAACTTTAGCTGAATCAACTATTACACTGATACCCAAAAAAGATAAAGACCTCGAAGAGACAAGATCATATAGAGCAATTGCTCTGCTAAATACAGATTAAAAAATATTAGCTAAAACCCTGGCAAGAAGACTAAGTAAATACGTTAATAAATTAATACATTCTGATCAAACTGGGTTTATACCCAAGAGACACTCGTTCAACAACTTAAGACGCCTGTTTAATATAATGTACTCACATAGAACGATAAAAGACTTATCAATTATCTCATTAGATGCAGAAAAAGCATTTGACCAAGTAGAATGGAAATATCTTTTTACAGTATTGCAAAAATTTCAATTAGGAGAAAACTTTATTTCATGGATAAAGTTGCTATATGACAAGCTGACTGCCAGAATACTGACTAATTAAACACTCTCACCTAAATTTCAGTTATCCAGGGGCAATAGACAGGGGTGTGCATTATCACCTCTGTTATTTGCCCTTGCGATTGAACCTTTAGCAGAAAGTATAAGAGTACATCCGAAATTCATGGCTATAATACTAAATATTCTAACAATAAAATATCGTTGAATGCAGATGATGTACTACTATATATCACCAATTCCCAAGTTAGTATTCCAAACATACTAAATCTTATAGTGGAATTCGGTTCCTTTTCAGGATATAGAATAAACTGGAACAAAATGATATTATGTCAATAAAGCCTCAAGATCCGACACACCTAAAATTTCCTTTTAGAATTGCTACGGAAAAATTTAAATATCTTGGAGTTTACATAACTAGAAAATACACTTCTCTATTTCAAGCAAACTTTCCACCATTAATTACCAAACTAAATGCCCTTATTCAATTTTGGAAAACGCTTCCGATTTCCCTCATAGGTAGTATAAATGCCATAAAGATGATCTTCCTTCCACAAATCCTGTACCTATTTCAATCAATACCGATTTATCTCCCTAAATTTTTTTATTTTTTTTTAAACTCGATTCTGTGATCACAAACTTTATTTGGGATTATAAAACACACAGAATCCATAAACGACATCTATGTAAACCCAAAGAAACTGGCGGATTGGCTCTCCCTAATTTTCTGTACTATTACTGGGCAACGAATATTAAAAACTTAATCTATTAGATGGACAACACATGCCAACAGGTAAACTGGCTAATGATGGAGAGAGAAGATTGTTCGCCTTTTAATATAGGCGCAATTCTTCTCTCCAAAAAATCTGAAGAAATCAGTATATGAGAAAAATCCGATTATCCATAGTACCTTACGAATCTGGAAACAAGTGAAGTCAACCCTTAAACGGAGAAATTTATCTCTTCTCTCACCAATCGGCAATAATCCCTCGTTTAAGCCGTCTATTTTAGACAAGGCGTTCACACACTGGGAAAGATTAGGAATTAAAAAACTGGGAGATCTTTATGAGATGGGGACTCTTCCCTCATTTCAAGAACTACAGTCGAAATATCATCTGAAAGGTAGCCAATACTTTAGATATCTTCAAATACGAGACTGTCTGAAATCATATACCCAAGACTGTCAATATATGGTTCCAGACACACTAGACGAATGCATGAATAGAAACTCGGATTCAAATAAGTTAATATCGTATCTTTATAATACCCTTTTACATATACAAACCCCATCGTCGGAAGTAATTAGGCGAGCTTGGGAAGATGAACTCGGCCTAACAATCTTAAAAGATAGATGGGAGGAAAGCCTTCTATATATACACAACTGTTCTCTTAACTTTAGGCATTCGTTAATACAATTTAAAATACTGCATAGACTTTATTATTCAAAGTCTAAACTGAATAAGATCTTTCCAAACGTTTCCCCTATTTGTGATAAATGTCTCCTTCAGGAAGCAACCATAACCCACTCTTTTGCCTCCTGTATAAAGTTACAGAATTTCTGGAGGGGAATTTTTGAAATTTTTTCTAAAATACTTAAAATAAAATTGGACCCCGACACAGAATTGATTACTCTAGGTACGTCAGAAGCCTGTTTTGAGCTAACATTATTTCAAAGACGTTTCCTCAATTATGGCCCGATAACAGCGAAAAAACGAATACTTAAATTTTGGAAACACACATCAGTCCCTACTGTTAAGATGTGGATTGCAAACATGTCCGAGACACTACATTTGGAAAATATTAGGCTTGTCTTGGCAGAAAAAACAGATCAATTTTTCAAGACATGGACACCCTTTACCGAATCCTTACAAGGATAGTATGGCGCAACACAACTTTGGATTTAAATCCAACTATGGGTTGGGTGAGGTGGGCCGGGGGGGGGGGGGGGGGGGGGGGACGAGAGGCAGGTATATCTCCACTTTTTTCCCTTTTTTTTTTCCTTTTCCTCTCTTATATCTTTATTCACTCTTTGGCCACACTACTTTGGTAGTCTAGGGGTCCTACCTTTCACTTTTCCTCTTTCTTGTTCTTTCTCTTTTCTTTTCCCTTATTTTCAGGTTAAAAGGTTAAAATTGAAGCTGTACAATAATTGTATAATTTTATATGCCGAATGTTTTATTCTTGTACAATTGCTTCTAATAATAATAATTGAAAAAAAAAAGTTTTTCCCGCTCCACTAATCTGAGACGAATCGATAATTTGCGTGCTTGTGTTTGGATTCCCGACGAGATCGATAAGAATAGCAGTGTGGCGAAGCACTGAGGGCGAGGGTTGAGGCCCTAGAGGGTTTAAGTCCTCGTCTAGGGGGTTGGAGGCCCACGGATGGTGGTAGTTGGGCTCACAAGGCTCTTCTCTAGCGGGTTAAAGTTCCTACACTTTTGTTAGTCAACAGCTGTTGCATTTGGGATCCATTGATTTGGCCCGAGATTTGAGGGTTGATAAACCCTGGGGTTTGAAGCCCCACTCAGTCTGGGATATAGATTTCAAGGTATCCTCATAGACAGGACTGAGCGGGAACAGTGCTAAGAGGGCAAGTACTGTATCAGTGCTGAGAGTGCGATTGGAAAGAGACACTTTAAAGATCGGCATCGAAAATCTGCACAAAGCGGGTACGTGCTGAAGCCCAGTATTTAGCGGGTGGAAGGGTTTGAGGCCAAGGGAGTTCGAGGTCGTGCCTGTGTGTGGGTTAAGGCTGGAACAGTACTGGGAACTCCATGTTGGAGTATAGATTGGCTGAGAAATACTTTAAAGCCATCACAGAGAGGGGGGGAGATGCGTCTATTATCTGGAACAGTGATCTAAAATCTCCGATTTAAATTTCACCAGATTTAGGGCTTCACATTGAAGGACACTGGTTATTGTATAGAGATCCGTTTAGAACTTGTAAAATTGTAAAATAGATTCGTAATTGTATATAACTCCGTAATTGTAATATTGTATTGGGATTAATATATTAATATTGCCGTTGTAATATTGCGATTGTGTATTTAGAACTGCTGTTGTAGTCTTAGTTTGAATCATGACTGTATATTAATATAGCATGATTAAGGCTGCTGTTGTAATTGTAGTCCGAATCATGGCTGTGGCAGGCATGTGCCGTCAGGGTGGGCAAGGTAGGCACTGCCTACCCTGATTAAAATTATAAAATGGTAATTATTAAATATAAATAGTAACGGCACGGGAGAATAATGCCTACCTAACAGATCGATCTCATAGGTAGGCATAATTCTCCGTGCCTTTCACACGCAGTACATGTAATATGTAAAATGTATGTGCAGCTGACGTGCAGTCAACGCCACTTCAAACCGTCAATTTCAAGGGGAGCTGAAGGCAGCTGAAATTCTGCCTTTGCACCGTTGACTGCATACTGCGCATGGGCAGCGCAAGTTTCTTGCGGGTTTTTCAAACATATATTGTCATTATCTTAAGAGTATCTTAAGAAACAAAGAGAGAAGAATGGAGTTTGTGTACAGATAATGTGGTAAGTAGATTTCTTTGAGCTATATATCTTTGAATACCATATTTCCCGGCAATGAAGATGCTATTTTTTACCCAAAAATAAGGCACGAAAATGTACCTGTGTCTTGGAGGCCGAAGGTTAGGTTGTTAGCCAAGAAAGATAGACTTGGCTATCCCTCAGTATGATGTTGTTGTACCGAGGGATAGCCATATCTATCCCTCATTGCTGGCAGCTGATGGGAAACGGCTGTAAAGTGGGAGGCGACTGTAAAAGGACTGCGCCGCTGGCGGGGGGGGGGGGGGGAAAGAGTTCCGTTCACAGCGTGTGGGGAGTCTGGCCAGGGGTAAAGTTGCGGGAAGGGCAGGAGCGTTGAGAAGGAGGAGATCGGGGATCATGCCAGCAACCAGAGCGGTTCAGCGGGCGATGGATAACAGGACAGCAGGCGGTGGAGCTTACTCCTGTGTCAGCGTGAGTAACCTCAATTGGTCCCTTGTTCGCGCTGACACCGCCCGCTGTCCTGTTATCGATCGCCCGCTGATCCGCTCCACTCAATGATCTTTGCTCTTGAGCTGGTCCCTTCAGTGTCCGGTCTACATTGAATGACACGGATCCAGCAGTGAATACCATGCAGTGTCACCCAGCGCAGCAATTGAGGCTATGTCCGGCAGTCGGAATATAAGGATTTGCGGGAAGCGGCTGACATGAGCGAGGCCGGCGAGCGGCAGGTGAGAGATGTTCAGACGGAGAGCACTGCCAGAGGTGAGCGGGCCGGCAGAAAGCGCTGAGGTCCCGGCTGCCACCCGAGCTATTTTCCTGCCCGGCCACAATGCGGTGGCTCCGCGCCAGGAGCGCTGCGTTAGCGGTGAGTGAGTTACTGGCATGATCCCCGACCCCCTCCTTCTCAACGCTCCCCGCAACTTTACCCCTGGCCAGATTCCCCACATGCTGTGAAAGAAACTCTCCCCCCAATTGGTCCCTTGAACTAGTATTGTCATTTAATAAGATCACAACTGATTCAACTTGTCCTGGTGTGCTCCTGTTTCCAACCATCTCACCACCTGCCGTCACCCTCCACCCCCAACCCATTCAGTCATTCAGAATGAAGGAGACTTGGAAGCCTTGGGCAAATTGAATTGTTACTTTTATTTTTATTTTATATTTTTTTAGCATGAGAAATTCTATGTCCCGCCAGCCTTCTTTCAAAATTTAGCAACTCAAAATGGGGGTGAGTCTTCATTGCCGGGAAAAACGGTACTTTATTAAGAGATATGGCTTTTAAATACTTTATAAATGTCGACTGACAGCTTACGGAGAGGAGAACAATCTGCGCATGCGCAGTTTAAGATTTTTTTTTAAGCCGACTGACTGCCTAATTACTCACAGCACGTGCCTGCTGTGTGGTCAAGGGGGCATATCTTGTGGTTCTGGGAACGAGTAACCTGTTAGTGGAAAAGTAACTTGGGAGAGGAAGAAGGACCTGTTCGTGGAAAAGTACCTTAAAGTGGAAAAAGTACCTTGAAGGGATTAGTCGTCAAGTGAAAAAGTACTTTGAAGGGAAAGACTCCTTTGCCCGTTGGAGGTGTCCCTTTGATTGACACAGCCCGATTCGGGGTAATTTAGAACATTGTGATTTACTTTAGAACTGTATAATTATCAAATGCTTATTAGTCGAATGCTTGTATTTTACATTGCAGTGTGTTTTTGCATGATAGTTATTAGTAGTATTATTTCTTGTTTAAGTGTGATTTTGCTTGCGTGTTATAATCTTACCTGCTTTTGTTTGGATTGAAGTGTTTGAGTGTAGGAGATTTGCTGCTGAAGTGTGTTTGATTGTTCCGCTGAGAAAGTGGTCCCCATCTTGAATTGAGAGTGTTTACCGATTTAAAAGCTTGTGTGATTTCCGTGTGTGAGATTTGCGTGAAAGATTCTTGGGTACCCGGTTGAAAGGAGAGAGATTGATTGTGTGAGAGACTTGCTGGTGCGTTGAAGAAGTCTTAGGAATTTGTGAGTGAAGTGTGAATAGCTTGAGCTATTGTTTCCATTGTAAGTGACAATGGGAAACCAGATATAAATCGACACTGTAGAAGATCCCGAAAGCCCATTACAACTAGTTTGCAGTAAGTTCCCTAAAGAAGCAGAAAGATTGAAACATTTCTCGGAACATTGAATAAAAAATTAGGAGATGTGTTGTGGCCCAAAGGAGGAGTTGGAACCCTGGAGGGTGTGAGATATATTGAGAAGATTATATGGAAATGTAGCCAATGTGAATTTGCAAAGGAACTTATTGGGCTGTGAGGACAATATTATTAAGGATTAAGAGAACGCAGAGAGGCTGCTATAATGGCGAATTTGCAGGAGGCAGCTTTGAAGCTTGGAATAGAATTGAAAGATGATGAAGGAAACAAACGTCTAGATACCTTAAAGAAGGAATGTGGATGTGCTTATAAAGAACATAGCGAACGGGAGACAAAAAGTACTCCTGAAGGGAAACTGGCATTTGTAGAATTGGAGGGACCTGTTGGTTGGCTTTGGTTTGGAAGGGGGAGATGAAGAACATTTGGAAGATTGGGAGAGTATTCGAATTAAGAGAAGTTTGCAGCCTCCACCTTATTCCCCTTGCGCTCCCTATACACCGCCTTCACATCCAGCACCTCGTGTGCCGCACAGACCTCTTCCTGTGCCTGCAGCACCACCCACACCCCCTGCTAATCCTATAGTATCACCTGCTCACCAGTCAGCAGCACCAGCACAGAGTTCTTTGACCCCAACAGCTCCAGCACTAACAGACATTCCAGTAGCGCTCAGTACAAGGAGCAAGACAAAGAAAATAGCTCCCGTGTTTAAAGATAAAGTGGGATCACCAGAACCATTTTATGAACCTAAACCCAGGAGAATAAAACGACCACCTAGAGAGACAAGATATGCCTTTGAAATATACCTCCTCCCCCCTAGTGATGAGGATGATACATCGGAGGGTGAAGCAGTGTCAGGGGACACTGAGAGTGAGGCAGACATAGGAAATATTATGAAGGAAGAACGAATATCCCGTCGTCAGTTTCCAGTTAGGGAGATGCCTAACCCAGCCTTTGATCCAGCTAATGCAGTTGGTGTAAACAATCCTCAAACCATTGATGTGTATTCCCCATGGAAACCTACTGAAGTGATGGCAGTACTGAGTAAAATACCTGAGAGAAAGAAATCACCTGCTTCCTTTGTGCACTATCTCCGGACCACTATGCGTGTGTATCAGGTGGATTCGAGAGATTTGTGGGCTGTAATACAACAGATCATAACTCCGACAGAGCATACCAGGTTCCTAGCCACTTTAGGACACCCAACTCACGAGGCACTGGCTAATGTAATCGGCAATAACGCAAGAGAAGATGCAGTTTTAACTGCCCTTGCCACTACCCTCCAAAAGCCAATAGACATCGCCAGGATTCTGGATGTTGGACCACAGAAAGGAGAGGGAGCAGATGAGTTTTTAGAAAGGTTCTCAGAACTATATATGGATCAGTCAGGAGATTTAAATTTTCGGAATGGGGCGAATTCTCCTCAGTACTGCGCAATATTGTTAAACTGTCTGCCAACTAATATAGCAGCAGCAATCAAGACAAACAACATGGATTGGTCAGAGAACAGTGCAAGTCAAATGGCTCGTGCAGTTCGGTATCACTGGAAAGATATTAGAAAACAAGAGAACCAGTCAGAAGTCAAAAACATGATTAAGACAAAGGCATGATGCGCCAGATTGGACAAGGGTGCCAGATCCGGATTATCCAGGTTCCCCTGATGAACCACCTCCCCTAGAACCAAGTACCCCAAGACAACATTGGAGAGGGAATAAAGTATTGGGACCAGACCAATGTTATACTTGCGGTGGATTATGTCACTGGAATAGGGAGTGCCCGACACAAAAACTACAAAGGGAACAGAGAGAGCAGAGAGGGAACTGGCAAAGAATCAGGGGCAGAGAAGACAAACACCCTTCTCTCAAACTAATCCATTCTCACGATCCTGATTAGCAAGTCTGTCCAGATTTAAGGGACAAGTTTGCCAGCACCCTATCCCTGGGCCAATGGAAGTAGTGTACCAAGACAAAGCAGTAAAACATACAGTCGCAGTAACCACTGAAAATTTTGCAAGAAAAGGGTCACTGGGAAATACCCCAAAACGATGGAAAAATAACATCCAACCCCATGTTTCCCTGAAAGCACATTTTAAAGTCAGCAAAGTGGTAAAATCGGATGCAAAAAAGACGTCGGGGGGATGGCAGCCCTGCCGGCAGTCTGTTCGTTTTTTCATCTTTTTGTTATTTTTAGCGTTTGTTAAAATTTTGTTTTAATGTACTTCGGTTAGTTTTATGTGGGCGGAGGGGGGAGGGGATCGGGGGAAACTTTTTTTCAAGTTCCTACCTTCCCGGAGATGTGATCAATTTTTGGATAACATTCTCCGGGCTCTGCGGCCTAACATCGCTGGAGCTGGAGGCCTCCTCGGACTGTCGTGAGCCCCACCGTGGGGCGCGAACTTAACATCGGAGCGGATCCCTTGATTGGGATCGCTCCCACCGCGGCCTGCGGACTTACCATCAAGGGCTCGCAGTCTCGGGAGAGGCTAGTCGGGAGCTCCAACGCCGCAGAAGGTTCAACCAGCTCCGACGCGAGGTTCGATCATTCGGCGCGGGGGAGCCGACAACCCCCCCGATGCAGGAGGGCCCGCCTCGATGCGGAGGGCCCGAACGCCGCCGCCTACGGGAGTCAAGTCCGTCCCGTCAACGGAGGGCTTGAGGCCCCCGACCGAGGAAGAAATAAAGGAAGGACTTGAACTTCATTTCGCCTTCCATCACAGTGAGGAAGTCACTGTGGTGGATGTTCATGTTAAAATGTGTTTTTGAGTGTTGCTTTTAATTGTATGACTAACCTGGCCAGTGAAATTCCTTGTATGTTGCAAAACATACTTGGCGAATAAAATCTGATTCTGATTGCTTTAACTGTGGTCAGCAAGGCCATTGGAGCAGGGAAGACAAAAAAGAAGGGACTATAACAAGAGCAAAGGGGAGGCTACAGCGAAACTAAGAGGGGAGGCAAAATAACTGCTCCTAAGATGAACCGTTAAAAATTGGAATGTGAATATTTTGGCACTGGTAACAGGACAACAAAGAACTGCAGAATACGTTAAAATACCCCTAGACATATGGAAACGAGCTTCAGAGGTTGCTTCACACATCACGAGGAAGGTGAATTTTCCAGCAAGTGCGAAAGACTTGGGAGCAATGGCAAAGAAAGCAATTGATCTGGCAGATCCGATTATATATGAAGAACAAAACTTGTCTAACCAATGTACTGTTAAGTTTTATCAGACCACAAGGACAGTTGTTGCCCAGCTACGCCAGCATCTGGGGAGTGAGGTATGTGGAAACAGTAGACTTGAACCAATTTGCAAATTTCCTGTACCAAAAGAGGCGAAGCAGATGAGACAGTAGCTCGGTATGGTAAACTACTACCGATCCTGGATCCCTAATATTGCACTAGACACCAAGGAATTGTTTATACTCCTTATACTAGCCTAGAGGGCGAATTTCAGTTGTCCAAAGCAGCTCAGAAAGCTTTCGAGAATTTAAAGAGATCTTTAATGCAGGCTTCAGCATTAGGAAGGCCACTCTATGATAGACCCTTCCAACGTTACTGTGCCATCCTTTCCGAATGTTCAATTGCAGTCCTCACCCAAAAACATGGGGATAAGCACAGACCAGTGACTTATTATTCTTCAAAGCTCGACCCAGTAGCGAGGGAACACCCACTATGCACCCGGATCTTAACAGCAATCTATAATAGTCCACAGTCTGCTGCAAACCTGATCTTACAGCGGGAAATAGTAGTGTACAGTTCCCATTTGGTGGCAGCCTTGTTGGGACAGCTTCAAACTCAGAATCTGACAATGGCTCTTCAAAATAAATATGAAATTTACCTATTGAACAATCCAAAACTCCAATTTAGACACTGTACTAATATTAATCCGGCATCTTTCCTCATTTCGCCTCCAGAGGAACAGTCAGAATCAGGACATGACTGTTTGTTCATAATACAAGAAGAAACATCTGTAAGGGAAGATCTAAATGATGCTCCTATTGAAGACCCTGATATGACACGATACGTAGATGTGAGTGCATCCATTGGGCCCAGGGAGAGAAACTTTCTGGGTGCGCTATTGTAGACCAGGATGGTAACAATGTAGAGGCAGCTGCTTTTGAGTCACCCTTTTCAGCACAACAGGCTTAGCTGTTCGCTTTAATCAGAGCCTGTATTGCTGGAAAAGATCTGAGGGTAAACATATGTACAGATTCTAGATATGCATTCGGGGTGGTACATCACTTTGGACAGCTGTGGAGGAATAGAGGATTCCTAACCTCGGCAGGAACTCAAATATCTCATAAACAATTGGTGACTGATCTATTGAAGGCTCTGCTGCTACCTAGGCAAATTTCGACAATGAAGTGTAACCCTCACACAAAGGGAGAGACCCCGATAGACACAGGCAATCATTGTGCTGTTCAAGCAGCAAAGGAAGTATCCCGGGAACTCAAGGTGGTGGTGCCAAGAAAGATGAGGCAGATAAAAAGTTCAGGTAACAAGTCTCCCTCGGAAATGCCAATGCCAACCATCCAGGAAATTATTCAGTTGCAAGAAGAAGCTCCTTAAGGGATATAAGATTATGGAACCAGCTTGGATGTACAATAGATTGCATGTCGGGATTGTGGATCACACCGGCAGGGCAGACTTGTATGACACATCCTCTTGCAGTTTGGGTTGTGGAGTGTATGCATTTTGCCACTCGCTGTGGTGCAAGAGCAATTGGTGATGCGCTTTCAGCTACTTGGTGGCATCCAAGATTACAAACTTTGGCCCAGAAAGTGAGTAGCTGCTGTATTATTTGTCAGAAATATAATCATGGGAAAGGAGCTGGTTGTGAAGATAGAAGAACATCTTTGCCCATGGGTCCTTTTGAAACTCTTAAAATGGATTATATCGAGCTAGAGGTGCCAAGGATATAGATATGTACTTGTGATTGTCGGTGTATTCTGCAGAATGATCGAGGCCAATCCAACACTTGATAACAAAGTGGCTAATGTTGTCAAGGTGCTCATGCGAGAAATTATCCCTAGATTCGGTATCCCAATTCGGCTTAGTTCTGACAATGGTCCTCATTTTATTGGGCAAATTAATAAAGAATTCTGTGAACAGCTGGGCATCCAACAGCAACTGCACTGTGCTTATCGACCACAGGCTGCTGGACTTGTTGAAAGGGCAAATCAGACCCTGAAAACTAAATTACCTAAATTGAAGGCGGAGACAGGAATTAGTTGGATCAAATTACTCCCTATAGCTTTGTTTCAGATGCGTATCACGCCTGCAGGGAAATCGAGACTGAGCCCAGCTGAATTAGTTTATGGACATCCTTTGAGAACCCCGTGGAACCAAAATGCCACAAAGATCGTAAGCTTCCATCACATGACTACGGAGATGACCAATTACTTTCGGGCCTTGACTCGGGCACGAAGGGATTTGCATTCTAGGGTGCGAGCAGCATATAGTAAATTACCTCCTTTGGTTTCTTCCATTAAAGTCAAGCCTGGTGATTATGTACTAGTGAAGAATTGGGTAAGGAAAGGTTTGGAGGCTCGGTGGGAGGGACCTTACAAGGTTCCCTTGACGACTCCAACTGCGGTTAAGGTAGAAGGAAGGAATGCGTGTGTCCATCTTCACCATTGTAAGAGTATTAGTGGAAGAGTAAGCTGCTAACTTGTTTTTATCAAGGAATTTCTTACGTATAGGAACATCGTACCCATCGAGAGTCAAGAGTACATTAAGCTAACGAGATGGACAAAGAGGATTCATGCCCATGCAAACTCGGGAGATGGAGACTCGTCAGTCAGAAATTGTGAAACTATGCCCATGAAAACTGGGGAAGTTACTTAGAGTTCTGATAAATTACATCGCCGCCATTGTTAAATTGTATAACAGGAACCGTGTCATCTTACTTTGTGTGTATATGATAAAATGCCTGATATTATCATTCCCCTCTTTTGGGTGCTTGACAAAATGGAGGATTTCTGCTTCTGTAAAACCTGTTTGACATCTTTTGCAAAAGCTGCAAAAACCATGAGGATCATTGCTCCAGAGTGTCTGTAGCCTGGGATGAGGTTGAATAAAGGTTGATGTCCAGATGACCTTTAATTGTTAATATGTATGAGGTTTTGCAGAGGGAGCTGGGTCCCGTTGCAAATGCATGCTTGGGATTGGTTGGGAAATGATGGGTTACATTATTGTTCGCGCCGTTACTTGTGATTGGTCAAGGAGAGGAACCTTGCCCAAACTGTTTACTTTACCTGATATAATGTTTCTTTACTTAATAGAATTGTTTCCCACTAAGTGCTTTCTATCGAAACTATGTTATGTGATGTATTGTGATTGGGTTAAGGAACTGTCATTTAATGTATTTTGTAATCCTTATTGATAATTGGCTTGTAGGAGTTGCCCCCCCCCCCCCATATATCTTCACGCCAAGGATATAAGGGTAAGGGTATAAAAGAGGGGAGAGCGCATTGGGGTGTGCCAATCTTCTGGAGTTGTTCTATTCGCACAAGGCTGATGGGCTCGAATGAGTAGAAACAAGGATCGGATCTGTGGTATTGGACTAGGTATTGTATTGGTGTTATATAATAAAGAGAGTTGGATTCCAGTGTTTCGTATTCGGTGTTTGACTGAACCAGACTAGGCGGGTAAGATTAGGACCGGAATTTCTTTATTATATATCTATATATCATATACATATAACTCAGCGACACAGGTAGCATCCTTGTCTCCAGAGATGCTGCCTGTCCCGCTGAGTTACTCCAGCATTTTGTGACTACCTAAATATAGGAAGGAACTGCAGATGCTAGTTTGGAACAAAATGAAATTCTAACATGCAGCAGCACAACAGTTATGTAAACATAGTACTCTGTAATCCTTTTAGTCTGTTTTATATATACACACAAAAACTGAAATGATTACAGAGTACTATGCTGCACATTAGAATTTCATTGTTCCATTTCGGATAAATGTTAATAAAACACTCTTGACAATTTTCCCTTGACAAGCTGGTGAACTCAATGCGGGAGGGAGACGGGGGAGGGGCTGAATGCAGACGTGAGTGGAGAGGGCTTACCTTGGTGATGCGGGATACATTGGCACGTATGGGTTTCTCGCCATTCTCATCCCTCACCTCAAAGTCTTCCCCAAAGTCACAGAACAGCTGACTGTTTAAATGAACCAGACATAATTTGTTGGCGGAGCGGTAAGACAGGATGTGACCCACAAACACAGGATCAATACCGCCCACTGCCTCAACGCTCATCGGAAAACGCCTCTCCAGTTATTGGAACAGAACGCTGCCCGAGGGGACGACTGTATCCCTGAGGCACAAAGAACTGCAGGTGCTGGTTTACAAAAAAAGGCACAAAGTGTTGGAGTAACTCAGCAGGTCAGGCAGCATCTCTGGAGAACATGGATGAGTCTAAAGATGGGTCCCAACCCAAAACATCACAGTCATACAATGCGGAAACAGGCCCTTCTGCCCCACTTGCCCACATCGACCAACATGCCCCAACTATACTATCCCCACCTGCACATGTTTGGCCAATATCCTAAATTTATCATATCCATGTTCCTGTCCAAATGTTTTTTTAAATGTTGTGATGGTACCTGGCTCAATTACCTCTCTTGGCAACTTGTTCCACATACCTACTACCTTTTGGGTTAAAAGCTGCTCCTTAGGTTCCTATTAAATCTTTCCCACCTCACCTCAAACCTATGCCATCTGATTCTTGATTCCCCTACTCGGAGTAAAAGACTGCGCATTTACCCAATCTATTCCTCTCATGATTGTATACCTATCCATGTTCTCCAGAGTTGCTGCCTAGTTATTGAGTTACTCCAACACTTTGTGATTTTATTCCTGAGTTTAGAAGTGAACTACCTCAACTGGGTGGCCAAGTCTGTGCTGAACTACAAGGAATTTGAATCGGGTTTCTGCCCTCCTCACTTAATATAAAGCATTGTCTTAAACTCTAGCAATCTCCCAGACGGCCAGGTGTTCAGTCTTTAGAGATACAGCGCAGAAACAGGCCCATTGGCCCATTGATTGCTCTCCGACCAGCAATCACCGTGTACGGTAGCACTATCCTACACACCAGGGACAATTTTACTGATTCCTGATGTAGCCTGATGAAGCTAGTGCTGTAAAGTACCCACCCTGCTATCAAACCCTCGAGCAGCCAGAGAAAATCCACCTTAGTTTGGCTAATGTCATACATCTAAACAGCAAGGAAACGCCTTTTAGCCCAACTTGCCCATAAGTTGCCTTCCTGAGCTGCCTGCATTTGGCCCCTCATCCCCTATACCTTTCCTAGCCACCTTCCTGTACAAATGTATTTTCAATGTCATAATTGTACACGCCTCTATCATTCAACATTCAAGCGGTAGAATTGCTGCCATCCCGACTCTTTTAGAAAGGAGACAAGGAGGAACTTCTTTTGTCAGAGGGTAGTTAATCTGTGAAATATTGCCAAGTCAGTGGATATTTTTAAGGCAGAGATAGACAAGTTCTTGATTGGACAGGGTGTCAAGGGTTATGGAGAGAAGGCAGGAAAATGGGATTAGCAGGCAGAGATCAGCCATGATTGAATGGCAGAGTCGACTCGATGTGTCGACTGGCCTAATTCTATTCCTAGAACTTGTGAACTGACTACGGGTGCTGTCTGTTCGAAGTTTGTATGTTCTCCCTGTGACTGTGGGTTTTCTCCGGGTGCTCAGGTTTATTCCCATACTCCAAAGACATGCAGGTTTGTAGGTTAATTAATTAGTGCACTGATAGCTGATTGGCACCGACTCTGTGGGCCAAAGAGCCTATTTTCACACTATATCTCTAAAAGTAAAAACTTCCTCCATCTGCTCATTCCAGATACACACCACCCACTTTGCAAAAAACATTGCCCCCTCAGATCCTCTCTAAATCTTTCCCCTCTCACTTCAAACCCATGTCTAGTTTTGGACTCCCATATTCTTGGAAAAATATTGTAACAATCTACCTTATTTACATACCTCATGATTTTATAAACCTCTATATGGTCACCTCTCAGTCTCCTAGGCTTAAGGGGAAAAAATATCCCAGCCTATCCAGCCTCTCTTTACACCGTAAGACATAGAAGCAGAAGTAGGCCGTTTGGCCCATAAATCAATGTTAGATTTGAAATGTTGGCTTCTGTCTATAACCCTGACACATTGAGTGGTGCTTATTCTTTATTCGCGGATTGGATTCTGGTCGCCCCGGTTACAGAAAGGAATTGTAGGCTTTGTAAAGGGTGCAGCGATTTACCAGATTGATGCCTGGATTAGGGGGTATTAGCTATCGAAAGAAGTTGGACAGATTTTTTTCTCTGGAACACCAGAGGTTGTGGGAAGACCTGATAGAAGTATATGTTCAGAAGTTAATAGGAGGGGAATTAGGCCATTTGGCCCATCGAGTCTGCTCCACCATTCAATCATGGCGGGTATACTTTTCCCACTCAACCCCATTCTTCTGCTTCCTCCCCATGACCTTTGACATTAACTCAAACCCTCCAGATTCGGTAATACTCTTGTGAAAATTCTTTGTCACAGCCCTGTGACGGGAAATAATTCTTACCCAAATAGTCCTTTTGCATCTGCAATAATAAACTTGATGCCGTTCTGGTGGCAAAAGGTCCCGACATCCAGCTGCTCCTCCAGCAAGGAATTGGTCAGCACCACCACCTGAGAGGAAAACGATCCACAATTAACACAATTCACGACCTCTGCCGAGTTTGCCCTTGACTCATACTCGCAGCATGGTTGTCATGAGGTCATAGGTAGGTCGCAGCAGGCCGTGATGCTAGTCGTAGGTACTCATGGCATCAAGTAGGTCGGGGCGTTTTTCTAGCATGATGAAAAATGTCCACGAGTGAAAAAGGTCGTGAACGAGGTCATGAAAGTGAGACAGGCCCTTTAGGATGATCCTAAATATGAACATGTCAAAGAGCATGTTACTTGGTGTTTAGTTTAGTTTATTAATGTCACATGTATCGAGGTACAGTTGCGTGCTATCCAGTCAAAGGAAAAGGCTATACATGATTACAATCAATCCATCCACAGTGTACAGATACAGGATAAAGGGATATAATGTTTAGTGCAAGATAAAGTCCAGTAAAGTGCCAAATGAGGTCTCCAATGAGGTCGATGGTAGGTCAAGACTGCACTCCAGTTGGTGATAGGTTTAATTTAGTTTAGTTTTTTTAAAGTTTAGTTTAATATCACATATACCGAGGCACTGTGAAAAGCTTTTTGCTGTGTGCTATCCAGTCAGTTAGTTTAGTTTATTGTCAGGTGTACCAAGGTACAGCGAAGAGCTTTTTGTTGCGAGCTAATGTCAGCGGAAACACTACACATGATTACAATCAAGCCGTCCACAGTGTACAGATACAGGATAAAGGGAATAACGTTTAGTGCAAGATAAAGTCCAGTTGTTGCCTATATTGGACAACTTTGGTTATGGGGAATGATTACATAAATGGGCTTGTGTTCCTTGGCGTGAAGAAGATTGAGGGTTGACTTAGTATGGGTATATAAAATTATGGTGGGCAATAATACTAAAGGGCATAGCTTTTAGGTGAGAGTGGCAAAGTTTAAAGGAGATGTGCAAGGCATCTTTTTGTACACACTGGAACTCACTGCTAGCATTGGTGGTTGAGAGAGGTACGATAGTGGCATTTAAAAGGCTTGGATAGGCACATACTGTAGGTATGCAGGGAATGGAGGGATAGGGATCATATGCAGGCAGAAAGGACATGGTCTTGACATTGTGTTCGGCACAGACATAGTGGGCAGACTGGCCTTTTCTTGTGCTGTACTGTTCTACGTAATAGGGTCGATGGTCAGAATCATTTTCTCATGGTGGGGCAGTCAAAAGCAAAAGGAAATATGTTTACGGTGAGAGGAAGGAGAAATAAAGAAGAACTGAGGGAATCGTTTATTTTTACACAGAGATTGGTTGATATCTGGAACACATTGCCTCAGGTGGTGGTGGAGCCAAGTACATTTGCCATGTCTAAGGGGCATTTGGATGGGCACTTGAAGGATGAATGCAGACAGGTACCATGGTCAGCATAGACTCGGTGAGTTGATGGGCTTATTTCTGCATTCTTTTGCAGAAGGAGCAAAGTTTAAAGGAGATGTGTGCAGCAATGTTTTTTTACACCGTGTTGGGGGCCTGGAACGTGCTGCCAGGAGTGGTGGTGGAGGCAGATACTATAGTTTAAAAGGCTTTTAGATTGACGCATGGATGTGGAGGGAATGGAGGGATATAGATCACGTGTAGGCAGGTGAGATTAGTTTAACTTGGCATAGTGTTCGCCACAGACATTGTTGTTCAAGGGCCTGCTCTAGCGCTGTACTGTTCTATGTTCTGCACTGTATGACTCCATGACCATCAGCATTAACAGAAAGGTCTAACCCCATTCCCCACCCGCAGTGGCATCTGATGATCACCCGTTTATTACTCACTAGGTCTATGCTGGCTCTCAACAGAACTCCCCATCGCTTCCATTCCCGCCTCAGCACCTTGAGCCTCTGCAACTTGTCGTCCTTCACGTGTCCATCACCTGCTCCCTGGTCTTCCCACCCCCCATCTTCACAATGACCAATTAACCAAAGCAGCCAACATCATCAATGTCCACATGCAACCAGATTGCTCTCTCCTCCCCTCACCCGTCAGGCAGAAGACACAGGTCCACCACTGATTTTCTGACAATCGGTGGTCTGGCACCTCCTTTAATTGGGACAAAATTACGATAGAACCTTGAAATCTTCCCCAGAAATCCACCCAGAAATGTGGTGCCTAGACTGGGTGAGTCGGCCGATCTCAACCCCATTAGGACTTCTGCGTCGATCAGCGGGTCAAATTTGCCCCCTGCGTCCGGGGCATCTGGAACGCTGGCCCAGCCGGAGCCGGCAGATCTGTGACCATAGCTGACTTCCAAGGCCACATTTGCCCTCGGCGGCCTGTTCCGGTACCGTCGGACTCCTCTCGGAGGCCGTGACCTCTGTTGGTCTGGCAAAACGGATAATCCAGAAAGGCCCTGGAACCAAGGGCGCCAGAAAATTTGGTGGTGAACCTACACAACGTCTGAAGGTACACACCACCAGATTCAAGAATAGTTATTCGACTATTGAATGGAACTCCCATATACTAAGGTTGTATTCACAATCTCCCAATCTGCCTTGTTGTAAACTTTGCACTTTTTATGTGCACTTTCTCTGCAGCTGCAACACTATATTCTGCACTGTTTCTTTCTCTTTTTGTACCACCTGATGTACCCATGTCTGGATGATTTCCTACATATCATTGAAAATAACATTTTTCACTGTATCTCGGTACACTTAACAATAATAAACTGATGTGGCAACTGGATAACGTTAGTGTACGGGGTGATCGCTGGTCGGCGCGGACTCGGTGAGCCGAAGGGCCTGTTTCCGCGCTGTATCTCTAAAGTCTAAAGTGAAGTCTAATCAAGTGCATCATGATCGCTGGTCGGCACGGACTCGGTGCCAGGCTGTGTTTCTAAACTAAACTAAAAGTATCAAACACCATCCCTTTCACATCCTCGTGACATGGGAGGAAACCCATGAGATTGTAACTCCCCACAGATCACCGCCAGAGGTCAGGATTGAACCTGGGACTGTGAGGCGGCGAGGCAGCTGCACCAACTGCTCCACCGCTGCGCTGTCCCAGGGTTGAGGCTGTGATTGCAGGAGTCAACGTCAGCACAGATCCCAGACCGTGAAGTCATGTACCCTTGCATTTTATTCACTTTCCATGGAGGAAACATAGGTTTAAAGAGGCTCTATTCAGAGATACAATAAGCCAGCAAAAGCAGGGCAGCTCTCCACAGACACATCCTCCTAACTGAAGGTTTGCTTTACTGGAGAGGTATCAATCCATCAACATAGTTACTCAGGACTGTCATGGGACACCCATTATCACTGCACATCAATCTGTAAAAATACGTCATAAAAACCTTGCATAAGAATTCTCCCCGCTATTAGACACTAAAACTTAATGATTCCCATGGATGTTACAGCCACTAAAGTGCATGAACAGGCACTGTTCCTCTCTTCCAGTCATTAGTACATGCCTCACACGTGCCAGTCAGTCGCCAGTCTCCATCTAAACTTGGATCAACATGGGATTTGCTCCATTAGCATCCAATATTTATGTTGTTTGCTCCTCTTGCCTGTCCTGCCCAACGATTAAGATCCATTTTGCAAACAATTTTAAGTACCTCCAACCGCAACAGAAATCCATACCTTCTAACGGCAGATAGCATTGAAGGTCTCAATGTGAACAGAGAGCATGTTACTTGTAGGTATGTTACAAAACTTACCTTCAGTCGCGCTGTAATTCTGCCACTGGCCGTGTGCGCGATTTTGGCGCCTTTAAGGGGGGGGCGGGGTTAAAACGCGGTTTCTCCTCCCTTGTCCTGGAAATATTTTGTTGGAGTACAAACCTTCGCTGACAAAATCGTTCCTACCGGCGATTTGTGAATTTTTTTTTTAAATTAAATCGTCAATGTCAGCGCTACAGTCATTTTAAAAGCAGCTCCTGAAGCGTCAACGCCAATAACAGGGACGGATTTCACACAATGGACAGGTAAACGAAAGTGCTTTCTTTAAATGTATAAAAGTGCTTCTTAAGAAGCCTTTAATTCACATTTTGTCATGCGACACGGTGATTTTATTCCCCGAATTAACGGCAGTATTTTTCATGCCAATACGGGGTTAAATTCACCGCAAATGAACGTTCCAAAAGATCGCGTTCCAGAAATTCTCACTCGCAAGATGAATTAAATCCCCATTAATTTACAGGTATTAAACATTCAATTCCTTCCATTTGGCCTGTAAATTCATGAAAATTAGATTTAAAAATTATGTTATATTGTGAATTATTGTGTGAATGTTATTTGGACACTTAGGCTATTTAAAAATGTTAATCTATTCTTAAGAAATTGATAGATGTTTAGATCTAGTAATTGAATTTTGTAATTAGCTACAATTAGGTAACTAACTAATTATATGCTTTACTTTCATGTCTTCGAAGTAAGATTGTTTCATATTTGTTTCAGAATGCTTCAATCTATAATACCTGAAAATTTCTTTCAGTTACCATAATTTTTAAGAAAGTTATGGGCTTTTAACTGTCCTCGATCACAGCTTTTGTGTTAAGTCAATGGAAAAGCAATAGGGAACTAGATGCTAATTTCTGAGTATGATAATGGCCATAACTTTTTTAATACTGAAGATATGAAAGTGAATTAAGTGTCAAATTAAACTTCTTTTTATGCTTTATCTGATGGGATAAATTGCAGACTTTATTTTTTAAATCTCAAAATTTTGTAACATTGCTATTACTTGGTATTTGGTTTGGTGTAGTTTAGTTTACTATTGTTACATGTACCGAGATACAGCATAAAGCTTTTTTGTGGCGTGCTATCCAATCAGTGAAAAGACCATGCATGATTACAATCAAGCCGTCCACTGTGTACCGATAAAGGGAATAACATTTAGTGCAAGATAAAGTCCAGTAAAGTCCAATTAAAGATAGTCTGAGGGTCTTCAATGAGATAGATGAAAGATCGGAACTGCTCTCTAGCTGGTGAGAGGACAGTTCAGTTGCCTAATAACAGCTGAGAAGAAACTGTCCCCGAATCTGGAGGTGTGTGTTTTCACACGTCTATACCTTTTCGCTGATGGGAGATGGGAGAGGGAGTGGCCGGAATGAGACTCATCCTTGATTATACTGGCCTTGCCAAGGCAGCGAGAGATGGAGTCGATGGAAGGGAGATTGGTTTGTGTGATGGTCTGGGCTGCGTCCACAACTCTCTGCAATTTCTTGCTGAACAAATGCCCGTCTATGTTGGGTGGAAACCAGGGCTTAGTAATAAAATCCACAAGCATAGGGTTCAAGACCTGAAATGTTAACTGTTTCTCTCACCACAGATGCATCGATGGTCTGCATGGACCCGATGGGCCAAAGGGCCTAGTTCCATGTTGTATCTCTGAACTGAATCTGTCTCGGGCACAGCACATTGATGCAATTACAAAGATGTGAAAGAGGGATAACATAGAACTAGTGTGAACGGGTGATCGGTGTGGACCCAATGGGCCTGGTTCCATGCTGTATATTTCAATTACCCAATGCTCCGGATCTCACATGATCCCTTGAAGACTTTATTAAAGATCAGCAAACTTATCCTTGCAATTAAACTCAGTGGAAGTCTCTGCAAATGTTTTAACTTTACCTGATGCTGAAAAAGTACATCTTTTGTCAGTATCTCGGTGTGCGAGGAGACTGGAACATAACTGTTCAGCCCAATGAGATGCCTTTTCGAAGCATCTGCCCTGTTCTTCCCGATATCTTTCTCCGACAAATAAAACTGAAAATAGAAAATAAACTGATCAAGATATTCTTCTATGTTCCGATAGATTCCTCAAATGCACTTTCCTAGATTTCAATGAGTTGCTTGAAGGAGACAGTTTCGGACAGGTGAAAGTCATCTGACTTTCTCTCATTGGAACAACTTTAATTTAATGGATGCACAAGAGGCTGCAGATCCTGGAATGTTACGTATAAACCAAATTTGTGGATGACCCGGGTTCGATCCTGACTATGGGTGTTTCCTGCACGGAGTTGGTACGTTCTCCGTGCTTCAATAGAAGCAGAATGCACACACAAGGTTGTAGGAATCTACTACCGCGACTCATGTAAAAGCATACAAAAGGCAGATCTGTTGGGGATATTGATGTATTGTCCACCTACCTGGGAGGAGAGATCGCTCCACTCTGTGGTACCTTCGTCGTGTATCGTGACCGACTTTACTCCACCCAGGATGATGTTCTTGGCGATCTCCACCCCAAGTCCTCTCATCCCAGAGATCAACACGTTGGTTTTCTTCATTCGCTCCATGGCATCATGGCCCAGCACGTACCTAGAGGGGAGATCCGGGTTTTATTCCTTGATTGGAAACTGGGGGATGCTGCAAGATTGGGTAGTGCCGATTTAGTTTAGTTTACAGATACAGCATGGAAACAGGCCCTTCGGCACTCCGGGTCCGCGCCGAACAATGATCCCCGCACACTAGCACTATCCCGCACACTAGGGACAAATTACAACCTTTTACCAAAGTCGATTAAACGACAAACCTGTACGTCTTTGGAGTGTGGGAGGAAACCGGAGCACCTGGAGAAAACCCATGTGGTCACAGGGAGAACATATGAACACGGTAGACGGCACCCATAGTCAGGATTGAACCAGGGTCTCTGGTGCTGCGCTTCCATGCTGATATTCAAAGGGACCTGGCTGTCCTTGTGCCCAAGTCACTGAGAGCTAACATGCAGGCATAGGAAACAATTAATGAGATCTTTGTCCTGAGAGAATTTGAGTTCACAAGTCAACACGTCTTACTGCAATTATAAAGGACCCTGGAATATTATGAAGTTTTGACCTCCTTACCCAAAACAAGGTGGAGCTGACCCAGAGGGTGAGCAGCAAAGATTCACTAGATTGTTTCTATGATTAGCGGATTAGCTGTGAAAATCGAGTGAACTATGCCTGTTATTCTCTAGATTTTAGAGGAATGAGGGATGACATTGAAAATCACAAATTTCTTCCTGGACTGGATGCAGAGATGTTTCTCCTGGTTGACAAGCCGAGAGCCAAGGGGTCACAATCTCAAAGCATTGGTGAGTAGGTCCTTTAGGGCTCTGATGTGGAGAGATTTCTTCATGCAGAGTGTGATGAATCCTGGGGAATGCACTACCCCAAAGGGCTGTTGAGTCTCAGTCATTGAGTTCTTTCTCAACAGTATTCACAGAAGACAGAGATACGGGAAAGTATAGGTATATTACTGTCATATGTACCAAGGTACATTGAAGAACTTTGTTTTATTTCGTGCAAGCTGGAAAGGGTGCAGAAAAGATTTAGGAGGATGTTGCCAGGACTCGAGGGCCTGAGCTACAGGGAGAGGTTGTGCAGGCTTGGTCTCTATTCCTTGAAGTTCTGGAGGATGAGGGGCAATCTTATAGAGGTGTACAAAATCAGAGAGGAATAGATCGTAGAAGTATGGGAATAGACAACCAGAGGACATAGTTTAAGTTGAGAGGGGAAAGATTTAATAAGAACTATTTAATAAGAACTAATAAATTAATAAGAACTAATAAATTAATAAGAACCATTCAGATTACTATCTAAATGGCATCAAGTTGGGAAAAGGGGAAGTACAACGGGATCTGGGGGTCCTTGTAGAACAGTCTATGAAAGTAAGCATGCAGGTACAGCAGGCAGTGAAGAAAGCAAATGGCATGTTGGCCTTTATAACAAGAGGAATCGAATATAGGAGCAAAGAGGTCCTTCTGCAGTTGTACAGAGCCCTAGTGAGACCACACCTGGAGTATTGTGTGCAGTTTTGGTCCCCTAATTTGAGGAAGGACATTCTTGCTATTGAGGGAGTGCAGCGTAGGTTTACAAGGTTAATTCTCGGGATGGCGGGATTGTCATATGCTAAGAGAATGGAGCAGCTGGGCTTGTACACTCTGGAGTTTAGAAGGATGAGAGGGATTCTCATTGAAACATATAAGATTGTTAAGGCCTTGGACACACTAGAGGCAGAAAACATGTTCCCGATGTTGGGGGAGTCCAGAACCAGGAGCCACAGTTTAAGAATAAGGAGTAAGCCATTTAGATCGGAGACGAGGAAACACTTTTTCTCACAGAGAGTGGTGAGTCTGTGGAATTCTCTGCCTCAGAGGGCGGTGGAGGCAGGTTCTCTAGGTGCTTTCAAGAGAGAACTAGATAGGGCTCTTAAAAATAGCGGAGTCAGGGGATATGGGGAGGAGGCAGGAACGGGGTACTGATTGGGGATGATCAGCCATGATCACATTGAATGGCGGTGCTGGCTCGAAGGGCCGAATGGCCTACTCCTGCACCTATTGTCTACTGTCTAACCTGAGGGGTAACATTTTTTACACAAAGGGTGGTGGGTGTATGGAACGAGCTGCCGGAGGAGATAGTTGAGGCAGGTAGTATCGCAACGTTTAAGAAACATTTGAACAGGTACATGGATAGGACAGTTTTAGAGGGATATGGGCCAAACACAGGCTTGTGGGACTAGTGTAGATGAGGCATGTTGGGGCAAGTATGGCCAAATAACCTGTTTGCAAGCTGTACAGCTCTTTGACTATTCAGGCAATTCTTACCATATACGAGTACAATCAAACTATACACAAACACAACAGGTAGTGCAAAAAGAGAAAGGCGCCAGAGTGCAGAATATAGTGTTACAGCTATAGAGAAAGTGCAATGAGGTAGATGAGATGATCGGAAATGCACCCTTAGCTGATGAGAGTAGACAAAAATGCTGGAGAAACTCAGCGGGTGAGGCAGCATCCATGGAGCGAAGGAATTGGCGACGTTTACTGCTCGGTGCAGAGCTGCTGGCTTTAGTCTTGTTTTGGTGCAGCGGGTAGAGCTGCTGCCTCACAACGCCAGATCTCGACCCGAAACGTCACCTATTCCTTCGCCGCATAGATGCTGCCTCGCCCGCTAAGTTTCTCCAGCATTTTTGCCTACCTTCGATTTTTCCAGCATCTGCAGTTCTTCTTAAACGAAACTTAGCTGATGAGAGGTCTGTTCAGTAATCTGATAACAGTGGAGCAGAGACTGCACTTCAGTCTGATTCAAGCTTTTATAACTTCTGCCTGATGGTAGAAAGGAGAAGGAAAGACTGGTCCTTGATTATATCAATTTCCCGAGGCAGCGTGAAGTGTAGATGGAGTCAATGGAGATGGGTGGGGGACTTGGGGAGGTTGATTTGTGTGATGTACTGGGCTGCATGCACAAGTATTTGCAATTTTGTGCAGTCATTGCCAGAGCCTTTGCCATTGCAAACCCGTGACACACTCTGATCCGATGCTTTCTATGATGTATCTGTACGAATGTTATCAGGCAACTGAACCATCCCATCAACAACTAGAGAGCGTTCCTGAGCTACTATCTACCTCACTCCAGACCCTCGGACTATCTTTAATCCTTAATCTGACCAATGAGCAGCAACAGACTAGTTCTATGTTATCTCCCACTTTTGCATTCACTCCCTACACACTAGGGGGCAATTTACAGAAGCGAATTAACCTAGAAACCTGACGCCTTTGGAATATGGGAGGAAACCGGAGCACCCGGAGAAAACCCACACGGTCACAGGGAGAACGTACAAACTCCGCACAGACAACACCCGTAGTTGAGATTGGACCCCGGTCGGTCTCTGGCGCTGTGAGGCAGCAGCTCTACCGTTGCACCAAAACAAGACTAAAGCCAGAAGCTCTGCACAGAGCAGTAAATGCTACCATGTAGAAAAAAGGAAATGCAGGCTTACAAAAGCAAAAGAGGAATGTCACCAACTTTGCCACTTCTGCATATGTACATTCAAAAGCAGGAGGCCCAACATTACTGTCAGGTGGCTGGTACCTCACCTGTATCCACCTTTGTCCACCCATCTACCAACCAACCCCTCACCTGTATCCACCTATCACTTGCCTGGTTTGTCCAGCCTGTACCTCTCTTCCATCTTTCTACTACAATCAATCTGAAGAAGGATCTCGACCTGAAATGCCGCCTATAAATGTCCTCCAGAGATGCTATTTGGTCTGTTGAGTTACTCCCAGATTTTTGTTAAGCTGCTACTGAATACTCCAGTAGGCACAGTGGGGCAGCGGTAGAGGTGCTGCCTTACAGCGCCAGAGACCCGGGTTCAATCTCGACAGTAGACAAAAGTGCAGGAGAAACTCAGCGGGTGCAGCACCATCTATGGAGCGAAGAAAATAGGCAAAGATCCGGGCCAAAACCCTTCTTCTGTCAATCTCGACTACGGGTGCTCACTGTACGGAGTTTGTATGTTCTCCCAGTGACCATGTGGGTTTTCTCCGAGATCTTTGGTTTCCTCCCACACTCCAAAGACGTACAGGTCTGCAGGTTAATTGGCTTGATGTACTTGTAAATTGTTCCTTGTGTGTGTAGAATAGAAACATAGAATATAGGTGCAGGAGGCCATTCGGCCCTTCGAGCCAGCACCGCCATTCATTGTGATCATGGCTGATCATCCCCAATCAATAACCCGTGCCTGCCTTCTCCCCATATCCCTTGATTCCACTAGCCCCAAGTGCTCTATCTAACTCTCTCCTAAATCCATCCAGTGATTTGGCCTCCACTGCCCTCTGTGGCAGGGGATTCCACAAATTCACAACTCTCTGGGTGAATTTTTTTTTTCTCACCTCGTGCCAGTTTGTAGGTTAATTCGCTTCGGTAAAGATTGTAAATTGTTCTTGTGTGGAGGATGGTGCTAGTGTACAGGGATCATTGGTCAGCATGGCCTTGGTGGGCTGAAGGGCCTGTTTCCGCGCTATACCTCTAAATTCTAATGCACGTCTGGGGCAGTTAAATGTGGGCCAGCCCCAATCCAACACACCATAGAAGAGGGCAGCACAGTGGCGCAGCTGATAGAGCTTCTGCCACACACTGGCAGAGAACTGGGTTCGATCCCGACAATGGGCACCGTCTGTGTGGAGTTTGCACGTTCTCTCCGTGACTTTCCTCTGGGTACTCCGGTTTCCTCGCTCATCCCCCCAAAATGTGGGTTTGTAGGTTAATTGGCCTCTGTAAAATAGCCCCTAGGTTGTAGGGAGTGGATGCGAGAGTGGAATAACACAGAACTAGCATGAATGGTTAGAGTGCACTCAGTAGGCTGAAGAGCTTTATTTCCATGCTGTGTCTTTCAATCAATCACCATCAACATATCACATGTAATAATCACATCATAGGCAAAAGATTAATTTTACTCTATTGAAGGCTGCTACTTAATGGGGGAGGGAATTAGGATTTGGGAAGTGAGATTGGGGACTGTTTTTGAAACTTGCACAGGTATATGGATACTTAAACTGTACTGAATAAAATTTGGTATGAATGATAAAAAAGAAACAGAATTGAATGATACACCAGAGGATTTAAGAATATCCAGGCATCCCACAGAATAAAATCATGTATTGCAGTCTCTTTGAACTGCTCACCCAATACATTTTGACAGGACCGTACGGTGGCGCAGCAGTACAGCGCCAAGGACTCAGTGCGATCCTGACTGCAGGTGTTGTTGTACTTTCTCCCCGTGACTTTTCCCCGGGTGCTCCGGTTTCCTCCCACACTCCAAAGACGTATAACTTTGTAGGTTAGTTGGCTTTAGTAAAGTTTGTAAATTGTCCTTGGTATGTAGGATGGTGTTAGTGTACAGGGTGATCACTGGTCGGCACGGACTCGATGGGCTGAAGGGCCTGTTTCCGCGCTGTACCTCTAAACTAAACTAAGGTCAGCTTTTCTCATACAGCGACCATGCATATCCACCCTTGAGCACCATTCTCTTAATGGCTTTGCTTTCAATTCTACTTACAGCTGCCGGGAATATAATCCTTCATCGATCTCCATTGAATCCACTTGAGTTTCCATGGTCACCAAACCTGAAGGCAACAGAACCTAGGTTAACATTTGGTTAAAGTCGGGACTGAAACTGAAATCTTCCTGATGGGGAAGGGACGTTGCATTGTATTTGCTCCAGGATTGGATACAAATGCATCGCTTGGAGGACAAGAGAGCTGGGTGATCCAAGAACTTGTCCATTTAACGGGTTATTTTTTGGCTTTGGACTGAATGCATCATCTCTTTGCCTCACACTCCATTGCCTGGGTTTCAGGCATCTGAATCGTGTGCTCTGAAACTTTGTTCCTAAACCGTTTTACCTTCCCACTCTTCATACAAGTCCCACTTACATCCTTCAGCATGCCCAACCTCTTTCTTGGTCACCCTTTTTAAAGCTTCCTACTACCACCACCTCTCTTTTCCAGCTTTCTACCTCCTCCTATCAGAGGAAGGGTCCCAACCCAAATTGACACCTATCCATTCTATCCACAGATGCATAGAGCAGAGAACAGCACAGCACATGATCAGGCCCTTTGGCCCACAATGTCTGTGCCGAACACGCTGCCAAGATTAACTCTTACCTGCCTGCACATAATCCATATTCCTCCACTCCCTGCATACCCATGTGTCCATCCAAAAGCCTCTTAAATGCTACCACTGTATCTGGCACCACCACCACCCAGCACATTCCAGAGATCCATCACCTTCTGTGTTAAAAAATACTTTCCCTTCTCATCATCTTTAAACTTTGCCCCTCTCTCCTTAAAGCTGTACTCTCCAGTCTTTGACATTTCCACTCCGAGGAAAAGGTTTTGACGGTCTAGCCTATCTATGCCTGTTAATGCTGCCTGACCCACTGAGTTCCTCCAGCACTTTGTGTTTTGTTCAAGATTCCGGCATCTGCAGTCTCTTGTGCCTCCTTTCAAACATCTTATAAGTTTATAAGATGGAAAGAAATATAAGATGCAAGAGCAGAATTAGGCCATTTGGCCCATCCAATCTACTCCACCATTCAATCATGGTTGATCTTTCTTTCCTCTCAACTCATTCTCCTGCCTTCTCCCCATAACCCCTGACACCCAGGAGGACCAGGGAACCAAGAAGAAACCCATTCTAATTAAGAATCTAGCAATCTCTACCTTAAATAAAATATCCATTGACTTGGTCTCCACATCCGTCTGTGACAATGAATTCCAGATTCACCACCCACTGACTAAATAAATTCCTCCTCATCTCCTTCTTAAAGGTACATCCTTTTATTCTGAGGCAGTGGCCCTGGTCCTAGACTCTCCCATTAGTGGAAACATTCTTTCCACATTCAGGCCTTTCATTATTTGGTAAGTTTCATTGAGGTCCCCTCTCAACCTTCTAAACTCCAGCGAGTACAGGCCCAGTGCTGTCAAACGCACATCATATGTTAACCCAATCATCCCTGGGATCATTCTCGTAAACCTCATCTGGACCCTCTCCACGGCAGTACATCTTTCCTCAGATATGGGCCCAAAAATGCTCAAAATACGCTGACCAGTGCTTTATATAATGCCTCTGCATTACATGCCTGTTTTTATTCTAGTCCTCTCGAAATAAATGCTGGCATATCTTTTCTATTTTACCATTCACTTCGCAACAACTCTCCTATAAGTCTACCTGGGTGTACCCGGGTGGCACAGTGGTGCAGCGGTAGAGTTGCTGCCTTATAGTAGCAATGTTACAAAATTTTGAGATTTTAAAAATCAAGTCTGCAATTTATCCCATCAGATAAGGCATTGAAAGAAGTTTAATTTGACACCTAATTCACTTTCATATCTTCAGTATTAAAAAAGTTATGTTTTTTTTCATACTAGGAAATTAGCATCTTGTTCCCTATTGCTTTTCCATTGACTTAAAACAAAAGCTGTGATCAAGGACAGTCAAAAGCCCATAACTTTCTTAAAAATTAAGAGCTGAATAAAATTTTCAGTTATTATAGATTGAAGCATTCTGAAACAAATATGAAACAATCTTACTTGAAAGACCTGAAATTAAAGCATATAATTAGTTAGTTACCCAATTGTAGCTAATTACAAAATTCAATTACTAGATCTAAACATCTATCCATTTCTTAAGAAAAGGTTAACATTTTAAAAAAGCCTAAAGGCTCTGTCTCACGGTGTTGCGGTCATTGGCGGTGAAGCGCGGCGTCGCCGGAAGAGGGGGCCGCACGTCAATAGCGAGAGCGCCGCACAGATGCTGCGCGGGGGCCGAGTGATCTCCGTACGGCCGGTTCCACGAGCTTGCGGCGTCGGGTGATTACGTCATCGCACAACGCGACGCGCCAACGTCTTTCGGATCGCGGGGCTGTGGCGGCGGCCGTGCCGCAAACCTGCCTCACTGGCGGCGGCTGTGGCGCACTCGTGCCTCACTGGCGGTGGCTGTGAGAGTTCGACTCACGGCGCTCGTGCCTCACTGGCGGCGGCGGCTGTGGCGGTGACCGTGCCGCACTCGTGCCTCACTGGCGGCGGCTGTGTGGTAAGAAATTATTTTTGGACAGTGCTGACTTTTTTTTAGCACCGTGCAGTGTTGGTACAAACGCCGCACGGCCCTGGCGGTGGTCGTTTGACCGAACCCGCGGTCTCTGGCGGTCCACGAGCGGTAGATACTTCCTGTATCACCGCCAATGACCGCAGACTCGTGAGACAGGCCTTTAAGTGTCCAAATCACAGTCACACAAGAATTCACAATATAACATGATTTTTAAATCTCATTGTCATGAATTTATAGGCCAAATGGAAGGAATTTAGTGTTTAATTCCCATAAATTAATGGCCATTTAAATCATCTTGCGAGTGAGATTTTGAGGAACGCGCTGGTCTGGAACGTTGCGGTTGCGGTGAATTTAAACCCCAATATAGGCAGGAAAAATACTGCCGGTTGGTATATTTACATAATCACATTTTCGCAACTTGAAATATTTATTAAAGGCATCCTAAGAAGCAAGTTTATATGAAAAAATAAACGGTGTACCTTGCCTTGTCCCCTACGTGAGATCCGTCCCGTTGTCGGCGTTGACAGCATTTGAAGATGATTTTAATTTTACTCCAACAATTAAATTATAAAGCGCTAATTTTAATAAACTTAATAAAACGGTAGTCGAAGCGATTTTTCTTTAGCGACTAAACAGCCTGACAGACATCGATTTGATTAGACTGCACAAAAATATCGCATTTTAAACCCGCCCCCCTCTCAAAGGCGCCAAAGTCGCGCACACGCGTAGTGGCAGAACTGCAGCGCCGCTGAAGGTAAGTTTTGTAACATACCTACTTATAGCACCATCGGCTGCGGTTTGATATCCTTCATAAGTTATAGGAGCAGAATTAGGCCATTCAGCCTATCGAGTCTGCTCCACCATTCAATCATGGCTGATCTATCTTTCCCTCTCAACCTCATTCTCTGCCTCCTCCCCGTAACCTTTGACACCCTTACTAATCAAGAACCTGTCAATCTCCACTTTAAAAATATCCGATGTCTTGGCCTCCACCACCATCAATATGGGCAGCACGGTGGCGCAGCAGCAGAGTTGCTACTTTACAGCGCTAGAGACCCGGATTTGATCGCGAGTACAGGTGCGGCCTGTACAGAGTTTGTACATTCGCCCTGTAACCGCGTGGGTTTTCCACAGGTGCTCCTCCCACACTCTAAAGACATGCAGGTTTGAAGGCTGATTGGCCTCTGTAAATTGTCCCTGGTGTGTAGGATGGAACTAGTGTACGGGTGATCGCTGGGTGGCGCGGACTCGATGGGCCGAAGGGCCTGTTTCTACACTATCTCTGAACTAAACTAAAAGGAGAGTATAGGGCAAGAGTGGGAGTGAGCAGGGTGAGAGTGGAAACAAACAAACGAATATATAAGTAAAGAATTTTCAATTAGAACAAGTTTCCCTTTCTCAGGGTTCCCAAGTAATAAATGCACCTTTGCCAACACCGCACCAGATCTGGAGAAACAAAAGGCATCCGTAGCAACAATACTGTGTGCAGCTGAGTGTCTGAGCAAGGTTATGGTAGTGGGGTAGGTGAGGAAAAACATTCTCAGTTTCAGATATTATCCTTTCTGCTTGTTGTGTTGAAAAACTAACAATGGAGTTCGTCCCATATCTGTGATTAAATCGTGCTACATATCGGCGGCTAATCGTTGAGGTGTAATTTATTTTAATGTAACCTCCTTCCCCATAAAAACTAGCAGAGTTCATCCCACTTAAAAAGGGGTAATTGACATTAATATAGGGCCGTTTCTTGTAAGTGACATTGGGATTTCCACAGCAGCACAGGGCACTTTCACTTTCGTTTTCAATGGTTTCCAATTGCAAGAGCATCAATATGTTTCACTTTATTTTACAGTGGCATCTGTTATTTTAGGAATCATCCCACTTCTCACCTCTACTTCCTTAGAAGTCTTAGGAAGTTCGGCATGTCCCCAAAAACTCTCACCAACTTCTACCAATGTGCCGCAGAAAGCATTTTATCAGGACGCATCACAGCAAGGTTTGGGAACAGCTCCATCCAACACCACAAGAAATTGCAAAGAGTTGTGGATGCAGCCCAGACCATCACACAAACCAACCTCCCTTCCATTGACTCCATTTACACTTCACGCTGCCTCCTCTGCAAGGCCACTTGCATATTCAAGGACCAGTCTCATCCTGGTTACTCCATCTTCTCCTCTCAGGCAAGAGGTGCAGAACTGAGTAAACGCACACCAGATTCAGGGAAAGTTTCTTCCCATCTGTTATCAGGCAACTGAAGCTTTCTATCAACAACTAGAGAGTGGTCCTGAGCTTCTATCTACCTTATTGGAGACCCTCGGACTATCTTTAATCGGACTTTACTGGTTATTATCTTGCACTAAATTATATTCCCTTTATCCTGTATCTGTACAGTCGATGGCTCGATTGTAATCATGTATAGTCTTTCTGCTGACTGGTTAGCATCAACAGAAAGCTTTTCACTGTACCCCAGAATACGTGACAATAGACTAAAGTAATAACGGCAGGAAGGGCTTGGATAGGGTTCCCACATTCCAGAGGAAAGGGGTGAAATAAAAAAACCCAAGAAGGGTTGAGTTGGAAAATGGTGAGAGATGTCCCTGGTTAGAGAACTAGAGTCACGTTTTCGATACAACACTATTTGGAACTGAGATGAGGAAGGAGTTTTTCATTTGGAAGGTTTCATTTCTTTCCCCAAGAAGACTGCGGATCCCGAAGATCAATGGGCATATAGATACCATCTGGATCAGGGGTGTCAAACTCATTTTAGGTCACGGGCCAGATTGGGCAAAATTAGACTTCATGCGGGCCGGATCAGCTGTGCACGCACGAACGCATGCACGCGTGCTCCCACAGCTTTCGTTGCCTTTGGTTTTTTTTCAACCTGCTCTCATGTGTCTCAATCTCTGCTATAACTACTTTACTTTACAAATGTTGTTTCTTATGAAGAAGATTGCCCAGCAAGCATTACTTTTATGATTGGTATTAACTTAGTCGTAGGCTACAAGAAAGTAGTGATGAGAGAGAAAAACGATGCTATTTTGGCTAAGATTGTTTTGGGAGCCACACCCTTTCCATTAATAAACCATTTGAAATCGAACATTAGCAGACACAAATGTAGACCTAATGAAACAAATTGTAAATGTAAATGTAAACGGCTGCACAATTGCACCTAATTTTTATTAGCCTGCTTCCAGCAATCAAACTCAGACAATGAACACAGTTAGCCTCTAATTTGTATTGAAGTGAAAGCATTTACAATAACAGAAATCCGAAAATGAATGAATCAACAATATTATGACTCAATATTTCATAATGCATGTTGCTTACATGTCGCAGCGCATCGAACAGCGTCACTCATTTTTCACTTGCTATTATCATAAGTGGTGGGTTTCTTGATAGCTGTGGCACACAGAACACCTGACCAGAATCCAGTCAGCAGTTCATTATTATCCACTATTCTACATAGAAGTGGGTACCTAAAATAGGTCAGCTAGCATTAAAATAAAAGACAATAACTGAGATACAGGACTTTCAGCAACCAGTCCCAATGTGTCTACTAAGACCATCAGAAAAACAAGCTTTAACAAAAATTCTGGGAACTCAGTTCAACCATCATCCAGTTCAGAAAATCACAACTGCCTTTTTAGACAAGATATTGATATTTTGGAGTCCATATTATTCCTTTCCAATGAGGAACATGAATGGTGAACATGCAGAGAAACATTCCACCACCCCCTTCCCTGCACACTGGTTGGTTTTAACAAGAGAGTGCAGGCTATGCCAAACAGCAGGGTGGCGGAACAGGTTTAACTTTCTTAGAGATGAAATACAATATTCCAAGTTACCAACTTGAGGGGCATCAACAAACAGTCTCACTAACACACAGCAGAAGCGTCACCGTCACGGGGCTGGAAACTGGAAGTATACTGAGCTAATTCTGCTACCACCATCATCTGTCGCGACAAATGATGGCTTCCACTGATTGTCGCCGGAAGCTTGCGTCCTTTTCGGGACGCACGACGACAGCGAGGACAACATTTGTAATAAGATGGACACGAAAAGAAGAAGAGACCCATTTAATTATCACGTCTCTGTATTACACAAGTGGGGGGGGGGGGGGGGGGGGAGAAGGATGTACACGGTTTGATCTTAAAAACGTCCCTCCAAATTCCGCGTTCCCCAAATCTCGGGTCATTCAACACCATTGTGCCAGAGCTACTACACTCCAAACTCCCCCAGTTGACTGTGCCTGAACCCCTCTGTCAGTGGATCACCAACTTCCTGACAGACAGGAAGCAGCATGTGAGGCTGGGAAAGCTCATCTCGGACCCGCAGACCCTCAGCATAGGAGCACCGCAAGGCTGCGTACTCTGCCCTTTCCTTTACTCTCTCCACACCAACGACTGCACCTCCACAGACTCCTCTGTCAAGCTTCTCAAGTTTGCAGACGACACAACCCTGATTGGACTGATCCATGATGGGGAGGAATCTGCCTACAGACAGGAAGTGACTCAGCTGGCGGCCTAGTGCCATCGCAACAACCTGGAGCTCAATGCTCTTAAGAAGGTGGAATTGATAGTAGACTTTACGAGAGTTCCCCCCCCCACCATCAACAACACCACAGTTACATCTGTGGAGTCCTTTAAGTTACTTGGAACCATCATCTCCAAGGACCTTAAATGGGGAGACACCATCGACTCCACAGTCAAAAAGGCCCAACAGAGGATGTACTTCCTGCGGCAGCTGAGGAAACACAATCTGCCGCAGGCAATGATGGTCCAATTCTATACGGCCATCGTAGTCTGTTCTCACCTCTCTATCACGCTCAGCCACCAAGCACGACGTCTAGAGGCTGCAGCGAATCGTTCGATTAGCTGAGAAGGTTGTTGGCTGCAACCTTCCCCCCCCATTGACGAACTGTGCACTGCAAGGGCCAGGAAGCAAGCGGGTAAGATCATCTTACCCACTAGGGGCGCCGCATTGAAGGCACCTCTGCCTACAGTCTGTCTGTTTTTATCCATCTTTTTTTATTTTAGTTTGTCTAACCAGTTTGTTTTGGGGATTCTTTAGTTTTTCTATGTGGGGGAGGGTAAGGGAGAAACCGTTTCCTAGTCGCTTCCTGGCAGGGATGTGACTATTTCTCCAAGTCGCGTCCTCGCCCCCCTCCTTGCGGCCTACCACTGGATCGGAGCGGCCTTTCCTACCCGGGACACGGAGCAGAGCTTCGGCAGCGGCGGCGCGGCGCTGGATTCACCGCGGAGTGGGCGATACCTACCTGGATCGCCGTTTGAAGCTCCGGAGTGTTGGGCCCGCTGCTCCAACATCGTGGAGCTCTGGTTCGTGGAGCTCCGAGCACGGGCGGCACTGAGCAACATCGCGGAGTCCCTATGGCCCTTTGCCGAGGGCCGCCAGCGTGAATCTCCGCCCGGCGCGGCCTGGGGACGTCAGGAGCCGCGGACTCCGGTGGGAAGCGGCTGATTTGGAGGTCCAAGCCGCTGAGGTTGTCCTCCAGTCCCGACGTCGGAGTTCCAACATCCTGGCAAGCGGGCCTGAGCGGCGGGCTTGCCCGTAGCGGCAACTGCGGAGGGCTCCGGAGGCCCTGACCACGGGTGAACATCAGGAACATTAGAGGAAGATGACTGACTTTGGTGCCTTCCCTCAGTGGGAAACTTTTTGATTCTGCTGTGTGGGGATGTTTTATGTTGGACTCTATCATGTGTTGTGTTCTTTATTTTTATTGTATGGCTGTATGGTGATCACATTTCACTGTGCCAACTGGCACATGTGACAAATAAATGTATCTTGTAATCTTAATCTTAAATAAATGTATTCTTCTGCAGTTGTATAGGGCTCTGGTGAGACCACATCTGGAGTATTGTGTACAGTTTTGGTCTCCTAATTTGAGGAAGGACATCCTTGTGATTGAGGCAGTGCAGCGTAGGTTCACGAGATTGATGCCTGGGATGGCGGGACTGTCATATGAGGAAAGATTGAAAAGACTAGGCTTGTATTCACTGGAGTTTAGAAGGATGAGGGGGGATCTTATAGAAACATATAAAATTATAAAAGGACTGGACAAGCTAGATGCAGGAGGAGTGTTTCCAATGTTGGGCGAGTCCAGAACCAGGGGCCACAGTCTTAGAATAAAGGTGAGGTCATTTAAGACTGAGGTGAGAAAAAACGTTTTCACCCAGAGAGTTGTGAGTTTGTGGAATTCCCTGCCACAGAGGGCGGTGGAGGCCAAGTCACTGGATGGATTTAAGAGAGTTAGATAGAGCTCTAGGGGCTAGTGGAGTCAAGGGATATGGGGAGAAGGCAGGCACGGGTTATTGATAGGGGACGATCAGCCATGATCATAATGAATGGCGGTGCTGGCTCGAAGGGCCGAATGGCCTCCTCCTGCACCTATTTTCTATGGTTCTATCTTGTATGTTGTATCTCTGACCCCTCTCACCCTGGCCACAAACTCTTTGAAGCACTTCCCTCTGGAAGGCGATTCCGGACTGTCAAAGCCACCACAGCCAGACATAAAAACAGCTGTTTTTCCATGAGCATTAGCTCTACTCAACAGCCAAAAGTTTGTAGCCTCCTTTTGCTCTGGCATTTTATTTCATTCACATGTTTAAACTGTAATGTTTTATTCTTAATGTTTTAATGTTTTATTCTTAATGGATTACTGTATGTCAATAAACGTATTCATTATTATTATTATAATAATTCAATGACAACCCGAGATGCAGTCTCGACACACCCAATGGGTATCATCGACTTCACCCATCACATGCTGGAGGAGTGAGCCGAGACGAGGTTTAGCATTAAAAAGGTGGAGTAGCAATTCTAAAACAAAATTAACGGATGAGTCGGGCAAAAGTAAGATAAACGTTCACAGTGTTCAGACTAACCTCGTCAGTTGATGTTGCCAGAGTTTCATTTTAGCTAATTTTACATGGTACCCTCAAACAACACTCAAACCAAGACTGCTCCCCACCCCAATGCGGATAAAAATGTACAGGTGGTGGGGGGGGGGGGGGGGGGGGGGAATCTCCAAAGAGACAGGCACCAAACGTATTCTTAGCATTATACTGAACGCTATTTGGTTCACCCACCAAAATACTCACTTCACCCCCCAGCACCTAAAGAACACCTACATGTAGATGGATTAAAAAAGGAAGCACAAGAGACTACAGATGAAGCAACAAACAAACTGCTTGAAAAACTCAGTGAATCAAGCAGCATCTCAGGAGGCAAAGGGATGTGTCAGTCCTGACTGATGCAGGCACTCAACACTAAAACCGACTATCTCTCCCTGCCTCCACATGTGCAGACTGACACACTAAATACTCCATGTTGGTAGTTTCACTTTAAAATGAAAGCGCTGGCTTCATGATCCTTACTCCTTTAACTAATATACGTGGGGGAAGTTGCAAAGTAAAATCCATTTAGTCATCGATTAAAGAGACACATTTGGACCAGATTGAAAGCATTTCTTTAAATGGAAGAAATGAACCCCTTGAGGGGTTGCAATGATAACAATGAAAGAATGGGGGAGGGGGGGACGATAGGGCAAGGTGCAACAGTCGGTGTGCGTGTTCCTGAACAAGAGTTGACCCCTGGTACCGGTGGAAGGAACCACGACTTTCTGCGTTGGAATCACAACAGAATTTTAGCTTTTCCTTCCCCCCTGAATGATTTGCGAACCTTGGACTTCTCAGTTATGGTCTCGACTTCAGCTGCTCAGAAAACACTTGCCTGCCCACCCTGGTGCTGAGGTCAGTTTGAGACAAAATACTGATGATTAATGGCTCGTTAATACCGGCACCATTACCAAAGCCAGCACCGATCGCTGCACGGTTACCTGCTCTTGTTTCTCTCTGCTCCGGGAGTCACGGATCCAAGCGGCACGACAGTTCAACCCAGCGGCAGCAGCTGACTGATCTCGATTGGACAAGAAGCTGAAAGCGAAAAATACTTCCTGCCAAATTCTGCTCCTCTTAAAAGGGCAACGGAGATTACAGAGCCCTGGTGAGGATGAAGGCGATGAAAGATTGCAACGTTAGATAAAAAGACGGTGTTTACAATCCCCTCCCAACTCGTACATTGTATCCGCGTGTATAATGTGGTCAAGGGACCACAACACAAGGTATAGACCAGAGACCATAAAACAAAAGTTAAACGTCTAAGATTTCAAACTAGGAATCAGAAATTTATTTATTTTCCTCCAGAAACATTTTTTATTGTTTGCCCCACAGAACATGGGGGGGATTCTGGAATTAAGACAAACCCACACCTCTCCCGGCTCCCCTCCAGTGAAGTCAAATAATTAATTTGAATATCTAAATCAAACCCGTCCTGTTCCCTCCGGTCAAAATCAGGCATGGTGCCAAATTCAAAATTAGATTGTAAAGATAAAGTCGATTTGAATTATTTCCATAGGCACAAGCATTGTGAAGGAGAGGCACAATTACAATCTTGCTTGCATCATTTGATTGGCCATGTGTTGCAGAGAATGGAAGATATGGATCACGTTCAGGGAGAGATTAGTTGTTGTTTAAATCTTTTTATTTGAATTTCACAGCAATTTGCATACATACTATGATAACAGACAGTGACAGTCAAGGCATAATTGTGCAACAGTATGTAAGCGACCCTCAAAGCCCTTACCCTTACCCACCTTCAACCCACCCGAATCAGGTCGGAACCAAACAACACTCACATACGTACACATCCACACACATATGGTAAGATAAACGAAACAGAAAGTACTATAAAAAAAATAAAGAAATACAAATTGGGGTCACTAATAACAGTAAATAAGTAAGTAATTAAATAAATAAGTGTGGGGAGGGGGATTAAGGGGAAAGCAGCTGCAGTAGAGCAAAACAATGGTGGAGAGCACTCAGTCCTCTTCCGAGTGCGGGGACAAGTTGAGAGAGTTAACAAGTTCCAAGAAAGGGTTCCATGTATCTAGGAATGTCTTGGTAGAGCCTTTGAGAGAGAACCTAAGTTTTTCAAGCTTTAAATTGTAAAGCACCTCCTTAATCCAACGGGTGTGTGTCGGGGGACAGGTGAGCCTCCAGTTAAGCAAGATCAGTCTCCGGGCTAACAAGGTTGTAAAAGCTAGGACCCGTTTCACCGCAACAGAGAGGTTGGTGTTGGGAGGGGTACCGAAAATGGCTGACATTGGGTTTGGAGGAATAGTCTGGTCGTAGGCTCTGCTTATCAATTCGAAAGCACTCCTCCAAAAGGCTACTAGCTTAGGGCAAGACCAAAACATATGGCTATGGTTGGCAGGGGATTGATTACATCTGTTGCAGGTGTCCCTAACAGCGGGGTACATTCTAGATAATCTTGCATTTGTGTAGTGGACTTTGTGAAGGACTTTGCATTGGATTCGGCCATGACGGGCACATATGGAGGAAGAATGGATCAAATCCAAGGCAGAGTCCCATTGCTGGTCTGTTAGTTTCGTATTCAGCTCTCCCTCCCACGCAGCTTGTAATGAGGTATGAGGTTTCAATATAACCGACCCTAGCAAATTATATAAAATAGAGATGCATTTCTTCCGGTTGGGATCTAGAGCTAAGATGGTATCGGTCAGGGTTTCAGGGGGGGGCGATTTGGGAAATAGGGGAATGTCTTCTTCACAAAATCCCTAATCTGGAAAAGCCGAAATAGGTGGGAGTTTGGGAGGCTGTAGTTGGATGAGAGCTCCGCGAAGGACGAAAAGATGCCATCCTTGTATAGGTTTTTGATACTAATGATACCGTTGCTATTCCAGGCTTTGAATGCGTGGTCTGTACTTGAAGGTTTAAAGATGTGATTTTTAAGCAGTGGGGTCAAGATGGAAGGGCCATGTAAACCGGAGTTTTTCCTGAGTTGACTCCATATCTTGAGCGAGAGGGACGCCATTGGGCCTGCACCCACAGATGTTATAGAAAGGGGGAGTTGGGAGCATAGGACAGACCGCAACGGGAGACGTGAACTCGCCTTTTCCATGTATACCCAGGTCGGTAGGTGGTCGCAATCATCATTCATCCAATACAGGAGTTTTTGCAAGTTAGCTGCCCAATAGTATCGCCTAAAGTCAGGAAGTGCCAAACCGCCGTCACTCTTAGGAGACTGCAGTATTGCCTTTCGAATTCTAGCCGGTTTGCTACCCCATAAAAATGTAGATATTGTCCTTTCTAATTTATCAAAAAAAGATTTAGTGATAAGTATAGGGACGTGCTGGAAAAGATACAGGAATTTGGGTAGGACGACCATCTTGACCAGATTTATCTGGCCCACGAGGGATAGCGGTAAAACTGACCAGCGGTCAAAATCTCTTTCGGCTTTCTCAACCAGAGGCAGAAAGTTTGTGCGGAACATATCAGATAAGGGTGTTGTGATAAAAACGCCGAGATAGTGAAACCCATCCTCTGCCCATTTGAATGAGGTTAAAGAGCGAGGGAGCTGCTTAGCCAATGAGTTAATCGATAATAGCTCACTCTTTTGGTAGTTAAGTTTATAACCAGAATACGCACCAAACCGTTCTAAAATATTCGTAATCACAGGGAGAGAACTGACTGGGTTCGAGATGTGCAGGAGCAGGTCATCCGCATACAATGAGACTTTATGAGTTGTGTCGAACCGTGTAATACCTTTAAAGCCCTTCTCTGAGCGTAACCAGACTGCCAGGGGTTCTATCGCGACAGCAAACAGGAGTGGTGATAACGGGCAACCCTGTCTGGTACCAGGGAGAGATTAGTTAAACTTGGCATCACCTTCCGTGCGGATGTTGTGGGTCAAAGGACCCGTTCCTGTTCTGCACTTTTCTGATTGATTCAATTGAAAGTTGCACGGGGGGACTTTTACACCTGGAGGGTGGTGGGTATATAAAATGAGCTGCCAGATGAATGGAATGAAGCAGGTACAATAACAATGTTTAAAATACATTTGGACAGAACGGAAATCGCTATCAAAACATGGAGGGGACAGGGGGGGACACAATTTCTTGGCGGCCGCGCGCACACACACACACACACGTGGCATCGGAAGCTTCAGCCGTGTGCCCTATGAACGGTAATTAGCTCGGGATTCTTCCAGTTTCCAGCCCCGCGACGTGGATGCTTCTACCGTTACCGTTGCTGCTTGAAAGTGTCCTGTCCAATTCCTATATTATGTTGTCCAGCATGATGTCCAGTGTTTTTTAAAGCTGTGGTAGCTGTAGTATGGAAACCGAGCTATTAAAACCAAGCAATATATAAATTATCTGCATTATATGCAACCTAAAACTTTGTATTCTTGGATGTATTAAACATTTTTCCCCCAACTGTCAGCTGTAAAAATAGAGGGTTGTAGCGGCGCCTGCTGGCGTACGCAGAGATCGAACCCCGCGTTCAGAAGCCGCGATCACGTGACTCGCGAGGGGCCGCTTGTTTCGCGCGTTTTTTACTTGCGCGCGTTTATTCAGCGCTGACCACCGTTGTGGGCAGACGTGTCCGAAGAACCTGTATCCTGGAAATCGAACTTTCGAATAAAGATCTGTTAGAAACCCCAGTTGTCGTTTTTCAGACCGCCAAAGGATGTCAATTAGTTAATAAAATTGCTTCATAATCTGCAGAAAGCATTTGGTCTCTGTAATTGTGTGTTTTGTTGCCTTTGTTACTGTCATGCACAAAATTTTGTTCAAACTTGTTTGAATAACAATAAAGGAAATGCAATTCAATTCAATCTACAGGTGGAGATTCCCTCTCTCTATTTGCCAAAGGCATTTTAGATTCTCATGTGGCACTGGGATACGGTTTATTGGTGAAACATTTAGCTTGTGCGTTTGCCAACATGTGGATAGCTCATCACTGAAGATGACATCAGTGATTGTCCTATAGCAGTTTAGATACTACTTTGGCATTGGGCTGGGCTTTCTTGCTTGAGCGCTTATCCTGATGTTATTGCACAATCACTATGTGTATTAATGGTAAATCATAATTGATATTAGCTCGATGTTACCGAGCATGTCATCAAACCAGGAGACGCCAGGAACTGCAGATTCTGGCACTTTGAGCAAACCATAAACTGCTGGAGGAACTCAGCGGGTCAGGCAGCATTTCTGAAGGGAATAGGTTACATTTTGGGACTGAAAAAGGGTCTCGACCCAAAACGTCGCCTTTTCCTTTTCTTCACAGATGCTGCCTGACCCGCTGAGTTACTCCAGCATTTTGTGTCTACTATTCGCACCATTAGTGTCAGTGGGACGATTCTTACAGACTCGCATTCTTACAGAGGTGCATTGAATGTTGTAACTCGTCTGCCCCGCCTATCGGTGGAGTTTTTGTTTCAGACCGTGTTTGTTCATGAAAGTGATCACTAAAAAATGCAACCGATTGTACCCTTCCTGATTAACATCGTGTCCCCCCCCCCCCCCACCGGAGCACGCTGCTTTGCTCCCAAACACATCTACCAAGTAAAAGCAAGAGACTTCGAGACTAGCCCGGGCCTCCAACGATAACAGGCAGAGCGAACTAAATCCCCGGGAGAAAATACAGCCAACCGCGGACATACCTTACAAACCTTGTAATATGGGGGTGGGACTGTCCCCCACCTCTGAAAACATGGAGGGGACACGGAGGTTCACGGAGGGAGTCCCAGGCAATGGAAGTAGCTCCAGGGCTAGATACTGCTTTCGAGCATATTGCCCAAATAGAAAGCCTTTTACATAGGCTGTTGGAGCAAAGTTCACTCAGGGAGGAGTGTACTGAAAGCCAAGCTGCTGGAAGCAGCTCAAACAGCTCCTGGTACAGGGCTAGATACTGCTTTCGAGCGTATTGCCCAAATAGAAAGCCTTTTCCATAGGCTGTTGGAGCAAAGTTCACTCAGGAAGGAGTGTACTGTAATCCAAGCTGCAGGAAGCAGCTTAACAGCACCTGGCTCACGGCTGATGGAATGCATCCTCAGGGATGAGGAGCGTGCTACGGGTCATGAGATTTCAGACCCCGACTCTGACGGTGAGGCTGTACAAGGCGATGAACGGCAGCTGCCAGATGTTCCACCCCTGGCAGTAGGATTTGCTGCCCCCTCAGGGTCAGGAGAGCCATTAGGAGAAGAACTGGCCTCCTTAATAAATTACTTGGTTTACCATCAGCTGGAACAGCAGGAGATGGATGAGACTGCAAGAAAGCAGGAGACCCCAAGTAACTGTGGGTTGCTGAAAGCAGCAGCAGTGAACCAAATTATCTGGAATCAGTTGCAGAGAATATTAAAGCTGCTGGGTTCTGGAATAACTGCTTTTACCAGAATAACAGGTAACAGCCAAGAGATGACAAAGTTGCATCAGGAAGCACTGGGATTGCTATGCAGCACCCACTTCGAGATCAATTATCTGAGGAAAGTGCTATACGGCCTACTATGAATCCGAAACTCTGCAAACCAAGTAATATACAATTACCCAACTTACTCTTTGGAGAGGATCTCGGGAGACGTATTAAAGAGTTGGAAGATGAAGCGAAAACAGGATTGATAAAAACATCAATGGTTGCAAAGTCTGTAAAGAGGAAGTATCCTTTCAGACGTCATACGGATCCTAGACCAGGACCAAGTCGCTCATCAACGCAGGGACGTAGCTGGTGGCCTGCAGCGGGAGTAAGGACCAGTGGTGGTGCTTCCGGGAGAATCCAGGGATCTCAGAATACTCAAATGACTCAAGAGGTAGGCGGACCTGGTTCTCAGGGGAACATACTAACTGGATTAAGTCCAAAAGTTGGAGGCAGATTACGTCTCTTCTATAAACATTGGAAGAAGATTACTTCAGATGTGGTAATTCTGAATAATATATAGGATTTTGAATTGAATTCAATCCAAATTATGATTTGCCTGTCCAGCATGTTCCTAGCAGAACTCTCCACTTTGCGAAGTAATGGAGGTTCAAGTTGCGCTTCAAAACCCTATATATATAAAAGGTGTTATTGAAGAATCAGTCTACCAAATTCACCAATTTGGGTCAAATATATTCCCTCGATCAAAAAAGGATGGAGGATGTAGGATTATTATAGACTTGACAAGTCTGAATCCTTTTGTTCAGTGTCTGTTCACTTGCAAGATATGAAGTATCTTAAATTGACATGGATGAACCAATTAGGGCAGTTCAAAGCTCTGCCTAATGGGTTAACGTTCCCTCCCAGAATATTCATAAAATTGTTAAAATCAATTCTGGGGTTGCTGAGAGCCAGGGGCATGTACTAATGGCATACCTGGATGATGTCCTGATTATAGGAAGGACAAAACAGTCAACAGAAGCATCGGTTGCAGTTATAAAATCAAACTTTTGAAAGTTTGGGGGTTTCTAAATTCATCCAAAGAAATCAAGGTTAAAAACATGTACCTCGATTGATTAATTGGGGTTCACAATTGATTTAGCCCAAATGCAAATTACTTTGCCCAGTGAAAAAAGGGTGGAGTTGATTAAAGATTGCAGTAATCTGTTAAACGAGCAAAAACCTCTAATCAGACAGGTGGCTCGAGTACTGGGAAAATTAGTAGATTCCCAGCAGTCCAGTATGGACCATTACATTATCAACAGCTGCAGAGAATCAAAGAACAGGCACTGAGAGTAAATGCTGGTCATTTTGATAGAACCATGCAAATAACAACAAATGCTGTTTCTAATCTGCAGTGGTGGATTCTACATGTCTCAAGCAGTTCAGGCAAAGTGCTGATTGAACAACCTTCCATGATATTACAAACTGATGCCAGTGCACTAGGATGGGGTGCAACTGACTTAACATCGAGCTGCGGAGGCAGATGGAATCAGGAAAAGTTAGTGTTACTGCAGACATGGGGAATTACCTATTTGGAGCTTTTAGGAGGTTTCTATGGACTCCAAGCTTATGGTTCTAACACAACTAAAAGGAAGGTTCAAGTTCAAATTAATAAACACAACAGTAGTTGCCTATATTAATGATATGGGTGGAATTAAGTCAGTGTCATGTGACAAAATGGTTAAATCAACTTTGGTCTTGGTGTATTGAAAATAACATTTGGATTTCAGCTATCTATCTACCAGGTAGAATGAACACGATAGCAGACACCAGGTCACGAAAGTTCCATGATAATAAAGAATGGATGTTGAATCAAGAGGTATTCAATGATATAGTAATCAGATTTGGAATGACCGACATCGACTTGAATCATCAGCTATCGAGATATGTCTCATGGAAACCAGATCCAGGAGCAGTGGCGATTGATGCTTTCTCGCTATATTGGGGTGGTATGTTTTCATATATATTTCCACCTTTCTGCCTCATAAGCCAATGTTTGCTTAAAATCAGGCAAGATGCTGCTTCAAGGGTATTGGTAGTACCAGATTGGCCTACACAGCCATGGTATCCGTTGATATTAGAATTAACAACACAAATGTTGATGAAAGTCCCAAAAAAGAGTAATTTATTGCTGCACCCTGTACAGGGGAACAACATCCATTATATGATCGTTTGGATTTGTTGATTTGCAGGTTTTAAGAATGCCTTTTCTGGGACGAGGACAGTCTGAGCATACTGTGGACATGCTTACGGAAGCCTGGAGAAAGAGCACAAAAACAGTACCTTTCTTATATTAAGAAATGGGAAGAGTTCTGTGTACAAAAGAATGTGCAATAAAGTACTGCAGATATTTCAAATGTTTAGAATTTCTGTCAAAACTTTATTATGATGAAGGTCTGAGTTGTAGTGCAATTAATTCAGCCAGAAGTGCATTGTCCTCATATTTGGATCTGGATTCAGAAAGAAACTCAATTGGGTCACACTCAATTGTTTCCAGACTAATGAAAGGAATCTTTAATTCCAAACCACCGAAACCTAGGTACGTGACAATCTGGGATGTAAGTGTGGTACTGAAACTACTTCGTGAATGGTCATCAAGTGTGTCTTTACCTTTGGTCAAGCTCAGTATGAAAGTATTCATGCTTATGGCATGAGTGACAGCACAACGAGTGCAAACACTTGGAAAATTACGAATAGACAGTATGGAAGTAACTGAAGACAAGGTTACATTCTATATCTATGACCTACTAAAGTAAATTAGGCCAGGTGTGACAGGATTTAAAATTATGCTAGCAGCATATCCAAATGATCCATGTCTCTGTATTAAGGCATATTTATTACAATACATTGAGGTCACAAAGAATTTGAGAATACGGAAACTGGGTTGTTGATCACACACAAGAAACCACACAAGAGAGTTTCAATACAGACTATTTCCAGATGGATAAAAGAAGTCTTAACAGCTGCTGGTATTAACACTTATGTTTTTACGTCTCACTCGACTAGGGCAGCAGAAACGTCGGCGGCCAGGGCAAAAGACGTCCCCGTCGACCATATCCTCGCAGCTGCCGGGTGGTCCAATGAGTTGATGTTTCAACATTTTTACCATCGGCCTATTGTTAATGCGGGGTTGTTTGCAGAAACTATTTTAAGTTCTGTGTAAATTCCTCTGGTTTAAAGGGGATCTGATTAATTTCATTATTGAAATGAATTACTGCATTTGTGGTACAAATGTTATTATGAATGCATGATTGATTATTCTCGTTCCGAGTCAATCTATGCAGTGAGCAAGTCAAGCAACATCTCTGGAGATCATGGGTGACATTCTCAAGAGATGCTGCATGACCTGCTGAGGTCTTCCGAGATGCTGTGTGACCTGCTGAGTTACTCGTGTACTTTGTGTCCTTTTCTACTTATTTGACAGCTGTAGCATTCTGCACATCAAGGCAAGATTGTAAGAACAGAAAGCACTCTTTGATTTGGAATGATTTATTAGGCTCCTCTGAAATACTCAAATTGGAACACTCATTTCCTGAATCAGCAAGAGCCAAGGAGATGCCCATTTAGCTGGGCACTGCCAGCTGGCAGATGGGATGTCATCACAAGGAAGGGGAAAGCAGGCTGATAGCTTGAGCAATTCCACACAGAAGTAAAACGTTTAAAAAAAGATTTTTCCCCAAAGAAGGTTCAATACATATCGAGGCAGAGGGGGTGAAACAATTGCAGGAGAGAAATTTTGACATACTAAAAACAAGCATGCCCTTATGTTTTTGATAAGATGTTCCCAACACAAGGGGCAAGTGGGTTTGGTTTACAATACAATATTAATGGAATATTTTGGAAACAATTCAAGAGGGCAGGTTCTTACTTCTACGTTTTCTTGGATAAGTGCTCTTTTTACAGAGATACAAAGATTTAGTATGCATCAGCTTTCAATCAACTAGGTTTCAATCTTATTCAACCTCTGGACTTCAGTCCACCAAAGCATTTAAGGAGGAATTTTCAACATCACGGAACTGCTTCTGAGACAGGATTTGAATTGATATTAAAATTAACATTTGTGAAGAACCAGCTGAATCTTTGTGTTTTACAAATGACCACCAATGATTAAATTTGATTGAAAGAATACCTGAAGTTAACAGGGCAGAAGATCTGCGATTATTAGAGCTGCAAAACTGTTGAACCTCCCTGCCTTAACTGGCTACCTCTAAAAATGTTTGGTTGGATTCTGTACACTATCATGTCATCGATACCAGCATGTATCCTCAATGCCATTGACTGACACATTTAAGGAAATAAAAAGCAAGGTCAAACCTCCTTTTCACTTTGCTAAAGAGCTTTAAAACAATGAGACTGATAGGTTGAATACAGAGAAAAGGCACTGATCAACAGATATGTACACAATAAGACCCCTGCCTGACTAAGACACTGGACACCACTGAGCATTGTTTAAAAACTGGTGTTTCTGCTGTGACACTATCAAAATAGCTAACAATTCAAATTCTTAAGTCAGCAAGAACACCCACAGTACTTGAAGTGAGACTGTAAATCAACACAAAGATTGTCAAAATAGAGGCTTAAAACTGTTCCAAAAGTGATTAACTTTACAGCCAATGACAGGAATTTGAAAAATTCATTTTGAGAGCGCTACTCCTTTAGTGTGTGGTGCCGTATAAGGAAGTTGGTGAAAGATAATTGGGCCAGAGCTAGGATTAAGCTAAATGGCCGGGGTAATGTAGACCAGAGGACACCAGACTCAAAGAAACATTCAAATTAATTATATTTAGTTAAACATCAGAATTTCAAATCCAGCCTAGAGTTGAGACAAAAGCCTCCTCTATTTGCCGGCAGCATGAGTGAAATAAGGTAGGACTGGGTGCAAGATATTGAAAGAATGGTATTTATGAATTCTTACTTAGTTTCTAAAATTGTGTAGACCTAAATCAAGTTGCTGCTAAAATGATAACACATTTAGAAAAGGATATCTGTGGCAGGAAATAGGAAGATGGTTGAATAGATAATGCTTGCTGCAGTTAAAGCAGATTCGGAGGAGTAATTTACTCTGCAACTAACGCATGCTATACGTGACTTGGGAATGTTTTACTCTGATGCGGCGGGGGGGGGGGGGGGGTGAGATGTTATGATCTCTTGGCTGGAAGATGCAAAATCTTTGCCAACAAGTAGAAACAAGGAACTGCAGATACTGGTTTACAAAAAAAGGACACAAAGTGCTGGAGTAATGCAGAGGATCAGGCAGCATCCCTGGAGGTGGATTGGTGGCATTTCAGGTTGGGATCCTTCTTCAGGCTGAAGGAGGGTCCAAAACCAAAAACATCACCAATCCATGTTCTCCATAGATGCTGCCTGACCAGCAGACCTACTCCGGCACTTTGTGTCCTTTGCCAACATGGACACAATGTTTTAATTTGAAGATTTTCCCCATGCTTTCACTACCTCCAGCCCTGACGATGGCAGTTACTATCATGCTGCCTCTTTCTCTCTGTAATGCCAAGTGATTTCTACCAAAGATTATAGAGCTCCTCTAGTATCTTTGATTTCTACTCTCAACGACCAGGGTAGTTTCAGTGAGTTACCTATTGTTGAAACAATTCAAAATGCACTGGTGAAGAAATCGTCTTTTTTCTTTTCGGATCAGTAGGTTTGAAGATTTTTCATATTGTACGTATATTCGTTAGCAGGCCAGCTGCACTTTTCCAGGAAGGGTTCAGGCAGTGCTACCAACACTAACAGACAATTCCCGCTTGTTATCCTGGCACTCAGTACAGTTCTGCTTCATCCAATTGCCTTGTGTCGCTGACATTTGGGAATCATTTAAGGAAATCCTTTAGTTTGGGTTGATTGCTGTTTACAGTCATTCGCGTCACTTTCTTCCTCTTTACTTTTAATAACAGTGGACGTATTTCAGTCATTTTAGTCTGAAGGAAGTAAAGTTAAAGATAATCTTGAGGAAATGTATAATACTTAAAAGCAAAACCTTTCCTATCGTTTTGAAGTCACATGGGCACACAGTGGATCCCTCTAGATTTACAACACAGGACTAGAACACAAATATTCTGACAATGAAAACGTTAATTTTGAATTTAAAAATATACCAATAGTTCAGAAGTTCTAGGACCAGAATTCTGCCATTCGGCCCATCGAACCTACTCCACCATTCAATCATGGCCGACATATCTTTCCCTCTCAACTCCATTCTCCTGCCTGCTCCACAAAACCCCTGACACCCGTACAAATTAAGAATACATTCATTCTTATTTCTCAAATAATAGGTTACATTATGCTACACAGGTTTCTCCAGCAATGTCCTCTTTTTCTTACAACTGCCTTGATGCCTCTGATCTTTCCCCAGAATCTATTCTTTGTCAATTCCTTATTTTAACATGCTATTCCACAGGTTGAACTGCCGCCGATCGCACCCTCTACAGTTTACAGACTATCATTCTGATGTGCAGTCTCCGATTTATTCTAGCCTCTACATCAATTGATGCAATATCACCACTAATTCTATATGTTCTCCTGGCTGCTGCTTCTTGTTGAAGCAAACAGTGTGCAGCCTTGGTGTCCCATATACCAGAGCTGAGGCTCCAATTCCTTAACCCTCCAACACAAAACTCACCAACTTCCACCTCCAACACACCTCCTATCTCCTTTATCTATCATTTCCATTTTTTTTCTTTTCCCATTGTGCTCAAGCAAATCCAGCAAAGGATACAGGTTCAATGAACTTGGTTCTTCCTCCCAATCCATCAAAGCCAATCCGCACCTAAGGAGGAAAACGGATTAAAGAAGATCATCAACAGATAGTGAAGAAGGTTGTGAACAATTGCAGCAGGATCTGGATCGATTGGCCAGGTGGGCAGAGGAATGGTTGATGTAATTTAATCCAGAGAAGTGTGAGGTGTTGCATTTTGGGGCGTCAAACAAGGGCAGGACCTACACAGTAAATGGGAGGCCTCTGGGTGGTGTTGTAGAGCAGAGGGATCTAGTACAGGTGCATGGTTCCTTGAAGGTTAAGTCGCAGGTAGATAAGGTGGTCAAAAAGGCTTTTGGCATTTTGGCCTTCATCAGTCAGAGTATTGAGTATAGAAGTTGGGAGGTCATGTTGCAGTTGTATAAAACATTGGTGAGACCACATTTAGAATATTGTGTTCAGTTCTGGACACATTATAGAAAAGATATTATCAAGCTTGTAAGGGTTCAGAAAAGATTCAGAAAAGGGTTCAGAAAAGAGTTGGGGAATAGAGGACCAGAGGACATATAGTGCCCTCCATAATGTTTGGGACAAAGACCCATCATTTAATTATTTGCCTCTGTACTCCACAATTTGAGATTTGTAATGGAAAAAAAATCACATGTGGTTAAAGTGCACATTCTCGGATTTTATTAAAGGCCATTTTTATACATTTTGGTTTCACCATGTCGGAATTACAGCAGTGTTTATACATAGTCCCCCATTTCATAACGTTTGGGACATAGCAATGTCATGTAAATGAAAGTAGTCATGTTTAGTATTTTGTTGCCTATCCTTTGCATGCAATGACTGCTTGAAGTCTGTGATTCATGGACATCATCAGTTGTTGAGTATCTTCCCTGGTGATGCTCTGCCAAGCATGTATTGCAGCCATCTTTAGCTTATGCTTGCTTTGGGGGCTAGTCCCTTTAAGTTTTCTCTTCAGCATATAAAAGGCATGCTTAATTGGGTTCAGATCAGGTGATTGATGGCCATTTTTTAGCTTTGGAAAAACTCCTTTGTTGCTTTATCAGTATTTCTGGGATCATTGTCTTGCTGTAGAATGAACCACCGGCCAATGAGTTTTGAGGCATTTGTTTGAACTTGAGCAGATAGGATGTGTCTATACACTTCAAAATACATTATGCTACTACCATCAGCAGTTGTATCATCAATGAAGATAAGTGAGCCTTCAGCAGCCATACATGCCCAGGCCATAACACCCCCACCACCGTGTTTCACAGATGAGGTGGTATGCTTTGGATCTTGGGCAGTTCCTTCTCTCCTCCATACTTTGCTCTTGCCATCACTCTGATACAAGTTAATCTTTGTCTCATCTGTCCACAAGACCTTTTTCCAGAACTGTGGTTGTTCTTTTAAGTACTTCTTGGCAAACTGTAACCTGGCCTATTTTTGCAGCTAACCAGTAGTTTGCATCTTGCAGTGTAGCCTCCGTATTTCTGTTCATGAAGTCTTCTGCGGACAGTGGACATTGACAAATCCACACCTGACTCCTGAAGATTGTTTCTAATCTGTCGGACAGGTGCTTGGGGATTTTTTAAATTTATTATAGAGATTGGCCTGCCAGTCCCATCGCGATTAGTAAGCTCACCAGTGCTTTCTTTCTTCTTAATGATGTTCCAAACAGTTGATTAAGCCTGAGGTTTGGCTGATGTCTCTAACAGTTTTCTACTTGTTTCTCAGTCTCATAATGGCTTCTTTGGAGCCAGAGGGAGTTAGATGTGGCCCTTGTGGCTAAAGGGATCAGGGGGTATGGAGAGAAGGCAGGCACGGGATACCGAGTTGGATGATCAGCCATGATCATATTGAATGGCGGTGCAGGCTCGAAGGGCCGAATGGCCTACTCCTGCACCTATTTTCTATGTTTCTATGTTTCCTTGACTTTCATTGGCACAACTTTTGTCCTCATGCTGATAAACAGCAATAAAAGTTTCGAAAGGCGATGGAAAGACTGGAGGAAAGACTAGGTGCTGAGAGCTCTCTTATACCTGCATTAAGGAGGCATATAAACACTCCTGAGCAATTACAAACGCCTGTGAAGCCATGTGTCCCAAACATTATGGTGCCCTGAAATGGGGACTATGTATAAATACAGCTGTAATTTCTACATGGTGAAATCATAATGTATAAAAATGGCCTTTAATAATATCTGACAATGTGCACTTTAACCACATGTGATTTTTTTTCTATTACAAATCTCAAATTGTGGAGTACAGAGGCAAATAAATAAACAAATGGCTTTGTCCCAAACATTATGGAGGGCACTGTAGGTTCAAGGTGAAGGGGAAAAGATTTAATAGGAATCCGAGGGGGTAACTTTTTCACACAAAGGGTGGTGGGTGTATGGAACAAGCTGCCAAAGGAGGTAGTTGAGGCTGGGACTATCCCATCATTTAAGAACAGTTAGATAGGTACACGGATAGGACCGGTTTGGAGAGATATGGACCAAGCGCAGGCAAGTGGGACTCGTGTAGCCGGGACATTGTTGGCTGGTGTGGGCAAGTTGGGCAGAAGGACCTGTTTCCACACTGTGTCAATCTATCGGCCTGGACGCAGCTTAACAGGAAGGCTATTGATGCACACGGTTATCATAAGACAAAGGAGCAGAATTAGGCCATTCAGTCCATTGAGTCTGCTCCACCATTTCATCACGTCTGATCTATTTTCCCCTCTCAACTCTATTCTCCTGCCTTCTGTTTGTATAGAGTGCATTGGACAGTAACATCACACAAGCATTGGGGTGTTTCCAAGCTAAATGTCAGGATGTTGTAGACTGATCTATACTGTTCCTTCACATGTTTTGACACATCACTGTGTGACAGATTGGTGTGAACCTTCCCCCTTGATGCCATTAATAATGGCTGATAAAATTAGCACATAACATGGATGAATTTTTAAACACAGCAAGTCTTGATTACTGCTAAACAACCACATTAGAGCTGAAATTTTTATTTTACTGTGGTCCCATTGCAAAACATTTGGAATGATGTTACAAAAGATTTCTTTCCCACTTTTCAATGCTCCCTCTCATAATTGGGGAAAAGCAATAAATGTCAGAACAAAAGGGAATACTGATGAACAGAGTACATAGTCCCCTGATAGTGGCATCGCAGTAGAGGGTGTTGAAAGCATATGGCATGCTTGCCTTCATAGGTTGGAGCATAGATTAAAAGAGTTAGTACATTATGTTACAACTTTACAAAACAGTGTTTAGATCACAAGTGGAGTACTACGTGTAGTTCTAGTCTCCATGCCATAGAAAAGATGTGGCTGTATTGGAATGGAGGTAAATCTAGATGTTCAACATGATCCCACCAGTCACATTTTCCCATCCCCATCTCCTTTCGCTTTCTGTTGAGACCAATCTTTGCAACTCTTTGGTTTGCTTATCTATTCCTACACAACCCCAGGAGATGTAACACCTATCCCTATACCACCTCTCTCACTTCCATCCATGGATCCCAGACGTCCTCCCAGGACAGAGATTCACGTGCACCCCTTCCAACATTCTGTGCTCCCGGTTTGATCTCCTTTAAATCAGCA
>CM075980.1:55697546-55737603 GCA_038087875.1 Malacoraja senta | reverse complement strand
ACAATTACGTACAAAATCAATACCTAAACAATTTCTATAATTATTAATAAGTACCAGTAAACTGGTACAAACAAGAAACCTCTTAGATCCATTACGTGTGAACAGATCTGCAACCATATTAAACAAGTTTAGTGCTATATACGGTGGAATATAGGCACAATTAAAATCTTAGAAACAGCTAGAAACAAGTACATTATAGTATTGGCATGTTATTGTTACGTGTATCAACACAGTGAAAAACCTTGTTTGAGTGCTATCCACACGCAAGTATAATTAAGCCACCCACAAATGCAACAGGTAGTGCAAAGAGAAAAAAATATCAGAGTGCAGAATATGGTGTTAAACAGTTTTAGTGTTATATTACAGAGCAAGTACAATTAAAAAAAATGTAAGGGCCACAATGAGGAAGGCTGGAAGATCAGAACTACATGAGAGGACCTGTCTCATGAGAGTTCATGACCAAACAGAACTGTCCCGGCAGACCCATTGTTTCTGCTTGTTCATGTCCCACCAAATTAATTTCCACATACCTCAACCGGTCCAATCCCCCCTTACCTATGTCCAAGACACCTCACATGCTCTTCGTCTCCTCAATGACTTCCGTTTTCCAGGCCCCCTCTCCCTCGTCTTTACTATGGATGTCCAGTCGCTCTACACCTTCATCCCTCACCAGGAAGGTCTTAAAGCCGTTACTTCCTCGACCGCAGAACCAGCCAATTTCCGCCTACCAATGCTCTCCTCCGCCTAGCAGAGCTAGTCCTTACCCTCAACAACTTCTCCTTTGACTCCTCCCACTTCCTCCAAATCCAAAGCATTGCTATGGGAATTCGCATGGGCCCTAGCTATGCCTGCCTCTTTGTAGGGTACGTTGAACAATCACTGTTCCAGGCGTACACTGGCCCTATCCCCAAACTCTACCTCCGCTACATTGACTGCATTGGTGCTACCTCCTGCACCGATGCAGTACTCACTGACTTCATCAACTTCACCACCAATTTCCAATCTGCATTCAAATTCACTGGGATCATCTCCAACATCTCCCTACCGTTTCTAGATCTCACCGTCTCCATCACAGGAAACAGACTGGACTACACTGCTTACCACCTTGCTTCCTGTAAAGACCCTATCCCCTACTCCTAATTCCTTCGACTACGCTGCATCTGCGCCAAGGATGGTGTTTTCCATACCAGGGCATCGGAGATGTCCTCATCCTTTAGGAAACAGGGGTTCCCCTCTTCCATTATAGATGAGGCTCTCACTAGGGCCTCCTCGATATTCCACAGCTCCGCTCTTGCTCCCCCTCCCTCCATTCATAACAAGGACAGAGTCCCCCCTGTCCTCACCTTCCACCCTATCAGCCGTCGCATACAGCATATAATCCTCCACCTCCAATGTGATCCCGCTACTGGCTGCATCTTCCAATCTCCACCATTCCCTCCAAAACTCCCTGATCAACTCGTCCTGAATATGGTGGTGTGGAACTTAAGGAATCTTTACCTTCTGACCAACAGTAGCAACAAGAATTGGGCATGGCCTGGATGGTAGGGATCCTTGATGAGAGATATAGCCTTCTTGAGGCAGGGTCTTTTGTAGATGCTTGTGATAGTGGGGAGGGCTGGGCCCATGACTGACCAGGTTGAATCCGTCACTTTCTACAGCTTCTTGTATTCTTGTGTTACAAATTGCTGAACCAGGCCCTGATGCAACCAGTCAGGATACTTTTTGACCGAGCATTTATAGATGTGTGTTGGAGTATTTAGTGACAAGCAGCACAATGGTGCAGCGGCTGAGTTGCTGCCTTACAGCTCCACAGACCTGGGTTCTATCCTGATTACGGACGCTGAAAGTATGCAGTTTGTACGTTCTCCCTGTGTCTGTGTGGGTTTTCTCCGGCTGCTCCGGTTTCCTCCCACATTTCAAAGAAGTGCAGGTTTGTAGGTTAATTGGCTTCTGCAAATTGCCCCGAGTGGATAGGATAGAACTAGTGTATGGGTGATCGTGGTTGGCAGTGTTGCAGTGCTAATTTTTTAGGTGCCGGAGCTGTCAAACAGGGAAGTCATTTCAGATTTTGCTTGGGGGGGGGGGGAGAAAGGGCAAGCTAGTCTCCCAAGAGGATCAAACAAGATTATAGCCTATCACTACATCCCAGTGTATAACTAGTACAATGGGGTCAAGGAAAGAGCATGCACATCGCGGCCCTGTTTTCACCAATCTTTCCACCACCACGCACAAGAAGCAGAAGAAGCGCAAGACAGCCACAATTGTATGTGCTGTGTCATTGTGCTTTGCACGTGTGGGTTCGAATCCCATCCTCGTCGCCAGATGTTGTGTTCGAGGGCTAAATAATTCACAATCTACACTTGGTGTACAGAACCCGAAGTGTGTTTATTACGAGCCAAACATGGCTGCTTCAAAACCCCTGCAGATCACCCAGGGACCCTCCCGGAGGAAACATTCATCTCGAGGCAGAGCCCTCTAGTGGTGACTCCAGGACACAACAGTATGCAGATACCGAGAAGTGTGTTCAGCTCTTGCTGAACAACTTCTAATCTTGTGTGTGGAATCGATAAGAAGACTAGTACAATAAAACATATAATACCTAATTTAACAATGTGACATAATATTGCACGGTTGCACTCATTAATTATGAAATATAATTATCAAGCAAGTAAAGAAAAAGACAGTAATCATGTATTTTTACAGAGGTGCTGGCCCGGCACCAAATCACCCCGACTCTCCCGCAGCTCTGGGCCGTCACACATACTCACACCTGCAATGGACCACAACTGTACAACGCCAGAGTCACACCCTCAACAAACGCTTCCTCGCCTATCTGGACTCTACCAAGGATCACAAACTTGCCGGCCTCCAGACCGGTCCCTCCACTGACACTCCTCGAGTCGACCGCAACCCGCAGGCCCGGAGCTCCACCGCTGGACCGCAGCGCCGTCTGCACGACCACCACGAGGCCGAGATGGCCACCACGAGGAGCAGCAACAACATCCACTGCCTCTCCGACCCTTCACGGCCAAACCCAGGCCCGGACCACCGAAACTGCTGTGTGTGCCGACTCTCGCCTCCTCCCTGGGGCCACCGATGCTGCTGCCGCTGACCCGTATGTCTACTCTAGCTCCCCACGGGCCTCCACCAGCGACTCCGCCGACCCTCGCCTCTCCACCGGCCACTAGCGGGCCAGAGCCGTCACCTCAACAGAGTTCCAGCCTCAACACCAGTCCCCCAACCTCCACGATGCAGACAGCACTTGGTCTGACTCTGCTGGTCCTACTGCTCCCCCTTCCTGCAGGGAACCTTCCCCTTCTTTTAACCAGGTTACCCCGACCACACACCTGCTAGTTAAAATTAACGCTGTTTATTTTGGCTTTTTTTCTTTTTACAGAGGTGCCAGAGCAGCGCTCCAGTGAGCTCCGGCAGCACTGCACCCCTGATGGTCGGCACGGGCTCGGTGGGTTGAAGGGCCTGTTCCACACTGTATCTCTAATCTAAACTAAAAGACAGGCTGAATCTCCTTAAACTTCTAAGAAAGGATGAAAATGACAATGAAAATGTGCCTTTAACCACAAAATTACAACCACTGTATTGAGCAGCACACATTTTTTGTTCCAATAGTTATGAAACTACACATAATTCAAAGTTATGTGTCACCAACAACGATTTCACGTTGCTTTATTGCAGTGATCTAATTTATTGCATCAATCATTAGTCATTAAATACAAATCATGTCACTTAATGCCTATGACACTATTTCAACATGATATTTCTTAATAGGTCGATAGATTCATGCCTGTAATTCATCATAAATGCTCTTAATTCACAAACTACTGTTGGAAAGTGAATTTCATATGATGAATTTTGGATGAGTAAATCAGATGCCACCCTTCAGTATGCCATTAAAGTTTTCACAGTAACTCTGAATACCCCTTTCACTTGTTTTTTGGCACCACTTGGAAGGCATTTTAAGGGGATGACACTGTTTATGAAATCTTAAGAGCTTTAGAAACATGCTCCAGAATTTGGCATTGAAAGTCAGGCTCTCAGGTACATATGTATTGCAATATTGAAACATGCATGATGCAAAATCCACAAGGGGAACTTAGGGTCACAATATTGAGTAGAATCTTTTTTTCTTTAAAATGTATTTACCAATTTGAAAAGAAAGCACGGCAATTTACTGGAGAAAAATTAGCAATTTCCGATTTTAAAGACCCCTTGGTGCGCTTAAACTATGAGTTAGCGTTGGAGATTTGGGCTGGGAACCAATACAGAATGCGATATCAGGACCGTGGCAATATTGAAATTAATCTCCTGTCCATGCTCGTGTCTGGGCTGAGGTACAATATCATACAAGCTCTGTTCATTCGTTGGTGACTGGCAAAAAAACAAAACAAAAAATCTAGTCAGGATATTTCCCAGGTAGAGTAAAAGGACTATAATTTTGCTGTTTTTTTTGATAATCAAGTGTGATAGTATGGGTCAATAAATGGGACCAAAAGCTAAACACACAAAAAAGCAAAATTATAATATGATAGAACTTAAGTTTAAAACTATATAAGATTCCATGGATCATAAGGTTGGGTGTTTAAACAGTTTTGCCGTTGTACTCCCTGGTATACTCTGAATTCCCTGATTAAGCAGGCCTGCTAAGAATCTATGGCAGTTCATCTTGGTATAATCACAAACCACCTGTTAGATTACACAGAAATGTATTTGTTCATTTTTCAGATAATTTAGAGACTTTAGTCTTCAATGTCAGTCAGCATTATGATTACTGGCTGGTGGAAGGTTGCAAGTACTCACCTTTGTGTTGTACAAAAATTTAGAAGATCGATTTGGTGTGGATGACCTATAAAAGAGGAGGGAAAATAGGTTTATGACCACAAAGATCAGTTTAGTGTGACAAACTTCAACAAAAAAATATTCCCTGAAAGCATTGCATTGTTCATTGCAGAGTCTATAAAGTATTAGTGGATAGAAACTTCAGAAAAGTCATTCATACAAGTAATTTATATAAATAAATATTATTTCCTTCCCCTGTGACTGCAAAACCATGCTTATATTACTGAACTGCATTACCCAGATCACAGAACTTGAAACATTTTAATAGCGGGAGCATCACCGCAAGGCTTACCAGCAAAGTCTCAGCGAAATGAGAGGTGGGTTTAAAAAGCAAACATTACAAGTAGGGAGCATTTATATTTTCCATAAAAGCATAAAATGCATTAAAAGCATAAAAACATCCTGGATCATACATAGCTCTTTGATCAATGTTGGACAGTGGCAGTCGCAGAGATTTATTGTAAATTAGGATGGCTGATTGGAAACCATTTCTTGCTAGACTCAGATAATAAATCAGTACATCAATCAAGCAGACAAAGTTATTTTGCTGATGGTGCTACTCCTGATTAGATTTATAGACATATATATCTACAAGATTTACAATGATTTCAAAAATATATTCTGAAACAACCTCACAAAATTAGATGGAACTCGAACAATACTATAGAAGCAAAGGTCTGTCTGCTATTTACTGGTACACTGCAAGATTCAGCCTTTGATGAGCTCTTGCACTTACCCGTCTGTGTCCAGCTTGATTTTCTTAGATGAGGTTCTCTGAGATGTTGGGGGAATACAATCAGGTGTGTTGAAGTCGTATGCCTGACAAAGATCAATATCCTCCCCAGCGAATGGCTTGTGTAGTTTAGGGTATTGTAAATCTACAGGAGCAGGGCTGCAAGTACAACAATCATTTACGTTTGCAAGAGAACAACGCATAGTATTGTACCAATGCAAGGCCAGTAACTATGGTCTGAAGAGTCGCAACATGAAACGTCACCTATGCATGTTCTCCAGAGATGCTGCCTGACCCGCTGAGTTATTCCAGCACTTGTGTCTTTTTATTGTAAACCAGTATCTGCAGTTTCTTGTTCCTAAACTACACAAGTTAACTTCACAAGTTATTCCACATGAAGATCACTTCATTTTACTGTTAGAAGGGCTCCAAAAAAATTAAATGCAGGAAGCATTACGTAAATGTAGACATTTTCCAAATAATGCAAGAGGTCATCTCAAGGTTTGAGGTACTGAATAGGTTTTTCAACACTAGAATGTTGAAACAGGACATTATAGAATTGTATGATAAGAAAGCCATTTTGCTTATCCTGTATGCATAGATTGTTGCAAAGAGCTATCCAATTTGTCCCATTCCTCGACTCGCATGTTGTTGCTCTGAGAATTTCACCTTTTCTAGTACATATTCAACACCCTCTTGAACCTTGCTGCGGTTACAGCAGTGTGTTCAAATGACTGTTTTTCAAATGTTGGTGTAAAAGACAAGTGTCAGAATCAAGGAGCTTTGGTGGGTTGGAACATGTACAGCATGTTCTAAAGCATGCACATGCAAATCTGAGAGGTGAGATGGTTTCCATAGGAACAAAGATGACAGAAGGGAGAAAGTGGGAAAAAATGTTTCATGACAATTAGATGGGTGCTTTTGCTAACCCCCAGGGTAGATGGGTGCTAAAAGAACACAGGACACAAGTTAAGAAACCAAAGCGAGAAATACGAGGCCATTTGGCCCCTCCTGTTTGTTCTGTTATTCAATAAGATCAGAGGTTTTTACTTCAGCACCACTAACCCATTACACTCAGAGATCAAGACGCTAGACTTTGCACAGAAAATTCCACTACCATTTGAACCTCATTGAAACATACAGAATAGTGAAAGGCATGGATAGAGTGGATCTCCGGTACCTCCCGTGCCCGAGGCGCCCAGGCGTGGTGACGCAAGGAGGCCTGCACTGGCGGCCGCAATGGCCGAGCCGCCGAGGGCATGTTAATCTTAAATTGTGTTTAATATTAACACAGTTTAAGTGGAGCGGACTTGGCCGAGTAATGCCACTCTCGTAGCGTCTGCACCACAGAACCTGCATTGCCTTCGACGCTGGAACTGTGTGAAGTGGGAAGCAGCCATGAAAGGACAGCGCCGCTGGGGGTGGGGGGTGCAGGAGAAAGAGTTCCTTTCCACAGCATGGCCTGGGCTGCACAAATTAGTAAACTTGGCTGGGTCGCCAGAGGTAAAGTTGCAGGGAGGGCAGGAGCGTCAAGAAGGAGGGGGTCGGGGATCATGCCAGCAACTCATTCACTCACTCAGTAGCTCGGGCGGCCGCCAGGACCTGACAGCGGAACCGGCCGCCACCTCAGCGCCTTCTGCCAGCCCGCCCGCCAGCCACGGTGTCCTTCAGCACAGGCGCAACCGGTGGAGGCGGTGGTTGGCAGGTCTGGCCGCTCCGTCCCGGGCTCTCTCTCTCTCTCTCCGTTATGTGATCTTCCTGAGCCAGGAAGTCCCCGTTCCTCAGACCTGAACCGCATAACGCATTGTGGGACAGGTGAAGTTGGTGGCTTGCCTCCTTGAAGGAAGTTCACATCTTCCTTTCTACTGAACCAAACCCTTAATCCTGTCCCGCCAGCTTTCCCCCCCAAAATGTAGCAACCTAAAATGGGGGTGCATCTTCGTCGCCGGGAAATACGGTAACTCAAATTTCACTGGTTAAGTGACAATAAATTCAACGGTTGAGGGTTGTTTCAATACCAGTGTCTCAAACTAATTTCTATGTTCAGTAGACATAATATTCCTTAAATATATAAATATCAAAGTTTATTAAATATGGCGATAGATGTGGCCCTCCAAACGCTCACAGACCCGGGACCCGGCCCCTATGCACAACAAGGTTGCCGACCGCTGGTCTAGGACTAGAGGTCATAGCCTCAGAATTAAAGGACATTCTTTAAGGAAGGAGATGAGGAAAAATGTCTTTAGTCAGAGGGTGGTGAATCTGTGGAATTCTTTGCCACAGAAGGCTGTGGAGGCCAAGTCAGCAGATATTTTTAAGGCAGAGAAAGATAGATTCTTGATCGGTACTGGTGTCAGAGGTTATGGGGAGAAGGCAGGAGAATGGGGTTAGGAGGGAGAAATACAGTGGCTTGCAAAGGTTTTCATACCCCTTGAACATTTCCACATTTTGTCACATTACAACCACAAACGTAAATGTATTTTATTGGGATTTTATGTGATAGACCAACACAAAGTGGCGCATAATTGTGAAGTGGAAGGAAAATGATACATGGTTTTCAATTTTTTTTACAAATAAAAAACTGAAAAGTGTCGCGTGCAAAAGTATTCAGCCCCCCTGAGTCAATACTTTGTAGAACCACCTTTCACTGCAATTACAGCTGCGAGTCTTTTGGGGTATGTCTCTACCAGCTTTGCACATCTAGAGACTGAAATTTCTGCCCATTCTTCTTTGCAAAATAGCTCAAGCTCAGTCAGATTGGATGGAGAGCATATGTGAACAGCAATTTTCAAGTCTTGCCAAAGATTCTCAATTGGATTTAGGTCTGGACTTTGACTGGGCCATTCTAACACATGAATATGCTTTGATCTAAACCATTCCATTGTAGCTCTGGCTGTATGTTTAGGGTCGTTGTCCTGCTGGAAGGTGAACCTCCGCCCCAGTCTCAAGTCTTTTGCAGACTCTAACAGGTTTTCTTCCAAGATTGCCCTGTATTTGGCTCCATCCATCTTCCCATCAACTCTGACCAGCTTCCCTGTCCCTGCTGAAGAAAAACATCCCCACAGCATGATGCTGCCACCACCATGTTTCACAGTGGGGATGGTGTGTTCAGGGTGATGTGCAGTGTTAGGTTTCCGCCACACATAGCATTTTGCATTTAGGCCAAAAACTTCAATTTTGGTCTCATCTGACCAGAGCACCTCCCTCTACGTTTGCTGTGTCCCCCACATGGCTTGTGGCAAACTGCAAACGGGACTTCATATGGCTTTTTTTCAACAATGGCTTTCTTCTTGCCACTCTTCCATAAAGGCCCGATTTGTGGAGTGCACGACTAATAGATGTCCTGTGGACAGATTCTCCCACCTGAGCTGTGGATCTCTGCAGCTCCTCCAGAGTTACAATGGGCCTCTTGGCTGCTTCTCTGATCAATGCTCTCCTTGCCCGGCCTGTCAGTTTAGGTGGACGGCCATGTCTTGGTAGGTTTGCAGTTGTGCCATACTCTTTCCATTTTCGGATGATGGATTGAACAGTGCTCCGTGAAATGTTCAAAGCTTGGGATATTTTTTTATAACCTAACCCTGCTTTAAACTTCTCCACAACTTTATCCCTGACCTGTCTGGTGTGTTCCTTGGGCTTCATGATGCTGTTTGTTCACTAATGTTCTCTAACAAACCTCTGAGGCCTTCACAGAACAGCTGTATTTATACGGAGATTAGATTACACACAAGTGGACTTTATTTACTAATTAGGTGACTTCTGAAGGCAATTGGTTGCACTGGATTTTATTTAGGGGTATCAGAGTAAAGGGGGCTGAATACTTTTGCATGCGACACTTTTCCATTTTTTATTTGTTAAAAAATTTGAAAACCATGTATCATTTTCCTTCCACTTCACAATTATGCGCCACTTTGTGTTGGTCTATCACATAAAATCCCAATAAAATACATTTACGTTTGTGGTTGTAACGTGACAAAATGTGGAAAAGTTCAAGGGGTATGAATACTTTTGCAAGCCACTGTATCAGCCATGATTGAATGGCCGAGTAGACTTGATGGGCCGAATGGCCTAATTCTACTTCCATCACTTATGACATGACTGAAGAAATGTCTTCTCATCTATGTCTTGAAAACCAAACCCAATTCTGAGACGGTTAATCCCAGCTAGGGGAACCATCAACTCCACTTCAAATCGTGCCCTGTAGTAAGAATTGTGTATGTTTGAATGAAATCATCTCTCATTCATCCAGACCCAAGTGAATATAGGCTTAATATAATAATGGGAACTACAGATGCTGGTTTATACAAAATAATATAGGCAGAGTCTGCTTATTTTTCTCATGTGACAATTAATCTGGCAAACTTTGATGCACTTCTATGACAAGGATATCCTTCCTTAACTAGGGAGATAAGATCTGAACTCAATATTTCAGATACAGTTCTGCAAGTGCCTTATATAATTGAAGGAAGATGCCTGTACTCATATTTTCTTGTAATGATGGGTGAAAATAAGACCAGAAGACATGGGCACAGAATTAGGCCCTTCAGCCCATCGAGTCTACTCCACCAATCAATCATGGCTGATCTACTTTTCTCTCTTAACCCTATTCTCCTGCCTTCTCCCCATAACTTTTGATATTCCTACTAATCAAGAATATACCAATGACAGCCTCCACAGCCCTCTGTGGTAATACATTCCACAGATTCACCACCCTCTGGCTAAAGATATTCCTCATCTCCATTCTGAAAGAATGTCCTTTTACTCTGAGGCTGTGCCCTCTGGTTCTAGACTCATCCATTACTGGAAATATCTTTTCCACATCCACTCTAACTAGGCCTTTCATTATCCGGCAGGTTTCAATAAGATTTTCCCCTCATCCTTCTAAACTGCAGCGGGTACAGGACCAGACACCTCATATGGATGACCTCAGGTGCTTCCACTTTTTATTCCATTTGCCATGTCTTTATCTTTTCAATTAGCCTATCTACTGTATATTACTATGAAGCCTCCCTATGTCCTCCTCACACTGCCACCTAGCTTAATATCAACAATAATTTAGGTAAAATTAATTTAAAAACTGGCTTCTTGAATATTTCAAAATATATGTTATGTCAGAAGCCGGATGTCCTGATTCACCCACCTCTCAAAGATTAGACGGTTGATGGCTTCATTGGTACGATTCGGTGTACTCAGGGACTTCTGTAGGAATTCCACTTTCTTCTTTAAGTTCTGCAAAACCAATATTAAATGTATTGACGAAGGCTAAAAGCTCATGTGCAAGAGTGGAAAGGAAGAGTGTTAAGGACAGAGGCATGTTATATTTTCTCATGATTCACGAGGCAGACATTTGGCCTCGAGTTTATGCTAGTTTTCAAACCACTCTTTCACCTATTTGTCCCACTTATTTCCCTGCAATCTATTTTTGGCTCACATGTCCATCAACTCTATCCCAATTCTCCTACCACCCACACAAGAGTAATTGAAAGTGACTAATTATCCCATCAATCAGCAAGTGTTTTCGGATGAGAAAAACAGAACGCCCAGGAATCTCGTGGTCACAGAAAGAATATGCACACTCAAGACAGCTTTGATCTCAGGATTGAGCCTAGGTTATGCACCACCAGTGCTACATGCTGTGCCACTATAATGTAACAAGGGGAAAAGATTAAGAACTTCTGGTGTGTACACTGAACAACTAGCAAATGAGGAAGCTGGCACAAGTCTTAAGAAGGACCCAACCTAAAATCTTACCTGTCCATTCCTTCCACAGATGTTGCCCCCTGACCTGCTGAGTTATTTCAGCACTTTGTGTTTTATTCAAGATTTCAGCAGCTGCCAATATAGGACTTCCTAATTGCTTGTTGGATCTTGAATTAACTTTGAATGATTTCATATTGGGAGGGAATAGATGGTGATACAAAGCTAGGTGGCAGTGTGGGTTGTGAGGATACAGAGAGGTTTCAGAGTAACACAGGTGCTTCGTTTTATTCCATCTGCCATGTCCTTGTCTCAATTATTCAATTAGCATGTGTGTTCCTCTGAAGCCTCTCTGTATCCTCCTCACAACCCATACTGACACCAAGCTTTGAATCAACAATATTTTTGGTAACATGTATTTTAAAATAGTTATTCATAAGACGGCTTGAATATTTATTAATATTTGGCGTGAATAACGTACAAAGGAGGGGGCAATAGACCGAGTAAAACAATTATTTTAATCTGAGAAACTTCAACACAAAATATTTCACTTAAAGCATCGCATTTAGATCACTGAAGTCTGCAAAGTAGTGCGGTAAATAAAAACTTGATTCAGAAAAGTCATTATTTATACATCTTATTATTCCCTTCCCTGTACCAGCAACACCATGCATATACCACTGATCTTCATTACCCAATCACAGAACTTGAACAATTTTAATAGCCGGAGCTGGAACTCAAGGGTTACCAGCAAAGTCTCTGAGGATGGAGGGGTGGTTAGAAATGCAAAACTGCCAGCGTTAACATTACAATTAGAGAGCATTTTTTTTTAAACTGCATAAAGTGCATTAATGCTGATCAAAACATCTGCACAGTGTTTTACTCAAGACTTCAACATCTGCCAATATAAGACTTCCTAATTGGCGCGCCGGTAGAGTTGCTGCTTCAAAGCGCCAGAGTCCCGAGTATGGCCCCTGTCTTTACGAGTTTGTACGTTTCCCCCGTGATTGTGTGTGTTTTCCCCGGGTGCTCCGGTTTCCTCCCACAAACCAAATCGAAACTGGTTCCCAGGTTAATTGGCTTTGGTAAAGATAGTAAATTGTCCCTAGTGTGTAGGATAGTACTAGTGTACGGGTATCGCTGGTCAGCACGGACTCAGTGGGCAACGGGCCTGTTTCCGAGCTGTATCTCTAAACTAAACAACTTATTTTCCTAATTGCTTGTTGGACTTTATGTTAACTTCCAGTGATGTCACATTGGATGAAAATGAATGACCACAGGTGCTTCCACCTTTTATTCCATCTACCATGTCCTTATCTATTCAATTAGCCTATCCATATTACTCGGAAGGTTCTCTGTATCCTCCTCACAACCCTCACTGCCTCCTAGCTTTGTATCAACAATATTTTAGGTGAAATTCATTTTAAAGCAGTTGTTCATAGGCAACTTGAATATTTATAAATATGTGCGATGCCACAAGGCTGAATTCCTGGCTCACTCACCTCTTGAAGATTAGTTGACATTGCTTCATTGGTACTGCATCAGCAGTCTCCATAATTTCTCCAGGATGTGCTAGAGTACTGCAAAGCCAGTTGTTGCATTGGCAATGTGAAAACTCTATGCTATAGCGATGAATGACTGGAAACAGGGCACCATTTCCCAGCACAGTGTATTGTATACATTAACTGGTACTCTTTATCATTGGTGAGCTCACAAGCACTGTTACACTGATTATGGTCCATGCTCCAAATCAATACTTGCAACCAACATGTCTTAACAATGTCAAACACGTAGAGAGAAAGAGAAAGAATTGTGGTTTCTACTCGCAGTAGTACTTTTGTCTGTTGTGTCTGTGAACTTCCTAAAAAAAAATTTGTATTAAGTTAACACTACAGGCAGAGGAGGCTGCCAATGCTGGATTCTGCAATAGAATTCTAATGCAGAGTCTCGATCCAAAATATCAACTTGCAGTATATCAAGTTTGACTTATGTATGTATGGCATATCTGATCTGTTTGGATAGGATGCAAAACAAAGGTTTTCACTGCACCTCGATACACATAACAACAAACCTACACTTGTTGTCTTCAGACTGGTTGATTGACCCTCTGAGTTCTTCCTCCGTTCTGTTTTTGCACTAGAATTGAGCAAAATGTCTTCAAATAAAATGTAATTTGATGCTTGAAGCAGGTTGGAGTGTACTATTTATTATTCATTTTAATCCATGGATGGCAAGAGTACTCCTCTTTGGTTTGTGTCTTAGCTTTTGGAGATCTGCCTCAATATCTCCTTTGAGGTTCAGCATCAATTGTTTTTCCCTCAGTAACCCTCCTGCACTTGCAATATCAACGATGCAAAGTAAAAGTTGCAAACTAAACAAAGTAATGCGTTTTCCCACATCTGTGAGTCCATCTACTCATCAAATGTAGCCAAGTCTCTCATGGTTTTCCATTTTTAACCTTGACTTCCATTTTGAGTCTTAATCAAGACTCAGGGGAGGCACAGTGGCATAGCAGTAAAGTTGCTGCCTCACTGCATCAGAGACCCGGGTTTGATCCTGATTACGGGTATTGTCTTTCCCTGTGACTGCGTGGGTTTTTTCCCGGGACCTCTGGTTTTCTCCCACACTCCAAAAACGTACTGGTTTGTAGGTTAATTGGCTTCAGTAAAATTATAAATTGTCCCTAGCATGTAGGATATTGCTAGTGTACGGGGTGATCTCTGGTAAACGCGGACTCGGTGGGCCGAAAGGCCTGTTTCCGGGCTGTATCTCTATAGTGTTAAAGTCAAACTTATCACCCAAACTTGCCTGGCAGTCTAATTTAGTAATGAATCTTTCCGAGTTTGAGCTTTTCTGGTGTTTCAGTGCCAGTAAGTGTGGGCAATCACATTATATGCCGTTACCTTTCACTGATTCAGAGACAGTTTCTTCCCAACTGTTATCAGGCAACTGAACCACCACATCATCAACTAGAGTGCAGCCCCTACCTACTATCTACCATCTTTGGAGACCCTTGGACCATCTTTAATCGGACTTTACCTTTCACTAAACGTTTTTTGTCTTATTTGAGGAAGGACATCCTTGTAATTGAGGCAGTGCAGCGTAGGTTCACGAGATTTATCCCTGGAATGGTGGGACTGTCATATGAGGAAAGATTCAAAAGACTAGGCTTGTATTCGCTGGAGTTTAAAAGGATGAGGGGGGGATCTTATAGAAACATATAAAATTATAAAAGGACTGGACAAGCTAGATGCAGGAAAAATGTTCCCAATGTTGGGCGAGTCCAGAACCAGGAGCCACAGTCTTAGAATAAAGGAGAGGCCATTTAAGACTGAGGTGAGAAAAAACTTTTCCACCCAGAGAGTTGTGAATTTGTGGAATCCCCTGCCACAGAGGGCAGTGGAGGCCAAATCACTGGATGGATTTAAGAGAGAGTTAGATAGAGCTCTAGGGGCTAGTGGAATCAAGGGATATGGGGAGAAGGCAGGCACGGGTTATTGATTGGGGACGATCAGCCATGATCACAATGAATGGCGGTGCTGGCTCGAAGGGCCGAATGGCCTCCTCCTGCACCTATTTTCTATGTTTCTATGTTTATCCTGTGTCTCCACGCTGTGGACAGATTGATTGTAATCATGTATAATCTTTTCGATGATTAGATAGCATGCAACACAAAAAGCTTTTCACTGTACCTCAGTATATGTAATAATAAATGTACCTCGGACAATAATAATAAACTAAACTAAACTAAACAGTCCCTCCCATCAGATTCAAACAATCCGTGTACACAAGTGAGCATTTAAATTGACAGGAGACTGACACTTGGTTATTTACAACAGTATCATAAGCTCTGCTGTTGCAGCAATAGTTAGATTTGCCTCAAATTCATTAAGTTTATTATTTAGACCTTAAGATTCTTTCCCAGTGGTCGGCCAAAACCTTGAAAATGCGTTAAACATCTCCAAGTGATGAGTTTTAAACTTAAGAGTTTTCAATCTAAATTTGATTCATAGTGTCGAAATAAACACCCTTCACGTTAAAATAAAACTTGACAAAGACCTGTAAAAACATCGAGACACAAGGAAATGTTGTTGTTGGAATCTTGAGCAAAGCACAATGATGGAGGAGCTCGGCAGGTCAGGTAATGTGCGGAGGGAATGGACAGACTACGTCATGGGTCGGGATGTGTAGGAAGGAACTGCAGATGCTGGTTTATACTGAAGATAGACACGTGATTGCCCAATCATGGTATCTCACCGGTTCAGGCAGCATGACGCTTTCAGTCATTCAGTTCAGTCAGGGTCACGTTTTGGGTTGGGACCCTTCTACAGACTGAAGAAGAGTCTAGACCAAAAACGCTGTCTGTCCATTTCCGCCACAAATGCCGCCTGACTCGCTGAATTCCTCCGCCATTTTGTGTTTTGCCCGTGTAAGCGAAGTTGCAAATCAAATTAACAAAATTTGGTTCTACCCCTCCAAAGTGCATCAAAGCCAAGTATACCATAATCTCTCTGTCGGCATTTTGCAAATCCTCCTGTGACGCCCGCAAGTCCTCTTTCAGTTTCTCCAATTGCGACACACACTTTTGCAACTAAATGGTAGAGAAAAAGCAGCTTTAAATAAAAAATAATAAAGGCATGATATAAAGTAATGCAGCAATAAAAGATCGAATAGTGTCAAGGAAAAGAAATCAAGGAACTTTTTCAGCTTTTGGGTATATCCCCATCTCATCTCAAATTATCACATTAAATAAAAAACTGTTTTTTTAAATAATTGTTCTTCCCCACCCCACACCACATGAAAGCCCAAGGTCTAAGTGTCTATAGCAGAGTGATGATTAATGGTTGCTAATACTGCACAATCAAACACATTTATCTCAAAGGTAGACATAAAATGCTGGAGTAACTCAGTGGGACAGGCAGCATCTCTGGAGAGAAGGAATGAATGACGTCAGGACCCGAAACGTCACCCATTCCTTCTCTCCAGAGATGCTCCAGAGATGCTGAGATACTCCAGCATTTTGTGTCTACCTTCGATTTAAACCAGCTTCTGCAGTTCCTCCCTTACATTTATCTCAATTGCTCGGTTTGATGTTCTTATTGGATACTTATCCATCAAAGAGGCAACACCTATTAAACTAGCAATTTCCAAACCTTCAGGCTTAAGAAATTTTAGCGGGGTAAACCGGATATTAGAAATGCAATCACAGATAAGATCATCAAATCGCTAAAGCTGCAAGCAAGCATCAAGTCCCGAGGTCATCTTTACAGCAGCTGGTTGCTCTGCGAGGAGATTGCATTCAAAATGCCAACCTTGCCCCAGGTGTCCTGTTCATTGTGGTTTAATATCAGAACAGGTTAAAGAAAATATCATTCAGCTTTGTTCCTCTGCAATTCAGTGCCATTTGAAACACCATGTCAGTTAATTCTCAGCTGAACAGATCTCCTTTTATTTTTTTTTTGATGAAGAGCATGCACAGAAATGTGATCAGCTATAATTGAATTGATGGAGAGAGGCACAGTAAAGCTGCAGGCACTGGCAGTGAAAGTCAGAACATTTTTCTTCCTAATGTAGGATGTTAATATCAAGCCTCGACCTATCTAATGTTATCATATACCAGAACATCTATGCTTAATATGAATAACAGACACTACCAGTTACAAAAGACAGTGTGGTTAGCTTTATGGTCATCTATTTTGAACAGAAGAAAATCCCATTCGATCTATTATGTAGAAACAGAATGTATATCCTGTTTATCTACTTCTTTCTATACTGATATTTTTAAAGTGAAATATGACAAAATGGTGTCTTGCCACGAACATTGCTAATACAGATTACTTTACCCGCATGATGTCTGAAATAAGTTTATTAGCTACATACATATAAAAGTTAGCGTGAGGCTGTGTGAAAGAAAAAAAGTAGGATCGTGGGACTAATCAGCTAGCTCTCAAAACATCAGCACAGGCATGTTGGACCTAATGGAATAATAAGAACATACTATAACATTTTTGTTTTATCATTTTAATAAAACAAAGCAGTGTGTTTGGTAAGAGTTATTTACTAGCCTTTAAAACCTATAATGAAAGGTTATGTTCTGCGTATTCTAGAAATTGTAGTGATCAGTGATAGAAGCTGTCATCTATTAGTCTTGAGGCAACACTAACCTTGCAGCTGGAAGTAAAATTTTCTTTCTTGAGCTTCTCAGATATATCCATAGAGGATTTAAATGTTGCCTTCAAGTTTTCATATTCCCTGTAGAAAATTTACACAAAGATAAGGTGGCACACTGAAGATTGCTTCCTGGCTTATTTTGAAGTAAGATTTTAATTTATCAAAACATCTAGAACAGATTACTCATTAATCCATTTGACTGAAATAGCAGAGTAAATTCCAGAACAAGGTTATTTAGCAGTTTGCATCTATATAGATGTATGATGAAAGGCATTTGTCTGAAACCAACTACGACCAACGACCACCCAGAGGGGCAGACTGGGCTTTGTTGTAATATCTCATCTGAAAGACCACCTAATTGACAGTGTGGTATTCACCCGACATTACTGTGAACCATCAGTCTAGATGTTTATGCTCCAGTTCTGAAGAGGGATTTAAACCCACATCCCACTGACTCAAAGGAATAAGTGCCACCAATTGAGCCACAACTCACATTTTTAATATTGCCAGTGTTACAGTCATCCATAATTCTATTGGGATTTTTTGATGTTCTCCAGGAACAATGAGAGATTTAATGTCTAGTATGCACTGTAAATGATTCTCTGGTGCTTTTCTTGTGACAGGTAATCTAGTTCTGAGTTAATTTCATAGCCATTGTATGTAAGAACTATTGATTCCCAATAATAATGCCTGTCAGTGCATTAAAAGCACTTTTATAACAAATCTCGTTCCTACTCGCTTTCAATGGTGTTCCTACTCGCTTTAAAGTCCAAGCATAGACAATTCATATATTTTTTTAAATAGGCACTGCTCCTTTGCTGTCCAAATTAGGTTGCAGGATTGTGAATTTACTATGCAAAAGATTGCATTAAATATTTATTGGTGAACATTATTATATTGATAATTATGGTGCTTTCTCTCGCAACACTTGGTCAATATTAAAAGGCAGAACAAAATATTTTTCTTAAATTCATTTAAAAATATTAATGGGAAACAAGGATTGTTTTTCCTGAGAAAAATATTTCATTGTATCTTCCATATATACATAGCATTTTGATTAATTCCATTTGAATAGCAAATATGTTTATATATTTTAATTAGACATTTTTATTACATGGTACTCATACTTCAAAGACCGACACAAAGCATTAGGTTTGGGATTCAGAAAATAATCAATCTTACTTTGCAACATTAGACAATATTAAAAATGACACGAGAGGTTAAAAATTGCTAATTGATGTACTCAGCAAAACAATATACTGTTTAAATTGTTCATAGATGAGGGGTTTGCTCCCTAGGTAGTACTCCCAATCTGCTGCACATCAGTATTATACAGATGCAGAGGTCTGTATGACAATGGCAGTCCCTGCTGCATTTGACGGTGGAATTAATAGCGTCTGTACATTGTTCTTTTTAGAGGCATTTCTCTCCCCGCAGTGTTAGCTTCCCTCCACGCTTGTTTTGGAGAGCCTTGCAAAGTGTGTGGTTCCAGTGTGATCTTAAAATACTCAATGCGTAATCATCTTCATTTCTTCCAAATCCCATCCCAGGAAAAAATATATACTTTGCAAATAATATTAGCATTATCCAAACATTTGCTACTTTTTTGACATTTTAGACATTCAAATTTAAGAAAGTTGTAAATTTGTGCATCTGAAGCAAGCTTGTTAAATAAAAACAATCACCTTGCATAAGGTGGATCATCATAAAAGGATTTTATTGGTAGAAACAAGGAACTGCAGATGCTGGTTCACAATGGAAAGATACAGAGTGCTGAAATAACTCAGGCAGCATCTCTGGAGAATATGGACAGGCGACATTTTGGATCAGGACCCTTCTTTCAGACCATTTAAAAATATATATATATTTTATCAGATACCTTTATTGGTACTCCTTTGGATTGATATTTTATTTGAATACAAAACAATGCTTCTTACTTTTTCAAGGATACGCAGTAGATGGACAGTTGCTCAATTGCCGATTGTCCTATTCCCACTTCCCGAATCATTTCTTCAACTTCTGGCCTCTGTGTTAGAAGCAGCAGCTGAATACTGAAAAACAAACAATCTTGTGATTCTAACATATATATAAAACACAAATAACAAAAAGGGGAGAATGTAGTTTTCTCCACACCTATCAAATGAGCAAGTGGGCCATATAGACCTGCAAGTTTGAATTCTGATCCACACTGCATCATCTTATTTTGCCCAATACTGGAAGCTGCCAGCATGCCTGGAATATGTATTGAGTGAGCTTCTTGTTTCTGACTGAAGTCAAATGACGTGCACTGCAGGAGCAGTTACAGCGACACGAGAAGCAGACTACAAGGAGGATAGCCGCACACGCCATCATGTATGGGAAATGTGGCACTATGGGAAGAGGTGGGGGAGGTGTTTGAACATGACAGTCATCAAATCTTCAGCATAAAATTGGATGGCAAAATGTTGATGAAAATCAAAACAATGATTGGAGTGTTTCTTTTCTTCCCGATCTGGGAACAAGAAATAAGCAGTAGAAACAAGGAACTGCAGAAGCTGGTTTACCAAGGAAAGACATCAAATGCTGGAGTAACCCAGCGGATCAGGCAGTATACCTGGAGGACATGGATAATGTGCTCTCCATGGATGCTGCCCGACCTGCTGAGTTACTCCAGCAATTATGTAATTACAAGAAATAAATAACCTGATCTGACTCAAGAATTGTGCTTATTTATTAGACTATTTATCTGTGCATAACAATATTGGTATAAGACAATTTACATTGGACATAAAGGCATGGAGTACATCTGAGACTTCCTTTAATGTGCTTAATTTACAAGTACTGGCTGACGGTGGTTAGTGTTGGCACCAAGTTTACCTTTGGTGAGGAAACAGGTGAGGAAACAGCACAGCTTAGCCATGTTCAGTGACATGATATCTTACATTATCATTGAAAATGGCACATTTATTATTTTGTGAAAAGAAGAATCATATACTTTCATCACTCAGTGCTATGGAACTGATGGAGTATATCACCGCTGTGATATAGGATTCAAGACAATTCACACACGTCAAACTCCCACAGAACCATTTAATAATGACCACATAAGCTGTTTTTCATATATCAATCAGTGAACCAGGGAGAGCTCCTTTGCTCTTTCAAATTAGTGCTGCAGGACCTTTGACGTCAACCTGAGAGCAGATGGGACCTCAGTTTAAACTGGATTTTTGTATTAAAACATTGTAATTTTATTGCCCTGTAAATCTTATATTATGTTTAGTAATTGGAAAAAAAATCGGAGGTGTTGAAATTGTACCAGAAAATAGTACTCAGTAGATTATGCAGCATCTGTGGGGATATACAAATAATCTCAGGTAGATAATCTTTCATCAAACAAAGAAAAATTATTAATCAAAGAGTTTCAATTACAGATAAAGCAAAGCAGTGGAAAGAGCACAGGGAATGTTTGTGATAGACTGGAGACCAAGAATGAGACAAAAGGCAGTGGTGCTGAGGATGGTGAAGGCTTGTTCATCGTAGATGACTTGTCTGAATGAAATGAATGAGAACAAAGGAGAGAGGGGGAAAAAGGCAAGTGGGAACCATGTATTGCAAATCACTGCAGTTGCTGCAAATCTGAAATAATAGATGCTATAAATTTACAAAAGTTGAACATCATGTGCAGAGTATAAAACAATATTAACATTACCAGTTATCTGATATGATGTTCTAGTTTTAAAGGTACAGCTTGGAAACAGTTCCTTCAGCACAGTTCCTTCAGCCCACACCAACATTGATCACCCATTCACACTAGTTCTGTTACACCACTTTTCCATCCACTCCCTACACACTAAGGGCAATTTATAGAGACCAATTAACCCACATGTCTTTGGGGTGTGGGAGAAAATCAGAGCACCTGGAGGAAATCCACACTGTCACAAGGAGAACATGCAAACTCTAGATAGCATCCGAGGTTACAAATGAACTGGTCTCTGGCATGGTGAGGCAGCACCTCTACAAGCTGCACCTGTATATCTCTCTTGAGACCTGGTCTACAACGCCCTCAAGGTCGGCTGCGGGAGGAGACCCAGGGCATAAAGGTGGATGGGCGAGGAGAGGGACGTCCCGTCCAAGGAAGGCGATGGCTAGAGGCCCGCAGCAATCTGGGGCTTGCCTGGATCGAGCACCACTCATAAGAACTAGAGCTTGGACTGAATTTTAAAGCCAGCCAAAACCTGGTGCCTCTTGCATGCAGGCTCAGTAGACTATTTCTGTACATTTTGCTAATCAGGGATCGTGCTTAAATATGGAATTATTTTACTGGACTGTATGCAAGAAAATAATTTCATTGTGCAAATAAAAGCACCATTGAACACATAGCGACTACATTGAGTGGTTAATACATTCAACACACAGACTGCAAACTAGAAGGCAACGTCTGAACAAGCTTGAATAAGTCAGATATTAGATATTTCTGCCTCATCCATTTATCATTTTATACCCATTATTTATACACGGAAAACATACTTTATAGAATATTAGCATGCTTATTTGATGGTTGCCATGAGCCAGTAGAAGGGTGGGCAGTCATAGCTTTAAGTAAAGCAGTCAGATAATTCAGGAGATTAGGAAACATCTATGGAGAGAAATAATATTTCTAGTCAATGAAAGGTCGTCAATTTGAAACATTAACTTTATTAGTCTCCCCATTATGTTTTTCTTATTTAGGGTGCCCAGCATCTGATGCTTTGTTGCTCTTCAATTGCCAAAGCAATGGCTGTGCTGCTACCATACTTCACAACAATCAATCACTTTATAAAATGCAGTGTTTTATCCTATACACAATAGCTTTGTATTCTCCTGAGCCTCAAGTTCCTAATTGGGATAGTTGTTTGCATATAGATGGAAATGGAAAAGGGGGTTCAGAGAGGAATTCACGTGACAAACAATCAGCTCAGCTCTACAATTTAACACATGGTAAGTATAGCTATAAGATGACAACAAATGCATAAGGTGATACAAAATTTAGTGTGTCAGATATATAGATTCTTGGCCATTGAAGATGAGGGTTCCGAATATTTTAAAGTTCTTAATGAAGTGGTTTGGGCTATCAGTGAAGACACATTTACTCTGAAACAAGAGATACACTGGGTCTGAAGGAATGAAGACAACCAGCAGAGTAACTCATGGCACCAAAAGGAAGGGACGGACAGACAGAAAAGAGTGCAAGTGGATAGGTTTGTTAGCTGGACCTGAACTAGCATGGGATAATTAGCCTCCTCCCACAGCATATGATTCTATGATTAAATTCATAGTAAGGCCATTACTCAAATGTGACTGAGTTTGTAGTGATCTATCAGCAGTGCACAATAATAATTTTCACTGTTTAGTTTAGTGATACAGCGCGGAAACAGGCCCTTCGGCTCACCGGGTCCGCGACGACCAGCGATCCCCGCACATTAACACCATCTTACACCCACCAGGAAAAAATTTACATTTACCAAGCCAATTAACCTACAAACCTGTACGTCTTTGGATTGTGACAGGAAACTGAAGATCTCAGAGAAAACCCACACAGGTCACGGGGAGAATGTACAAACTCCGTACAGACAGTACCCGTAGTCGGGATTGAACCTGGGTCTCTGTTGCTGTGAGGCAGCAACTCTACCGCTGTGCCACTGTAAGTCCTGCACTATAAACCCCGGGTGGATGCCAGCAACTCTACCGCTGCGCCACCGTTAAATAATAAAGTAATTGTGAACCTAGATAATGGCAAAGGCTGAGCTGATAGAATTACAGTGTTTGGGACAAAGACCCATCATCTATTTATTTGCCTCTATTTGAGATTTGTAATAGAAAAAAATCACATGTGATTTTAATAAAGGCCATTTTTATACATTTTGGTTTCACCATGTAGAAATTACAGCTGTGTTTATACATAGTCGCCCCCCATTTCAGGGCAAGAGAATGTTTGGCACACATGGCTTCACAGGTGTTTGTAATTGCCCAGGAGTGTTTAATTGCCTCCTTAATGCAGGTATAGGAGAGCTCTCAGCTCCTAGTCTTTCCATCACCTTTGGAAACTTTTATTGCTGTTAACAACATGAGGACCAAAGTTGTGCCAATGAAAGTCAAAGAAGCCATTATCAGTCTGAGAAACAAGAATAAAACTGTTAGAGACATCAGCCAAACCTTAGGCTTACCAAAATCAACTGTTCAGAACATCATTAAGAAGAGAGCTTACTAATCGTAAAGGTACTGGCAGGCCAAGGAACACCTCCACAGCTGATGACAGAAGAATTCTCTCTATAATAAAGAAAAATCCCCAAACACCTGTCTGACAGATCAGAAACACTATTTAGGGGTCAGGTGTGGATTTGTCAATGACCACAGTCCGCAGAAGACTTCATGAACAGAAATACAGAGGCTACACTGCAAGATGCAAACCACTAGTTAGCCGCAAAAATAGGATGACCAGTTTACAGTTTGCCAAGAAGTACTTAATAGAGCAACTACGGTGCTAGAAAAGGTCTTGTGGACAGAGGATACGAAGATTAACGTATCACAGTGATGGCAAGAGCAAAGTATGGAGAGAAGGAACTGCCGAAGATCCAAAGTATACCACCTCATCTGTGAAACACGGTGGTGGGGGTGTTTTGGCTTAGGCATGTGTGGCTGCTGAAGGCACTGGCTCACTTATCTTTATTGATGACACAACTGCTGATGGTAGTACAATAATGAATTTTGAAGTGTATAGACACATCCTATCTGCTCAAGTTCAAACAAATGCCTCAAAACTTTGAGGCAGTTCATTCTACAGCAAGGCAAGGATCACAAACATATTGCTATAGAAACAAAGAAGTTTTTCAAGGCTAAAAAATGGTCAATTCTTGAGTGGCCAAGTCAATCACCTGATCCGAACCCAATTCAGCATGCCTTTTATATGCTGAAGAGAAAACTGAAAGGGGCTAGCCCCAAAAACAAGCATAAGCTAAAGATGGCTGCAATACAGGCCTGGCAGAGCAACACCAGAGAAGACACCCAGCAACTGGTGATGTCCATGAATCGCAGACTTCATAAACACAAGCCACAGAACCGTTGAAGATGAGCTGTTTTGTGCTGTACATACTCTACAATTAACAACAGAAATATGCAGGGCTGTTGTAAAAAATGTCCACATACTTTTCTACAGTTTTCAATTTCTGTTGAAGCCTGTGTGCCTCATCCTTTGCAGATTTTGAGTCATTTTTCTGGTGTTCCAAGTATCTCATCTGCTTCTGTGAAAATAAAACTCATGGTCAATGTAAAGAAAGATTAATGCACCAGTGAATGGATGCACAAGGTGAGTTACAGTCCAATCAGACAGATGAAAACAAATGTCTGGATAAAATACCTTGAGAGTTGAGCACAGCATTTCTGCCTCACTCAGCTCCTTTGTCAAAGATTCTACTTTTGCATTGCGTTTATCCAGTGTGTCTCTCAGTGTATCAATGATGGATTGCTGGTCCTTCTTTTCTTTCCCTGAAACCAAATGCAAAGGTTATGAACCGATAAATACTCTAACTTTCTTAATGCATACCATAAATAATGTCATTAACACAATTAACTTGGCTTAGTCCATAGAAACCCTTAAGAATTTGACCTTTTACATATATACTCTATTCGCTCTTTTAAGTCAGATTTTAATTTGATAACACTTCCGGAAAATGCTCTGAATAAGGCTCCTGACCCATTGCCTATTCCTTTTCTCCAGAGATGCTGCCTGACCCGATGAATTACTCCAGCATTTTAGGTCTGTCTTTGGTACAATCAGCATTAGCAGTTCCTTTTTATTACTAATTATTTTTCAAATGACTTTGACAGCAAATTGAATGCAGCATAATCCCACAGAGAGGAAATAGTAAGATTGCCTTTGATTTTTTAAAAACTTTTCTGAGGGATTTAAGTTTACATCCACAAAAAGACAAATGTAAATCCAATTTTCCCCAGATAACCATTTTTAGGGTATATTAGAAGAGGATGATGGCACCAATATGACTTCTTTTAAATAGGAATTTTAATGCAATCATGATGCTAATTGCAAAAGGAGAATTTGACAAGGACAACCTCAGTTTTCCACTGTGGAGTGATGGCATTTCAAAAGCATGACAAATGTTAGCAACACCTAAGAGAGACACCATTGGAACAAGAAAACTTGCCTCATATTTGAAACAATCATTTATTTGCAATCAGACCTATTTTTTCGAACAAAACTACAAAAGGGCAATGGACAGAGTCTGAAATGATAGAATATCAATTGAACTCAAAGCATTTTGGATTTGGAGTGCATCTGAGGAATAGATAGCAGTGCCTGAAAGATGGAAAAATACAGATATTTACAGGTGTTATTTTAGAGATATGTTATAAATATCGAATGGGATTTTCCAGTGACCAGACTTGAAGCCATTATTATTTCTATTTACCCGATTAAAATCTCAGATTACTAACTGCACTTTACTGTTTTTTAAACAGTAAAGTGCAAATTTCAGATTACTAAAATCAAAGGAAGTAGCTGAAAACATTGAATAAACTGTACAAAATATGCAAAAGGACTAAATAATGGTAGATGATGCTGCATGCATACAAGAGGAAAATTGACAACATGCAACTTGAAGATTAGTAAAGTAACTAAAGATGAAGTTGGGGGAAAAAATGTATGAAAGTCTTAATGTTCTGGCATTTGCAGTCAGAGCTCAAAATGTTCAACCAAAGTAAAAATTAACTCAAAACCATTACATCATGCAACTAAAGTTCGAGAATACAAGTCAGTGGAGATCATGATTAAAGTGCAGTGCTAGGCCAGAATAAATTCAATTCAATTCAATTCAATCTTTAATTGTCATTGTGCAGTGTACAGTACAGAGACAACAAAATGCAGTTAGCATCTCACCCAGAAGAGCGAACTTAGGAATAATGAGCAGTAAAATATATATATGTACAGCAGTATCAGTAGTGCAATTTTTCTGGGGGAAGGAGTGTCCGGGGGGGGAGTGGCTGGCAATCACCGAGGTGCAGAGTTCAGTAGAAATGAACCTACAGGAGAAATGTTCTCTGGCTGTTGCTTTAATGCTCTACTGTTTGCAAATCAGAAATAAACAAGTAACGTTCTGCCATATAACCTGCGTATTAGAAAAATAGATCAAGTTCATCATTCATGAAGGCACATCTTCTTGATTAGTAAGGAGATCAAAGGTTAAGGGGAGACGGCAGGAGAATAACTGAAGGGAAAAATAGATCTGCCATGATCGAACGGCGGAGCAGACTCGATGAGCCGAATAGCCTAACTCTGCTCCTATGTCTTACATTTGTAATTGGGAAGAGTGTGCAGGACGGATGACGATCCCTACATTTTATCGCAGCAGCGTTTAGGGGCTGCATGATCTGCCCTGTCAAATACCAACCAACAACCTAAATTTAGAAAGACAGCAAGTTATTAAATAGAAAATAAGTTATCTCCAAGGTTTAAAGGTGCAATCCATATATCATAACCTTTCAGCTTTATTGGACAACATTCCACATGAAAAGACAGATGCAGTTCATGCCCAAACAAAACTTTTTTGAACAGATACACATAGATCATGATTTTTAGATATCATTTGTATAGACATGAAAGTAACACATGTAGCACAATTTACTGTGCTACATAGTCCATTTAAACAAAAATGTTACCACATTTTACAAACGTGCCTCAAGATATGAATGGGCATGCTGAAGCAAAGTGCAATCCTACCTTTCAGTGACAGCTGAGATTTGATATTGTCCAACTCATTCTGAAATTTTACAAGAAATAAAATTTCAGTCCAATGGATGCATAGATCTATAAGCAAGGATTTCAAACTCTACAACACATTCATTTTAAAAAAACGATTAAATCAATTGTTGGAACAGCATGCGATCACTCTGATCCAAGTAATACAAGGTAAAATTGGCAGCCGGGTCTTTATTATTTCCGATTTAAATTAAAATGTGACATATCTCCAGAATTAAATAGGAACTAAAATTGCAAACGTCTCACCCCTTATACAACTAAATTACCAATTGCTGAGAAAAATAAAAATTAAATGAACAAAAATAAAATATTAAAATATATAATTGGAACAATTTCATTATAATAGCTCAGGAACAGTTTTGCCCCCTCTTATCAGGCTTCAGAATAGTCCTTCCATAAGCTAGGGTACTGTTCGATGCACCTCCACCCCATTGTGGACATTGGACTTTGTCTATGGAATTGATGTGCTACAATGCTGAGAACTATATTCTGCACTCTATATCTTCACCTTTGCTATCAATTGTACTTTTGAGTTTGAACTTTTTGTATGGTAGATCTGATCTGTTTGGATAGCATGCAAAAACAAAGGTTTGCACTGTACCTCGGTACGTGACACTAATAAACCTAAACCTAATTCATTATTATTGAACTATTCTGATGAATACTGAAACAACACAAATTAAAATAACTTCTAACTAAATTTAGCATGTTAGACAGCGGCTGTGGACTTTGCATTAAAGCTAAAATGAAATCTCAACAGGGCAACTTAGCTATTAAAGGTAATTGACCTGAAACATTGGCCCCTCACCACTGATGTTGCCAGCTTCCCAAGTATTTCCGGCAATGTAGTTTTTTAAATCTATTTTCCAGCAATTGCCAGTTGATCAATTTGTCACATGGTTTTTATTTCAAATTTTCAATATTCATATTTATCTCAATGCAAACAATGCAAAACATCACTGATATCACTGCCTACATCCATCCTCTAAATTTGTCCACAATACAATTCGCAGCTCCATGGAATCGATCTATTTCGAAGCAGTGATAAACCTTCAAAGCGGAGTAGGTGCGATAGGTGCCCAGGCATGACTCAATAGATCCTGAAGCCTGTCTAAACTGCTGCCAGAGATCTTTTAAATGTTTTAAAAATATTTTTGATAACCAGTTGTTTAGAAGTGATTCAAATTAACTGCAAAATAGATGTGTTTAAAATAATATCAGCAACCAATAATTAAACAAACTGCATAGTTTAAGTTAGAACATAGACCAGATAAGTACAGCACAGGAACAGGCCCTTCGGCTCACGATGTCTGTGTCGAACAAGATGCCAATATAAACTAATCTAATCCCCCTGCACATGATCCATATCCTACCACTCCATGCATATCCATGTGTCTATCTAAAAGCCTCATGCACCACAAAAGCTCTTGCACAACCACTCCTCGTAGCACATTCCAGACACCCACCACCCTCTGCATAAAAATGTTCCACACATCGTTAAAATTTGCCCCCTCACCTTAAATGGCCTGTCCCACTGTACGAGGTAATTCAAGAGTTCTCCCGAGTTTTCCCGATTCAAACTCGGAGAATGTCCGTAGTGGGTCCGTAGGAGTTCGTGGATCTCGTAGCGGCTCGTACGAGTATTTCTTTACTCGTGGACATTTTTCAGTGTTGAAAAAACGTCATGAACTTACTGGATTTCCCAAGTACCTACCGTTAGCATTACGAGCTGCTACAAGACATCCACAAACTCCTACGGACCCGCTACGGACATTCTCCGAGGGGAAAACTCTTGAATTACCTCGTACAGTGGGATAGGCCCTTAAAGCTGTGCCCTCTAATCTTTGACATTTCCACCCTTGGAAAAAGGTTCTGAGTGTCTACCCTCTCTATGCCTCTCATACTTTTATATACCTCTATCAGGTTTCCCTTCAACCTCAGATATTCAAGAGAACAAAAGACAATACATGCAGGCACATTGTTAATTGCAGTCTGGTGTCTTATAATGAATGGGAGCACGCTAGTTCTACCATCCAATTCCTCATCTCAGCACACTTGTGCTTTGCCATTGGACTTGGTGACACACTCCTTGGAGTAGGAGTTCAGGTAAGCCTTTTATGTTTCAATGTGCATACACACATGACCACCTGTGAGGAAGATGTCACCAGCTGTTTTTTTATGGAAATTCCAACCAAAGATTGAGTGCCCATTACCAAAATACATTAAATAAAGCCAACTGAAACTGGAAATGAATACCAGAAGTCTTTTTTTGGTCATTACGTTACTTTCACTAAATTAATCTTTCAACAATATAGTGACTCCTATTTTCTTTTTACATCTTTGTGTACATTAATTGTAAAATGTTTCCTTGTGTCAAATTTAAGATCACTTCAACTAAGAAAATAAATAAAAAATCCCACTTTGGTAAATTATTTCACACCAAAACTCCCTTCTTAAATTCTTGAATGATCATTTTGAACATGACAGGAATGTAGCTATTCCAGGCTGATTTTCATATAGCTCCTCACAGAATTTGAAAGCTAAATAAAATAGAAATGCTGAAAAGATTCCAGGCAGCATCTTGAAATAGACCATTTATCTCTCCATACAAAGATTCACCCTACATGCTGAATATTTTTTTTTTTCTCTTTAAGAATTGTAAGTATTTTAAGTATTTTCTTTTGTATGACTTTTTAAATATCTCTGTAAGTAAATTATATATTTCATCTATTCTTTGCCAGGTACAATATAGATTGATTGCCTTCAGTGATAAACATAAAAACATTGACGCTTGTTAACAAAAGCTTTGCCGGGACCAGAATCTACCTAAGATAAACAGAAATAAAAGCACTGAACCAAAACGTAGCCTTACCTGGAGAGTTTCTGCATCCAACACTTGCTCGCCCTCACCTACGTCAAAGAACAGCTTGTTGACAACGTACCTTGCACTGACCTGCAAGATAACAAGTGCAGCTCACTCAGCCATAGTGAAATCTATATAATTAAAAGTCTCATCTTGACCACTTCCTGTCTGCGCTGTATATTGATTTTAGAAAAAACGCTACCATATATCGCTATGATTTTTGGCCATCATACTCACAGTCCTCCTCCGCTGAGCAGGCCCTGAGGATTTTTCCCATCGATGTAAAATAAAAAAAGGTTACGAGTGTTTAAAAAACCATGAGATCCTCTCACCTATCAATCACCGCGATTAAGGTAACGCCCCTTCCGGGGGGGGGGGGCAGGGGGCAGGACTATAAAACCCCGGATGCCTGGACATGAATCAGTCACTCTGCAAGATCGCGAGGGAGAGGCCATGACTCTCATTCTAAGCTGTGAATCAACTGAACTGTGAGTCTGCAATGTACTAGCTATAAATGATTTGTTAGCCCTTAATGAAAATTAAATTAGTTGTTTGGCCTGCCCTGTGCTTGAAACTGCAATGGCAATGGAAATGGAATGAAAATGCAATGAAATGTTTGGCCTGTCCTGTGCTTGAAACTGCAATGGCAATGGAAAAGAAATGAAAATGCAATGAGCTGTTTGGCCTGCCCTGTGCTTCAAACTGCAATGGCAATGGAAATGAAATGAAAATGCAATGAGCTGTTTGGCCTGCCCTGTGCTTGAAACTGCAATGGTAGTGGAAATGAAATGAAAATGCAATGAGCTGTTTGGCCTGCCCTGTGCTTGAAACTGCAATGGTAGTGGAAATGAAATGAAAATGCAATGAGCTGTTTGGCCTGCCTTGTGCTTGAAACTGCAATAGCAATGGCAATGGAATGAAAATGCAATGAACTGCTTGGCCGGCCCTGTGCTTGAAATTGAAATGGAAATGAAATGAGTTATTTGGCCTGCCTGAAACCACTAATTTCAGCCCACAAGGCCACTATTATCTGTGAAACCAGTCCCCTTTGCCCAAAATGCCCATATTAGCCCAGGAAGAGCATTTTGGCCCAAATGGCCCATTCTAGGCTAGGAAAAGTCCAGAAAAAGTGCCTTTCACTGAGACTTCACTCAGATTGTTTTCTAAAGAGCCCCTTCCGTCCATCAGGCCTGTACTAGCCCAGGAGGAGTCCCTTTAGCCCATCAGTAAGTATTCCCCCTGCAAGTATTAAACCTCAGCCCAGTATTTTTCTCCCTCTCTTCATTGGCTCCCTGTGAGATCCAGGCCAGGATAGACTTTCATTGCTGTGATCTGCAGAAAAAGATGACAAATGTCTAAAATTGATTTTACTTCGGAGTCACGTGAGTGACTACGTGAAGAACCCCGCCAGTGCGCCTGCGCGTCATTACGTCAGGCGCCTTGACGCAAACGGACGTGAGGAGCAGAGCTCCTCCAGTGGATTTGTAGTTTTTCAACTACAAGGTAAGTAGAAACTTTTTTCATGTTTTCCAGGTCCGTTTACTGTGGGTCTGTGGGGATATTTTCCACAGACGCCATGGAAAAAACGGGCAGGGGGAAGAGGCGAGCGACACAGCCGACAGAAGTCGGGAAAGTCGGGAGTCTGCGGTTAGAGACCAACCGCCTCTAAACCCCGGTACAGTCGCCAGCGGTGAGCATAGCGACTGTGGACATGGGGCTGGTGAAAACACAGTCAGCGCCTGTCGGGCAAAAGACAAAGTTTAAATCCCAACGGCCCACAGAGGGAGTCCCAGGCAATGGAAGTAGCTCCAGGGCTAGATACTGCTTTCGAGCGTATTTCCCAAATAGAAAGCCTTTTACATAGGCTGTTGGAGCAAAGTTCACTCAGGGAGGAGTGTACTGAAAGCCAAGCTGCTGGAAGCAGCTCAAACAGCTCCTGGTACAGGGCTAGATACTGCTTTCGAGCGTATTGCCCAAATAGAAAGCCTTTTCCATAGGCTGTTGGAGCAAAGTTCACTCAGGAAGGAGTGTACTGTAATCCAAGCTGCAGGAAGCAGCTTAACAGCACCTGGCTCAGGGCTGATGGAATGCACCCTCAGGGATGAGGAGCGTGCTACGGGTCATGAGATTTCAGACCCCGACTCTGACGGTGAGGCTGTACAAGGCGATGAACGGCAGCTGCCAGATGTTCCACCCCTGGCAGTAGGATTCGCTGCCCCGTCAGGGTCAGGAGAGCCATTAGGAGAACTGGCCTCCTTAATAAATTACTTGGTTTACCATCAGCTGGAACAGCAGGAGATGGATGAGACTGCAAGAAAGCAGGAGACCCCAAGTAACTGTGGGTTGCTGAAAGCAGCAGCAGTGAACCAAATTATCTGGAATCAGTTGCAGAGAATATTAAAGCTGCTGGGTTCTGGAATAACTGCTTTTACCAGAATAGCAGGTAACAGCCAAGAGATGACGAAGTTGCATCAGGAAGCACTGGGGTTGCTATGTAGCACCCACTTCGAGATCAATTATCTGAGGAAAGTGCTATACGGCCTACTATGAATCCGAAATTCGCAGCACTCTGCAAACCAAGTAATATACAATTACCCAACTTACTCTTTGGAGAGGATCTCGGGAGACGTATTAAAGAGTTGGAAGATGAAGCGAAAACAGGATTGATAAAAACATCAATGGTTGCAAAGTCTGTAAAGAGGAAGTATCCTTTCAGACGTCATACGGATCCTAGACCAGGACCAAGTTGCTCATCAACGCAGGGACGTAGCTGGCGGCCTGCAGCGGGAGTAAGGACCAGTGGTGGTGCTTCCGGGAGAATCCAGGGATCTCAGAATACTCAAATGACTCAAGAGGTAGGTGGACCTGGTTCTCAGGGGAACATACTAACTGGATTAAGTCCAAAAGTTGGAGGCAGATTACGTCTCTTCTATAAACATTGGAAGATTACTTCAGATGTGGTAATTCTGAATAATATACAAGGATTTCGAATTGAATTCAATCCAAATTATGATTTGCCTGTCCAGCATGTTCCTAGCAGAACTCTCCACTTTGCGAAGTAATGGAGGTTCAAGTTGCGCTTCAAAACCCTATATATAAAAGGTGTTATTGAAGAATCAGTCTACCAAATTAACCAATTTGGGTCAAATATATTCCCTCGATCAAAAAAGGATGGAGGATGTAGGATTATTATAGACTTGGCAAGTCTGAATCCTTTTGTTCAGTGTCTGTTCACTTGCAAGATATGAAGTATCTTAAATTTACATGGATGAACCAATTAGGGCAGTTCAAAGTTCTGCCTAAGGGGTTAACGTTCCCTCCCAGAATATTCATAAAATTGTTAAAATCAATTCTGGGGTTGCTGAGAGCCAGGGGCATGTACTAATGGCATGCCTGGATGATGTCCTGATTATAGGAAGGACAAAACAGTCAACAGAAGCATCGGTTGCAGTTATAAAATCAAACTTTTGAAAGTTTGGGGGTTTCTAAATTCATCCAAAGAAATCAAGGTTAAAAACATGTACCTCGATTGATTATTTGGGGTTCACAATTGATTTAGCCCAAATGCAAATTACTTTGCCCAGTGAAAAAAGGGTGGAGTTGATTGAAGATTGCAGTAATCTGTTAAACGAGCAAACACCTCTAATCAGACAGGTGGCTCGAGTACTGGGAAAATTAGTAGATTTCCAGCAGACCAGTAGGACCATTACATTATCAACAGCTGCAGAGAATCAAAGAACAGGCACTGAGAGTAAATGCTGGTCATTTTGATAGAACCATGCAAGTAACAACAAATGCTATTTCTAATCTGCAATGGTGGATTCTACATGTCTCAAGCAGTTCAGGCAAAGTGCTGATTGAACAACCTTCCATATTACAAACTGATGCCAGTGCACTAGGATGGGGTGCAACTGACTTAACATCGAGCTGCGGAGGCAGATGGAATCAGGAAAAGATAGTGTTACTGCAGACATGGGGAATTACCTATTTGGAGCTTTTAGGAGGTTTCTATGGACTCCAAGCTTATGGTTCTAACAGAACTAAAAGAAAGGTTCAAGTTCAAATTAATAAACACAACAGTAGTTGCCCATATTAATGATATGGGTGGAATTAAGTCGGTGTCATGTGACAAAATGGTTAAATCAACTTTGGTCTTGGTGTATTGAAAAGAACATTTGGATTTCAGCTATCTACCAGGTAGAATGAACACGATAGCAGACACCAGGTCACGAAAGTTCCATGATAATAAAGAATGGATGTTGAATCAAGAGGTATTCAATGATATAGTAATCAGATTTGGAATGACCGACATCGACTTGAATCATCAGCTATCGAGATATGTCTCATGGAAACCAGATCCAGGAGCAGTGGCGATTGATGCTTTCTCGCTATATTGGGGTGGTATGTTTTCATATATATTTCCACCTTTCTGCCTCATAAGCCAATGTTTGCTTAAAATCAGGCAAGATGCTGCTTCAAGGGTATTGGTAGTACCAGATTGGCCTACACAGCCATGGTATCCGTTGATATTAGAATTAACAACACAAATGTTGATGAAAGTCCCAAAAAAGAGTAATTTATTGCTGCACCCTGTACAGGGGAACAACATCCATTATATGATCGTTTGGATTTGTTGATTTGCAGGTTTTAAGAATGCCTTTTCTGGGACGAGGACAGTCTGAGCATACTGTGGACATGCTTACGGAAGCCTGGAGGAAGAGCACAAAAACAGTACCTTTCTTATATTAAGAAATGGGAAGAGTTCTGTGTACAAAAGAATGTGCAATAAAGTACTGCAGATATTTCAAATGTTTAGAATTTCTGTCAAAACTTTATTATGATGAAGGTCTGAGTTGTAGTGCAATTAATTCAGCCAGAAGTGCATTGTCCTCATATTTGGATCTGGATTCAGAAAGAAACTCAATTGGGTCACACTCAATTGTTTCCAGACTAATGAAAGGAATCTTTAATTCCAAACCACCGAAACCTAGGTACGTGACAATCTGGGATGTAAGTGTGGTACTGAAACTACTTCGTGAATGGTCATCAAGTGTGTCTTTACCTTTGGTCAAGCTCAGTATGAAAGTATTCATGCTTATGGCATGAGTGACAGCACAACGAGTGCAAACACTTGGAAAATTACGAATAGACAGTATGGAAGTAACTGAAGACAAGGTTACATTCTATATCTATGACCTACTAAAGTAAATTAGGCCAGGTGTGACAGGATTTAAAATTATGCTAGCAGCATATCCAAATGATCCATGTCTCTGTATTAAGGCATATTTATTACAATACATTGAGGTCACAAAGAATTTGAGAATACGGAAACTGGGTTGTTGATCACACACAAGAAACCACACAAGAGAGTTTCAATACAGACTATTTCCAGATGGATAAAAGAAGTCTTAACAGCTGCTGGTATTAACACTTATGTTTTTACGTCTCACTCGACTAGGGCAGCAGAAACGTCGGCGGCCAGGGCAAAAGACGTCCCCGTCGACCATATCCTCGCAGCTGCCGGGTGGTCCAATGAGTTGATGTTTCAACATTTTTACCATCGGCCTATTGTTAATGCGGGGTTGTTTGCAGAAACTATTTTAAGTTCTGTGTAAATTCCTCTGGTTTAAAGGGGATCTGATTAATTTCATTATTGAAATGAATTACTGCATTTGTGGTACAAATGTTATTATGAATGCATGATTGATTATTCTCGTTCCGAGTCAATCTATGCAGTGAGAAGCCGGCATTGATCCACGGCATGAAATCACAAAGCTTTAAAATCTTCACGTAGTCACTCACGTGACTCCGAAGTAAAATAGTAAGATTAAACGAGAACTTACCTAAGTTTGAAGTTTGATCTTTATTTTATGAGGAGTTACGTAGGTGATTACGTGCCCACCACGACCCTACCCTCTATCATAAAGGTCAGATGGAAGTTCTTGTATTACTCGTTTTATTATGAGACTATATTACTTCGGTTGTTGTTTTTTGTGATTTCACACCGCTGCTTTGAAGATTGACGCGCAGGCGCATTGGCGGGGTTCTTCACGTAATCACCTACGTAACTCCTCATAAAATAAAGATCAAACTTCAAACTTAGGTAAGTTCTCGTTTAATCTTACTATTCTCCACCCTCTCCCCCTTCTCTCTCAGTCTCTCGCCTGTTTTTGGCAGTTTCTGAGCTGCCAGCCCACCAGGCCTGAGTGACTGAACTGCCAGCCCAAGATTCCATTCGGCCCACAATGCACATACTAGCCCTCTGGGAACCAGTCCCTTCAGCCCACAACACCCATACTAGCACTCAAGAAAGCTCCGCCCCACCCCCCCACTGACCACCAATATTGGAATTGGCGGAGGTGGAATATTGCGTTGGGGGACCAGCCCACCTGTGTGAACATAGGACCCAACGGGTCCCACTTAGTCTAGTATTATTTAAAGATAAACACAACCAGTAAAATGACAGTGCAGAAAGAAGAAAGTCCTCTGCAAAAGTCTAAGGTGCGTGGCGTTGATGAAGAACAATCGTCCTGAAACATTAATTCTGTTTCTCTCTCCACAGATGCTGCCTGACCTGAATGTTGAATGTAATGGCACACAATATTTCTGTTGTGAACATCACTTCTCTAGCAATACTGCTACTAAAAGTTAATTCAAATTGCTTCCCAATAAATGTCAAAGGCTGTAGTGAAGAAAATAACTGCTGGGAAAGCGTAATTGCACCTAATAAATTTACATAGTTACCATAACAGTGGACAGCATCATTCATTTTATAAAAGCAGTTAGGAAATGGAAGAAGCAAATTTTTATATTAATACTAAAATAAGACATTTTAATTTCTGAAGCTCATCAATATTTTGCATATTCCTTTGTAGTATTAATGTTTTAAGTTGGGGAGAATCCTATGGGAGCAAAAAGATCAGAAATATTTGTTTAGAAATTCAAAATGTGAGAAAGATTGGGAGTTATATCGGCACCGAGACAATGAACTATTTTAATACACTACGCCAACTCTTCAGGCGAGATTGAACAAAGTCAAATGCAGATCGTGGCCCCCCTGATTCAGACTGAACGGTGTTCCTTAGCCCGATCTCTGAAGTGCTGGATGCTCCCAAAAAACGTAATCGTGAGCCCTCTCTGCCCTTTGTGTAGCAGTCTCGAGTACACTCTGACCACATCTGGCTTAGCCTTGGTTTGCACTTTCAGTGGTAAAAGAGATTCAACTTACCATGTGACCATACATTTTTTGCTTTTATTTAACAAAAATAAGATTCAAACAAAATATTAAAAAGGCTATATGGATCAATATAATATTTTGCACACAGACTACAATCAAATACTGGTTTAAAAGTATCACAATGCACCAAAATATAATAGTAAAAGATAATAGCACTTTAATAGATAATACTACATCCTGCACATCAGAGACAGAATTAATACACTTTTCTCGTCTTTTACAAAATAAAGGATATTAACTATTATCCTCACACTATATGTGGGTAGAAGCAGATAAAAAAGTAGTTTCCAAACCTCTGCCTCATGGGAGAAGTAGTTGATTTTATTCAATTGCTTTGTACAACACAATTAAAATATTATTCACTGAGTAAATTATGACCCCTTCCAAAAACTCTTTCCATTTGATCTTCTCAACCACCCTTAATCTCAACTTTATTTGTTTGATTCTGCCTGATGCTGAGAATTTCTAGCATTTACTTCTATTTCAGATTTTCAGCAGCAAATATGATAGGAGGCAGGATTAATACATGTTGCAGACCCTGTGCTCATCTATTTTAATTTACACACAAGTATATTCTTTCATAACTATATGGACGAGTAATCTGCACAGAAGAGCTGGTGGAGACTCTCCCAGCCGAGAGAAATCAAGGCAAAAACAGCATTTACTGTATTGTACCTCTATCTATCTATCTATTTATATTTCTAAAACTCTTCTCTTGTTTGTGTGTATATATACACATGTGTGTGTCATCTGGGCACAATCTGGTTAATTCCTATTTTCTTCCAAAGGCTAGGCCACAGCCTTCCCATTTTCACACATTCTACTCGCGTTTGCCGTTAAAAACAGCTCGAAAACTCACCCTTTTTTAGAAAAACCCGAGTATCGTCACAATGCACTCGCAAGGCAGGACGGGACACTCTGGGAGGGAAGGGTACTCCAGTGCTCGTGTGGCGGCTGCCAGTGCCCGACGCCCAGTCGTGAGGGTGGTGCCGCAGATCCTGGCTGGAGCCGACCCTGATGCTCGAGCTGAAGTGAGCGCCGAGCCTGGGGCTTGGAATGGAGCAGTGATCGGGGCCGAGTAAGAAGCCACCGCTGGAACCAAGGACCACGAGTGCTGAAAGTGGTGGCTTCTGCCGGCGCCCGACACCTGGTGCCTCGGGCCCTGGCTGGAGCTGAGCCTGGTGCGCGAGCTGGAATGAGAGCCGAGCCCAGAGCTTGGGATGGGGCCGTGACCGGGGCAGAAAAAGAAGCCACCACTGGAACCAAGGATGAGCCTGGGTCCGTGGTCAGGGACGAGCCCGGAGATGATGTCGTAGCCTGCACGGCTGGAGTCCACAGCCAGGACCGGGCCAAGTACGAGAACCAGGCCGAGTTCCAGGTCCTGGCGCTGCACCACGACCTGGGTACTCCCCTCCACCTCCCTCTACCCACTCCCCCTCTACTCCCCTCCCTCTCTTCCCCACTCCCCCTCCCTCTCTGGGGATTGAAGGGGGAGGGTGAAGAGCAGGTGGAGGGAGTGCTGGGGGATGAGGAGAAATGAGCCGCGCCTGAGCAGTTGGGAGCTATGCGTGAGTGGTGCAATATTGCGTTGGGGGAACGGCTTGCATTGGGGGAACGGGTGAGTAGAGGAATCTTGTGTCGGGGGATCAGACCCAACGGGTCTGCACTTGGTCTAGTTACCATTAATAATCACACCTTAAAATCTGTATTATGATGTATGAGGCACTACAAGAGACATACAGTTAATATCATTGATTACCATACCTTTATTCTACATTGAGGGCAGGTTCGAGAAGGAGCACTGTGGAACCACTGAGCGAGACTAGAGGCACAAAATTGAAAAGCAATCAGCTGCAAATAAACATTTTAAGTAACATCCATTTATTCTAGTGAGTGATGAATTAATCTCGTCATACGAGCTATACAGCATGGAAAAAGGCCATTTGGCCCAGATTGTTCATGTTGACCAAATTGGCATTCCATTTGCCTGTATTTGGCCCTTATCCCTTCATATCCATATATCTGTCCAAATGGCTTTTGCAATTGTATCCACTTTACACAGCTTTCCCAGGCAACTTGTTCCAGAGACAGATTACCCTCTTTAATCTCTCCCTCTCACCTTAAGCCTTTGCCCTCCAGTTTTAGTTTCCTCTACATGTGTGGGGAAAAAGACTGCAAATGTTATTTTAATCATGCTGCTCACAATTTTTGTATACTTCATTAAGGTCACCTTTCGCTCCTCTACTCTTGATTCTGATGGCTGCTGACTATTTGGGAGATGGGGGCTATAAATTTGCTCTACCCTCGGCCAGGTTTCTGTCATGATTTAATATCCTAATCCTCTTGTGGTGCTCTTGTTCTTTTTAAAACAGATGATTTTAAAAAAAAATTGATTTAGAGGACACAGACTTTGCTATCAAGATCAGCATTTATTCCCCATCCCCAATTGCCCTTGATAAATAGTTCAAGAAGGAACTGCAGATGCTGGAAAATCGAAGGTAGACAAAAGTGCTGGAGAAACTCAGCGGGTGCGGCAGCATCTATGGAGCGAAGGAAATAGGCAACGTTTCTTCTTCTTCAGACTGATGCAGGGTGGGGGGAGGGCGGGAAAAAAGGAAGAGGAGGAGCCAGAGGGCTGAGGGAGAGCTGGGAAGGGGAGGAGACAGCAAGGGCTACCGGAAATTGGAGAGTCAATGCTCCTCAAGCCGCTGGGCGTGC
>CM075980.1:55663122-55697346 GCA_038087875.1 Malacoraja senta | reverse complement strand
CTCTCTCTCTCTCTCTCTCTCTCTCTCTCTCTCTCTCTCCCCCCCCCCCCCCCTCACCACGTGTGTGTGTGTGTCCTCCTTCACCCCCCACTCCTCCTCCTCCTCCTCCTCCTCCTCCCCCCCCCTCCCTCCTCCTCCTCCTCTCCCGCCATCCTCACCCTCACTCCCGCTCACGGCTCCGGGCGCTGCCGCCAGTTGGTTTGAAATCCGCTCCTCACTTCCGGCGGCATCGCGCGCAGTTTCCGGGGGGATGTTCAAGGGCGAGAGGGGAGGGAGTGGAGGCGAAAAGGTTTGGAGTGGGTGGACGGATAAAGGGTAGGGTTTGGGGGGTTGGGGGGGGGGAGAAGTTTGATCAATCGATGAAGAGGGGTTTGGGGGTAGGGGAGGGATGAGGGTAGGGGGTATTGACGATGAGGGGAGGTAGAAAGTGAAAATAGGTGCAGGAGGAGGCCCTTCGAGCCCTTCGAGCCAGCACCCGCCATTCATTGTGATCATGGCTGAACGTCCCCAATCAATAGATGCAACTAAATTTAAGGTAGCTCTTTCTTCCCAAAAACCTTTCTGGCTTAAGTCCTCCCTCCACCACCTCCAGTTTAAATTCCATTTGAATATTTTGGGAGGACCAAGAAACCAAGAACCAAGAACCGTGCCTCCTTCTCCCCATATCCCTTGATTCCATAACCCTAGACTTAAATCCATGTAGTGACTTGGCCTCCACTGCCCTCTGTGGCAGGGAATTCCACAAATTCACAACACTGGGTGAAAAAGTTTTCTCTCACCTTAGTCTTAAATGGCTTCCCCTTTATTCTAAGACTGTGCCCCCTGGTTCTGGACTCGCCCAACATTGGGAACGTTTTTCCTGCATCTAGCTTGTCCAGTCCTTTTCTAAGTTTTTATAAGATCCCCCTCATCCTTCTAAACTCCAGTGAATACAAGCCTAGTCTTTTCAATCTTTCCTCATATGACAGTCACGCCATCCCAGGGATCAATCTCGTGAACCTAAGCTGCACTGCCACAATCACAAGGATGTCCTTCCTCAAATTAGGAGACCAAAACTGTACGCAATACTCCAGATGTGGTTTTACCAGAGCCCTATACAACTGCAGAAGAACCTCTACTCCTATACTGAATTCCTCTTGTCATGGCTGATCATCCACAATCAGTACCCCGTTCCTGCCTTCTCTCCATATCCCCCGACTCTGCTATCTTTAAGAGCTTTATCTAACTCTCTTGAAAGCATCCAGAGAATTTACCTCCACTGCCTTCTGAGACAGAGAATTCCACAGATTAACAACTCACTGTGTGAAAAAGTTTTTCCACATCTCTGTTCTAAACGGCTTACCCTGTTTTTCCACATCTCTGTTCTAAACGGCATACCCCTTAATCTCAAACGGTGGCCCCTGATTCTGGACCACCCCCAACAGGAACATGTTTCCTGCCTCTAGCATGTCCAAACTCTTAGTATATGTTTAAATAAGATCCCCACTCATCCTTTCAATAAGATTCCCTCTCATCCTTCTAAATTCCAGAGTATACATGCCCAGCCGCTCCATTCTATCAACATATGACAGTCCCGCCATCCCGGGAATTAACCTCGTGAACCTACGCTGCGCTCCCTCAATAGCAAGAATGTTCCTCAAATTTGGAGACAAAAACTGCAAACAATACTCCAGGTCTGGTCTCACTAGGGCCCTATACAACTGCACAAGGACCTCTCGCTCCTATACTCAACTCCTCTTGTTATCAAGGCCAACGCTTTCTTCACTGCCTGCTGTACCTGCATGCTTACTTTCAGTGACTGATGAACAATGACCCCAAAATCTCTTTGTACTTCCCCTTTTCCCAACATGACACCATTCAGATAATAATCAGCCTTCCTGTTTCTGCCACCAAAGTGGATAACCTCACATTTATTCATATTAAACTGCATCTGCCGTGCATCTGCACACTCACCCAACCTGTCCAAGTCACCCTGCATCCTCATAGCATCCTCCTCACAGTTCACACTGCCACCCAGCTTTGTGTCATCTGCGAATTTGCTAATGTTACTTTTAATCCCTTCATCTAAATCATTAATCTATATTGAAAATAGCTGCGGTCCCAGCACCAAGCCTTGCGGTACCCCACTAGTCACTGCCTGCCATTCTGAAAGGGACCCGTTAATCCCTACTCTTTGTTTCCTATCTGCCAACCAATTTTCTATCCATGTCAGTACCCTACCCCCAATACCATGTGCTCTAATTTTGCCCACTAATCTCCTATGTGGGACCTTATCAAATGCGTTCTGAAAGTCCAGGTACACTACATCCACTGGTTGTCCATTTTCCTAGTTACATCCTCAAAGAATTCCAGAAGATTAGTCAAGCATGATTTCCCCTTTGTAAATCCATGCTGACTCGGACCAATCCTGTTACTGCTATCCAAATGTGCCGCTATTGCATCTTTTATAATTGACTCCAGCATCTTCCCCACCACTGATGTCAGGCTAACTGGTCTATAATTCCCTGTTTTCTCTCTCCCGCCTTTCTTAAAAAGTGGGATAACATTAGCTACCCTCCAATCCACAGGAACTGATCCTGAATCTATAGAACATTGGAAAATGATCACCAATGCGTCCACGATTTCTTAGAGCCACTTCCTTAAGTACCCTGGGATGCAGACCATCAGGCCCTGGGGATTTATCAGCCTTCATTCCCATCAGTCTACCCAACACCATTTCCTGCCTAATGTAAATTTCCTTCAGTTCCTCCGTCACCCTCGATCCTCTGGCCACTAGTACATCAGGGAGATTGTTTGTGTCTTCCTTAGTGAAGACAGATCCAAAATACCTGTTCAACTCGTCTGCCATTTCCTTGTTCCCCATAAAACATTCATCTGTTTCAGTCTTCAAGGGTCCAACTTTGGTCTTAACTATTTTTTTCCTCTTCACATACCTAAAGAAGCTTTTACTATCCTCCTTTATATTCTTGGCTAGCTTAGCTTCGTACCTCATCTTTTCTCCCCGTATTGCCTTTTTAGTTATCTTCTGCTGCTCTTGAAAAGTTTCCCAATCCTCTGACTTCCTGCTCATCTTTGCTATGTTATACTTCTTCTCTTTTATTTTTATGCTGTCCCTGACTTCGCTTGTCAGCCCTTACTCCCCTTGGAATATTTCTTCCTCTTTGGAATGAACTGTTCTTGCACCTTCTGAACTATTCCCAGAAATATCTGCCATTGTTGTTCCACTGTCACCCTACTAGGGTATCTTTCCAGTCATCTTTGGCCAGCTCCTCCCTCATGGCTCCATAGTCCTCTTTGTTTAATTGTAATACTTCTGATTTTCCCTTCTCCCTTTCAAATTGAAGATTAAAACTCATCATATTATGGTCACTATCTCCTAATGACGCCGTTACCTTGAGTTCCCTTATTAAATCAGGTTCATTACACAACACTAAATCCAGAATTGCCTTCTCCCTGGTAGGCTCCAGTACAAGCTGCTCTAAGAATCCATCTCTCTTATCCCTTCTCGAACTTGCCTTCCCATTAATCCGGGAGTCTTTTGTAACTTTTCCTGTACTCACTTCCCCTTTAAATCCATCTTTAAACTCCCAATTTGTCCCTCTCCCCCACTATTTAGTTTAAACCCACACGTGTAGCATTAGCAAACCTGCCTGCCAGTATGTTGGTCCCCCTCCAGTTAAGGTGTAACCCATCCCGTTTGTACAGGTCACCCCTACCCCAGAAGAGATCCCAGTGGTCTATAAATCTAAATCCTTGCTCCATGCACCAGCCCCCCAGCCACACATTCAGATCCCCTATCTTCCTGTTCCTGCCCTCACTAGCATGAGGTACTGGAAGCAATCCAGAGATAACCACCCTAGAAGGCCTGCTTTTCAGTCTTCTTCCTAATTCTCTAAACTCGCAGTGCAGAACCTCCTTCCTCTACTTCCTGACATCGTTTGTGCCCATATGCACAACTACTGTCGGCTGTTCACCTTCCCTCTTCAGAATGTTCTGAAGTCGGTTCATGGTATCTTGAACCCTGGCACCAGGGAGGCAACTAGACCATCCTCGAGTCTCGCCTTCCGCCACAGAATCTCCAGTCCGCACCTCGGACTATGGAGTCACCCACCATTATAGCTCTGCCTGACGTCCATCTCTCCAGTCGAGTCTCATCACTAGGATTGGAGTCACCGACCTGTCCGCTGCTTGGACTGGAAGTGTCATCTGCCCCGACAGCTCCCAAAAGGGTGTACCTGTTTTCATTTGGCACAGCCAATGGGATCTTTTGCACTCCCCTTTCCCCAAGTCACCCACCTTTGCTCTTCCTGTATCCTTTCCTGTCCACGAAACTGTCGTTTTCCCGGATGGCCCTGAGGTCATCCAGCTGCTTCTCCAGTTCCCCAACACGTTCATTCAGGAGCTGCACCTGAACACAATTTCTGCAAGTGTAGTCTCCAGAAGCTCCAGCCGTGTCCCTGACTTCCCACATCCTGCAGGAAATACACTGCACCAACATGCCTGCCATTTCTTCAGTGGACAAAAATCACAAATTTCAATCAAGTCTAGCCTCCTTTCCTCAGCCTCGCCAAAAGACTCGCACTTTACTCACAAGGCACTTCCCTCGACAACGCCGCTACCCTAGAGCAAACCTTGCTTATATTGGCTGATTAATTGCCTAATTTGCCAATTTACCAATTTGTGAATTAAATTCCTCTGCCAATCCCCGCACTCCTTCAACTGCCGCTCCGCTTCCGACCTTGAAGGTATGTGTTCTAGGCTGGTTCTGCCCGGTTTTTAAACCAACTCTACTGAAAAGAAACACTGAAAAAAATCCCAAGAGCTTACCTCTCAGCCAATCCCTGCACTCCTTCAACTGCTGCTCCACTTCCAACGTTAGAGGCAAGGGAAAGGATTGAGGATGAAGGAGTGCTTAGCATGGGCATGTGTTAAAGATAGGGAATGGGATTGAATTGGATGGAAGGAGAGGTTTGAGGGTAGTGGATGGAGTGAGGTGAGTGGAAATGGGTTCAAGTATGAGGAGATGGGTTTGTGGGTAGGGCAGAGATTGAGGATAAGGAGTGATGAGGATTGGGGAAGGGATGAGAGTAAGGAAGAGTGAGCGACAGTATGGAGGATGGTGAAGTTAAGGAAGACATTGAGTGCAGTGGGAAAGGTCCATGCTTCTCATAACTAGATCTTAGTATTGTCTAAAGAAGGAAATTTGATCTGACTCCTCACCTCCACTCACCTTATCTATCTATCTATGTTACTACAAGTCTGATCTTGACCACTTCCTGTTGTTCTGCATATTGATTTTAGAAAAAACGCTGCCACGTACGGCTGTGATTTTTGGCCATCTTACTCAGAGTCCTCCTCCGCTGCGCAGGACAAGAGGATTTTTCCCATTGATGAAAAATAAAAGAGCTATTAGTGTTTAAAAAATGTTGAGATTCTCTCACCTGAAGGCCACGCCCCTTCCGGAGGGACTATAAAACCCGGAAGTGTTGCGTGCCTCAGTCAGTCTCTGCAAGATGGGGGAAGCGAGAGGGTTACGTCTCTCAGTCTGAGCTGTGAATAACACTGAACACATGTCTACTAAACTGAGTGGTTTTACTGACCTGTCAGCGCCCTTAATGTGGTTTGAAAATATAGTTTGAAAATGCTAAAGCTATGTTGCCTTTGGTTTGGAAATGCTAAAGCTGTGTTGCCTTTGGTTTGGAAATGCTAAAGCTGTGTTGCCTTTGGTTTGGAAATGCTAAAGCTGTGTTGCCTTTGGTTTGGAAATGCTAAAGCTGTGTTGCCTTTGGTTTGGAAATGCTAAAGCTGTGTTGCCTAATTAAAGTTGCCTTGCCTAATTAAAGTTGCCTTGCCTTCTATATAATTAAAAGTCTAATCTTGACCACCTCCTGTTTGCACTTTATATTGATTTTAGAAAAAACGCTACCACGTACGGCTGTGTTTTTTGGCCATCTTACTCAGAGTCCCCCTCCGCTCATCAGGTGCTGAGGATTTTTCCCATCGATGAAAAATAAAAGAGTTATTAGTGTTTTAAAAATGTTGAGATTCTCTCTCCTGTCAATCACGCCATGAAGGCCACGTCCCTTCTGGTGGGAGGGGGAGGAACTATAAAACCCAGAAGTGTGGGCGTGGCTCAGTCTCTGCAAGATGGAGGAGGGAGAGGTCACGACTCGCTGTCTTTAGAGGCCTTGCACCCTGCTTGAAATGGTATGAAACTGCACTTGAATTTGGTGGCCTTGCACTCTGCTTGAAATGGAATTTCAAGGAATAGCTGTGAGTCAACTGCCAGCCCACCAGCCGTGAGTGAGTGAGCGAGTTGCCAGCACAACAGGCTTGAGTGACTGAGCCGCCAGCCCAAGAATTCATTCGGCCCACAATGTCCATACTAGCCCTCTGGAAACCAGTCCCTTCAGCCCACAACACCTATACTCGCACTCCAGAAATCCCCCCCCCCCCCCCCCCCCACTGGCCACCAATATTGGAATTGGTGGAGAGGTGGAATATTGCGTTGGGGGACCAGCCCTCCCGTGTGATGCTGGGACCCAACGGGTCCCACTTAGTCTAGTCTTTTCTACATCTCTCCCTCCTTGTTGTGAGAAGCATGGGCTGTTTTGGAGGGAGAGGCAGTAGGATTGAGGAGAGGGCCAGGATGAAACAGAGAGTTGAAGGTGGGGATGATAATGAGAGGGAGCAAGAAGATGGTAATGTGTGGAAGGAATGTCGGGTGCTAAGGCAACTACAGTCCCCCTCGGTTAATGGGCGATTGGAGAAGGGGTTACGAGGTAACGATAGCATATGGAACAAATGATAATGAGGACTTGTTATAATTTATCCTGTACACTGTGGACAGCTTGATTTTAATCGTGTATAGTCTTTTCGCTGACTAGATAATATGCAACAAAAAGCTTTTCACTGTACCTTGGTACGCGTGACAATGAGCTAAACTATTCTAATGGTGAGAATATAATGAGATAAGGGAGACATGTTTGGGGGTGAGAGGACATGATGAGGAAACTATAGAGAATAAAGGGCAAAATAGTGTTGGGGTTAGATCGGAAGGGAGGGAGCACTATGGCAGCATGGGTTGTGTTACAGGGAAGTGAAGTGAAGGGAAGATGGTAGTGGCCTTCTGAGTTGGGTGACTTGGGATTTAAGTTAAACTTTAGTGACGAGAGCACACAACAATATAATACAGATGTAGCACAACACTGTTAAGAGTTTTTCTTTGGATAAGTGCAGAATAAGAAAATTTGCCGTTTGGTCCAACACATCCTTTTGACTTTAGTGATACAGCGCATAAACAGACCGGTTCGGACCACTGAGTCTGCTCCGTCCAGCGATCACTCCTCCAATTTGCTTCTGCTTCTTCTTGCATATGGCGTGCACAGCCTAAAATTGTAAGACAACTCGTTCTGTTTGATCTTCCGTTCGTGCACGCCAGGTTGATTGCGTTCGTCGAAACAGGCTGGACCACGTGAAGGTTGCAATCTCCAACCTCACCCCTCCAATAATACTATCCTACACACTAGGAACAATTTGACAATTTTTACTGAATCCTGCAAACCTGTACATCTTTGGAATGTGGGAGGAAACCGGAGCATCCGGAGAAAACAAGCAGTCACAGGGAGAGCATAAAAACTCCATACAGACAGCACCCATAGTCAGGATTGAAGAGTCAGTAGCTGTTGTGGGGGGGGGGGGGGTATGCAGAGAAACCAAATTATGGGCTCAACTTCAAACATCGACCAGTCTTTTCCCCTCACAAATGCTGCTCGGTCTGTACAGTTTGTTTTTAACTGCAAGCTATCTTGGGGTATCTTGAAAGGGATATTAGAGTTAGCTATTAAAATTTCAAAGGAAAGTTGGAATGAATACTTATTAAAAGTACATAAATGCTCGATTAATGTAAGACACACTTTAATACAATTTAAAATTTTACATAGATTATATTATTCGAAAACTAAAATTCATAAAATTTTCCCAAACGTATCATCTATTTGTGATAAATGTCAATCCCAAGAAGCAACTATAGCGCACTCATTTGTCTTCTGTACAAAAATTCAAAAATTTTGGAATGAAATTTTTGAAATCTTTACAAAGTTATTTAAAACAAGACTGATACCCAAAGCAGAATGGATTATCTTCGGAATAACGGAAGATGATCCAGAACTAAATGTGTTTCAAAAGAAATTAATGGATTATGGGTTAATAACTGGAAAAAAGCTAATTCTAAAATTTTGGAAGAAGGCTCCAATACCAACTATAAATATGTGGATTTCAAATATGTTTGAAACACTACACCTTGAAGAGATAAGACTCCTCCTAGCAGGTAAACCAGATCACTTCCACCTGACGTGGTCTGCATTTATAGAATTATTACAAACATAGGGTGCAAAAGTACTTTAAAAAAATAAAAAATTGAGGTCGGGTAAGGGGGGATGATAGTTGAAGACTTGGTATGTCCTATTTACGTGATGCTCAAAAAAAAACATTTGTTTTTCTTTTTTTCTCTTTCTCTTTTCTTTTCTTAGGGCCTATTTCTTAACTCTTTTTCTTTTTGTTTTTAATTTCGCTCTCATAGGGTCTTCGTCCTTTTTTGTTGTTACATTTTCTACACTTTTCTACACTTGCACTTTTTCCTTCACTTTCTTCTCTCTTTCAATCTTTTCTTTCTTTAGTGTAAAAAAATAAATAAAGGGAGTACATTAATTGTAAGAAGATATAAATGACGAGTATTAATGTATGTGGCTGTGATGTAATGTACTTCTAATAAATAAAAATTAAAAAAAAAAAAGAAAGGGATATTAAAGGTTTTATAGAAATGTAAATCCTGCAGAATTAATGCTTTGTATTCAGCCTTCCCGCCCGCAAGCTGGTTATGCAGTCTTTTCTTGGACAACATTGCTGATACAATTGCATTCAGATTTAAGCTTGACCAGTCAATGAGCCCTGTACCACTGCACTTCACTGAGATCAGGAATCAGACCAGCGTCATTCTGAGCTTCAGCCCTGACTAGGATTACAAACATGTGCTCAATGCAGGCTCAGTACAACAAACAAAGGGCAGAAGGCTACTTGTTTATTACACTTATTTTACACTCTATGTGGCAATTCATTTCAATAGAAGGTCAGGGATTACAGGTTTACAAATAAAATATAAACTAGCTCGACAGTCGAAAATCAGAGACGGGATGCATTTATAACTAGAGCGAAAAGATTAAAAATATAGTGACTTGTAACCATAACAACTGCTGTGAAAGTTGAAGCTGATTCATCCCTGCGCTTGGGCATTCGATTTTAGTTGGTTGCTATGGGGCTGTTTTGTTCCAACCAGGTTTCAATGCATAGAATGTATTTTGTTGGATAGTTTCTGAATAATTCAGCTCCTCCATTTTTACAGTAAAAAAAACACAAGGTCTTTGATTGTGTTCGTAATTAAATAAAACTTCTGAAAGTGCTTCACAGGAATGGAAAAAAAATAACTGGAAGCAGAGAAAGGATAAATAAAGTTCAATGGTGTTGACCAAACACAGATAATTATATTAAATAATTGGATTTCTTTATCTGGAGGCTCTAAACACACCTGTCATGGTTGTGGTATTAATACTAACTCATATTACTGCTTGAAATTGCCCAGAAATTTGTCCTTGGTCTGCACTGCTAAAAAATGTATTAAAGTAATAGCTATACTTCTCTTTTGAAATTCTGTGCTGTTCAAGTTTATGGAATGGAATTTAGCAAGAAGAGCGTAGCCAAGATTGATTTATTATTGCCACGTGTATCGAGGTACAGTGAAAAGCTTTGTTTTGCATGTCAATACTATCAAAATATGTACAATCAAATCAAACTCAAATTTAATAGATAGAGCAGAGGGAAGAATACAGAGTGCAGAATATTATTCACATCATTGTAATGCACCAGTTCCATAGACAAAGTTCAATGTTTGCAATGGGCTAGAGTGAGTCAGCTAGTACCCTGGCTTACTAAGGCTGAGATATATAGATTTTTGATTAGTACAGGTATTGGGGGTTATGGGGAGAAGGCAGGAGAATGTGGTTAGGAGGGAGAGATAGATCAGCCATGATTGAATGGCGGAGCAGACTTGATGGACCAAATGGCCTAATTCTGCTCCAATCACTTATGACCTTACGGTAGGACTTTTTCAGAAGCCTTATAGAGACAAAGAAGCTGTTCCTGCGTCTTGTGGTGTGCAGTTTCAAGCTTCTGTATCCTCTGTCCGAAAGAGCAGAAAGAAGAAAGAGTGACCAGTGTGGGACAAGCTTTTGATTATGTTTAATGCTTTTCTGTGGCATTGTGAAGTGTAGATGGAGTCAATAATAATATCCTATATTTGCAGCTATTCTCCAAGGATCAAGCTCAAGCCAAGTACACTACTGTCAGGATCTTTTCCCCAGGGTGGAAATGTCAAGGACTAGAGGGCATAAGTTTAGGTGAGAGGAGCAAAGGTGTGTGGGGCATTTTTTTCAATACAGAGGGCAGTGGGTGCCTGGGACACGCTCCAGGGGTGGTGATTGGGGCAAGATACGATGGTGGTGTTTAAGAGGCTTTTGGAAAGGCACATGGATGTAGAGGGATGTGGATGCAGGCAGAGCAGATTAGTTCAATTTGGCATCATGTTTGGCAGCGGCATAGTGGGCCAAAGGGATTGTTCCTGTGCTACACTGTTCTATCTTCTTGCAGGATTCTCTGAGAAAAGTGAATAGATCTTTGTCCTTCATTGTAAATCGCAAAGTTGGAAAATTGAAATAAAAACGAGGAATGCTGAGAATACTCGGCATGGTAGGCAGCAACTACAGTATAGAGAGAGGATCAACGTTTACCTCTGTGGTCAATGACCTTTCATCAGAGCATTGAAATGTAATTGACGTGAAATATTACCTCTCCACAGATGCTACCTGACTTGCAGAGTATTTCCAACATACTCTGTTTTTTATTACTTTTGCTCTCATCTCGGAACTTCACTTTATCAACAATATTGTAAACATTGGGGGTATTCTCAGATAAGATGTGATATATCTCTGATTTATCTATAGATTCTTGTGGAATTTGCTTGCAACCATACCTTGGCGATTACTCTTCGATTCCTGGGCAATCCTGAAAGGCTGGTGAGTTAAGAAGGATTACTGAGGAGGCAATAAAACACTCAGTAAGTTGACCAGCATCTGTGGAGGCAAATAAATTGTTGACATTTCAGGTTGAGACCCTGCATCAGGACTCATTTACTGAGGAGGCAAGCTGCAGTTTGTCTGGCCCAAGTTGGAAAAGTTGATGTTCAGGAATGATTTTGGTGTGTTGTCAATCATTTGTATTAGCTTGTCAAGGAATCACATCCCTTCCATTGCCCCAGCCTCTACCATCAAAAATATCACTACCAAGATAGTAGAACAGAATGAATCAGCTATCTTTAAATGACAGTAACGACTCTGTCCCCTTTCCAGTGATGGACAAGTGGCTTAAAACCATCTTACATCTTAAAAAGAGAAACTAAAAGATGCAGGATCATTTCAACTGTCGTGCTTAAATCTGTTCTTAATAAAGAAAAATATATGAGAAATCATTTAAAAATAGATACTTTTGTCTTTGCGGTTTCATTCTTAGTGCTATTCTACACATCATTCCTTAGCTGACAGCTTTTAAGAGACAGTTATGGGCCAAACATGGGCAAGTGGGAGTAGTTTAGATGCAGCATATCAATTGACATGGATGGGTTGCGCCAAAGGGCCTGTTTCTGTGCTCTATGACTCTGACTCAATGACACAGGTTGTCATAAAACTGGTGGTGGATGTTTGCATCATTTCAAGTATTTATTTCCTATTTCTATTTCATTCTGCTTCAATACATTTTTGCTCATTCACTGAATAAATTCAACCCTTGCTGGGAATTTCCTCAAAGTCAGGTGCCGTATTATTGACGCTCTCCATTCAATAGACAAATGATATATGCATAGAGTTCTGCAGTTGACATTGCCTGGGAGAAACATACAGTACACATCTAACGTAACCTTGGTATTGTGGAATTCTTAGAGGAATTCTTGGACCATGTTCTATAATTTGGCCTATTTTATTCCTGCAACTTTAGGTATCGGTTAATTATTGTCACGTGTTCTGAGGTACAGTGAAAGGCTTTGTTTTGCATGCTATCCATTCAAATGAGATATTATACATGAGTGATCGGGGCCAAATACAGGCAGGTGGGACTAGTGTAGATGAGGCATCTTGGTCAGCATGGAGAAGTTGGCCCGAAGGTCCTGTTTCCATGCTGTATGACTATGGCTCTCATTACAATCAAACCAAATTCAAGTACAATAGGTAGAGAGAGAAGGGAAAGATACAGTGTGCAGAATATTGATGAGGGTACTGATGGTGAGAATATTGGTGAGGTTTGCCAGGCTTTGCTGAGACACAATGGAATGAATGCTACAGTTTGAAGGCGTGGGCAATAGGCAGGCCACTCCTGCAGCCTTCTCTCCTTCCTGAATTCATGGTTCTTCTGCACTGACTTCTTCTGCATTTACCATTCATGGTTCTGCTCCTAAACAAGTCCAACCTAAGTCAACATGGCCCTCCCACAGCCAGATCCCTCGTAGTTGATCTAGATTGAAATGTAAAGTATGAAAACTCGTTTAGCTTGATGGACAAATGATGCAGAGCATCTTGCAATATGGTGACACAGCAGGACTTCATTGGAGTAGGATGTTTCAAAATCCTTCTGCAGCAGGAGTTGCTTTACAGTCATCATTCCCTTTCCTGTTTCGGTGCAAATCACACCTGGTGGGACATATCCAAAGGCAGATTTAATTTGTTCACATCCCAGAGGGAAGCCTGTGACCTTTTTGAAATTGTTTTTATGCATCAAGACCACCTATTGCCTGCGCACTTTTGTTCAATCCTCAAACCGATACTGGTGTTGTGACTCCATCACCAAAGGCAAACCTCCTGCAGAGTTGTGCTCCAACTTCCTCTCCAGGACTTTCAGATGTCATTTTATTGTTTAGTATGATAAGTGAAGAGGAAGAACAATTATTAGGACTGAAGGCAATGTTATACACAAGCAGGGCGCTTCAGCATATAACACAGAGATTCCATGTTGCAAACTTACTAACTTCAGCTTGAATTCACTCTCCTTGTGTCACTTTTCCATTCATACACCTGAGATGCAACACTTGCTCTTTTACTATGTTCCTTCCCACCATCCAGGGACCGAAGCAATCCTTTCAATGAAGCAGCGATTCACAAGCACTTCTCTGCGCAACACATCATTCTCCGACATTTCCGCCACCTGCAATGTGATCCCACCACCAGTCACATCTTCCCATCCCCACCACTTTCCGTGGAGACCACTCCCTACACATGGTTCACTCAGTCTTTCCCACCAAAACCTCCCCCCTCCCCCGTACATTCCCTTGCAAAGGCAGGAGATGTAACACCTGTCCCTTATACCTCCTCCCTTGCCTCCATCCAGGGACCCCAGCTGTCCTTACTGGTAAGGCAGAGGTTCACATGCAGTATCTCTAACATTTCCTGCATTCGGAGCTCCCGATATGACCTCGTTTACATCGGTAAGTCCAAATGTAGACTAGGCGACCGTTTCACCGAACATTTGCGTTCGGTCCGCTAGAGCCTGCTGAATCTCCCGTTGCTAAACATTTTAACTTCTTTCCCATTCCCAGAATGACCTTCCTGTCATGGGCCTCAGCCATTGCCAGAGTGAGGTCACATGCAAACTGAAGGAACAGCACCACATATTTTGCTTGGGCAGCTTGCAACCCAACAGTATGAATATCCAATTTTATATAACACCCCTCATTTCCCCCTCGCCTCTCTGCTTTACTCTCATTTATCTCACTATCCTGCCCCCACCCTCTTTGTCCCGCTGCCTTTACTTTTCACTCATCCTTCACTCTTCTCCTTATCTTAAACAGTTTTGTCACCATTTTTATTTCTAGCCTTTGTCCACCCATTTGCCAATCAATACCTTCCTCATCTGCATCCACCTATCACTTGCTCGGCTTTGTCCTGCCTCACCTCTTTTACAGCTTTCTCTCCTCTTCTACATTAATTCTGAAGAAAGGTCCTGACCCAAAATGACGACTATCCATCTCCTCCAGGGATGCTTCCTAACCCGTTGAGTTATTCCAGCACTCTGTGTTTTACTCAAGATTCCAGCATCTGCAGTTCCTTCTGTCTTCCAATCTGATCAATTCACTTGATGTGGTCTCCTCTACATTGTAAAAACTAAATGCTTTGCAAAACACTGCATTCATCCTGCCAGGATAAACTCGATCTTCTAACTCCCCTCCACCCCCGACCTGCATCTTTTGACTTTAGAAATACAGCAGAGAAACAGGCCCTTTGGCCCACCAAATCCATGCTGACCAGAGATCACTCCATACACCAGCACTATTCTACACACCAGGGACAATTTACAATTTACGGAAGCCAATTAGCCAACAAACCTGTACATCTTTGGAGTGTGGGAGGAAACCGGAGTACCTGGAGAAAACCCATGCGATCACAGGGAGAATGAAGGAACTCCGTACAGACAGCACCTGTAGGCACTGTAAGGTAGCAGTTCTACTGCTGTGCCACTATGCAGCTCCAAATGATCTATCTACTGTATCACTTGCCTGGCTTTGTTTTGCCCCTCCCCTCTTCCAGCTTCCCCTTCTTCCCCCACCACTATCAGTCTGAAGAAGGGTCCCAACCCAAAATTTCACTTATCCATGTTCTCCTGAGATGCTGCCTGACCTGCTGAGTTACTCTGGCACTGTGATTTTTTCTGTAAACTAACATCTGCAGTTACTTGCATCTTCCACATCCCTTTCAGCTTAATTGCACTATTTTCTGTGCTACCACGGACTTGTATCTGAATACTTTTGCACTGGTACCTTTTAGGCACAGTCCTTTTCAGTTTTAGTTTGGTTTAGAGATACAGCATTGACACAGACACAGTTTCACGTTCTCTCACTTTCACATCCGACACACTAGGGACAATTTACAGAAGCCAATTCACCTACAAACCCACACATCTTTTGATGTGGGAGGAAACTGGTGCATCTGAAGAAAACCATGTGGTCACAGGGAGAATGTGCAAACTCCTGTCAGCATCTGAGGTCAGGATCCAACGTGGGTCTCTGGCGCTGCGAGGCAGCAGCTCTACTGCTGCGCCACCGTGCCCTGGACACCGGTGGACATTTGTAATATACGTGCAATTTGATTAATTTAAGAGCAATGTATCTGTAATTTGTTCAATCTATATTTGTGTGTGCCTGTATCGTAGAAACATAGGAAAATAGGTGCAGGAATAGGCTATTCGGCCCTTCGAGCCAGCTGATCATGGCTGATCATCTAAAATCAATACCCCGTTCCTGCTTTTTCCCCCATATCCCTTGATTCCTTTAGCCCTAAGAGCTAAATCTAACTCTCTCTTGAAAACATCCAGTGAATTGGCCTCCACTGCCTTCTGTGGCAGAGAATTCCACAGATTCACAACTCTCTGGGTGAAAACGTTTTTCCTCACCTCAGTCCTAAATGGCCTTCTTAAACTTTATTCTTTAATTATTTTATTAAAGTTTTATTCTTACACTGTGACCCCTGGTTCTGTATCATATGCCTATAATTCAGCCGCAAGCAAGATTTTCAGTGCACCATTGATTTTCATGCAATGATTTTCTTTACATCTTGAAGGATTTTCAAGATTTTTCTTTGCTCTACCTTTTTAATTTGAGTTGGCTTGATTGTATGTACATATAGTGTAATCTGACTAATCTGGATATCATGCAAAAGGATAGGGGGGAAATCTTTTAGGACCGAGATGAGAAAAACATTTTTCACACGGAGAGTGGTGAATCTCTGGAATTCTCTGCCACAGAAGGTAGTTGAGGCCAGTTCATTGGCTATATTTAAGAGGGAGTTAGATGTGGCCCTTGTGGCTAAAGGGATCAGGGGGTATGGAGAGGAGGCAGGTACAGGATACTGAGTTGGATGATCAGCCATGATCATATTGAATGGCGGTGCAGGCTCGAAGGGCCGAATGGCCTACTCCTGCACTTATTTTCTATGTTTCTATGTACCTCAATACACTTTACAATAATAAGCCTAAAAGAAGCATCCGGGCGGGAGGCAACAAGGAGACAGAACATGGGAGGGAATTCAACTTGTATCTAGCGTGAGAAAATAACACACTTGAAAGATTTTTTTTGTTTATTTTTTTTTAAGAGCTAAAATACCTTTTCTTCAAACAGTAGTTGTTCAAATTACAGGCCTAAATTCTTCAGCGATTTTTCAAACTGTTTTTTAAAATGGACCTGAATTATTTTACATGTTACAACACAATAAATTACACCATGTTAACCCACTGTTTTAATGTGACAAAATATAAGCATGCAATTACATGTACATGTTACAAATTGGCGCGCATGCAACAGACCGGTTCTGTGTGCCTTGTCTTCTCCGCAGCACAGAAGAATCTGCACATTTCCGCCACTGATATTTTAATCTCTTAACAAATATATTTCCAAATACATACACGTTGTTACAAATTTAGCTTCCTTAAAATTATTTAGATGTTTATTTTTTTGTTTGCACGTTTCCGCAGTTTATCGGTTTGGAGATAATTCTGAGCAGCTTCTAGTCTGTGTGTGGTTAGTCTTTGCCGAGGCACAGGTACACCAGCGATTTTTAAAGTACTCCCAAGCAAGCCACCTAGAATTTTTACACAAAAGAACTGCATTGCTTAAAATAATGCTCTATTATTACCAGCGTATAAATTTAACACTATAAAGCACTGAATGCCCTTTCTCCCTCTGTTTATCAACACCACCCCCTAAACATTCAAAGTACGTACGTTTTCATTCATAGAACATCTGCCAAAGGTATTGCCTTTAAAATCTGTATTGCAGGGCATGAATTAAAGGACATTTGGGATGCAGTATTCCAGGGATTGATTGATATAGTATTAGGTAATGTTATCTTATACTACAGCCTCTTTTTTGTCAGCATATCCATGGCGAGCAACAAATGCCGGTAGAAAACCAAGGGTCCCGCCTGATTTTGCCCATGACTTGACACAATGATGCACGAGGCACGGCAATGCATAGTATTGTATCCAACAAACACAAAATATGCTTTCATATTCACTGGGAAAGTGGATGAATTGAAACTAGTAATAAACAGTGTAGTACATCAATGCCTTGTGGAGGTCTGTGAACTGAGAGAATTCTACTGGGGATGGTGTATATTGTAACAAGGAGCTGCTTTTTAGCAGAGCTGTTGGATTTAAGGTCAGCTGAAATTCTGCACTGAGGTATTTTGAGATCTTTATTTTACTTGCATTACTTCATTATTAAAAATTGTAACATCAGTTGTATTTATCAATGCTATGAATAGGGTTCACTCTGCGAACTTCATTCGAACAAGGATTTTCATTGCACCTTGGGGTATATGACAATGAACTAAGCTGAAATCTGAGGTGGCAATCTGTTTGCTTTAGGATTGGGGAACCAATGTGCAATTAATTTTCTTAAGGGCATTTTCCATTCTGCAAAGTTCAGGAGGTTGGGATTCATTCCTTTGTGATGTGGGTTGGGAGCATTGCCAGCTGTATATGGAGATCAGGGAATTGTAAGCATGATTGCTTCTCCTTAGTTTAGTTTCATGTATTGTCACTTGCATCGAAGTACAGCGAAAAGCTTTTTGTTGCGTGCTTTCCAGTCGGCGGAAAGACATTACATAATTACAATCGAATCGTCCACGGTGTACAGATACAGGATAAAGGGAAGGTAAGAAATGCTGCTGACAGACACAAAATGCTAGAGTAACTCAACAGGTCAGGCAGCATCTCTGGAGAAAAGGAAAAGTTAACGTTTCAGGTCGAGACCCTTCTTCAGACTGAGAGTCAGGGGAGAGGGAAACTGGAGGTATGGCTAGGTCATACTTTCCCTCTCCCTTGGATACCTCTGTTTCCCTCTCCCGTGACTCTCAGTCTGAAGAAGGGTCTCGACCCAAAACATCACCTATTCCTTTTCTCCAGAGATGCTGCCTGACCCGCTGAGTCGCTCGAGCATTTTGTGGCCATCTTCGGTGTAAACCAACATCAGCAGTTCCTTGGTACACAAAAATGCTGGAGAAACTCAGCGAGTGCAGCAGCATCTATGGAGCGAAGGAAATAGGTAATGTTTCGGGCCGAAACCCTTCTTCAGACTCAGGTAACGTTTCGGCCCGAAACGTTACCTATTTCCTTCGCTCCATAGATGCTGCTGCACCCGCTGAGTTTCTCCAGCATTTTTGTGTACCTTTGATTTTCCAGCATCTGCAGTTCCTTCTTTAACACATCAGCAGTTCCTTCCTACATATGAAATGCTGCTATTGGAGTAGAGGTTTAAAATAGTGGAATGATTGTAATGAGTGATTGCAGATCCGCATCTGGGACCAGCATGCAGAGAGTCGCCTTGCTTGGGTGCCATGATTCCCTCATTGAGAAATCAGGCAGAGCAAATACCTTTTCTAGCACACGAGGCAGAGGGCAAAGCTCCCAGACACAAGCAGGACGTAGGAAATGTATGCACAGAAGGTCTAGTTGAATCAGGCTGATATTAAGCAAGGTGTATCTGCAGATTGCTTGAGGAAGTGAAATTCCAGGTGTTGCAAGAAGCTAATATGTGGCATGTGTTTTCAAAATAAAAGATGAAATGTCAGTAAATTTTTCTAACGGTATAGCAAATAAGACAGCAAGCACAAAGAAGCTTTGGCCATAGTTCTTCCTCCTGGATTTCAATCTAGATTCATTTTGCAGAATCAGTACCCACAATTGCCAATTATTGCTTCAAACTTCACAGACCTATTAACACATGTCTTGCTGGATTTAACTGCAGCAATCGTTGCATCTGTATACCACTTTGAATTGTTTTATTAATGCTTATGATCGGTTTGACCGTGCCTGCCATTTTAATAATCGATAAAAATTTTGAACTACTTTTTTAAATTTTACACAATATGTTCGCTGCGCGAGGCGGTGTGAATCAGCCATTCTGCTCCTCCCACGCTTCAGCGGCGGGTTTGTGAGGGCTGGCCGCTTCTCCATTACACTTGGGGGAGGCTTTAGTCGTAACGCCGACCTTGGCTGAGTTGTCCGTCTGACTTTCTGGGGGAGGAGTGCTGCCGGCGGCCTTGTTCTCAGTTCCTTCCTGGGGCGCGGGCACTGAAGCCGGGGAGGCATTGGCCGTCTCGCTCTGTTCGGGTGCCCGGAGCCGCTTCATGATTGTTGTTACTCTCACCGCTTTCTGCATGTCAGAAGTATAAAAGGGAAGCGGAGATTAATCTTGGGTGTTGGTATGGCGAGCAATAGTGGTGGATTGTGGGTGAAGGTCGTGAACGAGATGATACGATGCAAAATCATTGAGTCAAAACATTGGTTTCATAACCATCGTTCACCCACATGGCATCCACCCGGGGTTTATAGTGCAGGACTTACAGTGGCACAGCGGTAGAGTTGCTGCCTCACAGCAACAGAGACCCGGGTTCAATCCTGACTACAGGTGCAATCTGTACCGAGTTTGTACGTTCTCCCTGTGGCCGTGTGGGTTTTCTCCGGGTGCTCCGGATTCCTCCCACACTCCAAAGACGTACGGGTTTGTAGGTTAATTGGCTTTGTAGGTTAATTGTAATTTGTCCCTAGTGTATAGGATAGTGCTAGTGTATGGGGTGATCGCTGGTGGGCGTAGACTCGGTGGGCTGAAGGACCTGATTCCATGCTATATCTCTAAAGTCTAAAGTAAAAGGGTTCATCTTAACCTCTGGCCATCATTGGGTCAGACATTGGACATTTCTCCAAAGGAGGAGACAGATATATGTGGACACAAGGAGCTGCAGATGCTGGAATCTTGTATAGAACACAGTGCTGGAGTAACTCAGCGGGTCAGGCACCATTTCTGGAGTACATGCATATACAATGTTTCGGGTGGGGACCCTCCTGATTGTAGTGGAGAAGAGAAAGATGGAAGAGAGGTGGAGGCGAGACAGAACGTGGCAAGTGATAGTTGTATACACATGATGTTTTTTTCTGATCGGCAGTGAGGTAGACAAAGGCTAGAGATGAAACGGAGACAAAAGGGCGCCAAATAGACAACATTGTATTGATAAGGAGAGAAAAGGTTTGAAGGAGAAGGGAGGGATATAGGTGGAAGGATGTGGGGGGAGGGGGTGGGATGGAGAGGGGAGGAGGGTGGGAAGGATAGTGGGTGAAATGGGTGTGCACCAGGGTCAGAAAAGAGTTGGAGGGGCAGGGGGGTGGAATTTGCACATGTCCTTGTAGTTACATGTAAGGTATTAGGCAGATGCCCCTCTAGAGAACTCTCGCATTTACATGGGTTTTAATGGTGACCACCAGGTTCAAGAATAGCTTTTTCCCAACAACCATCGGGCTCTTGAACACTACACAACACTAACCTCAACTATGACCTGTGGAGTGTCTTCAGTTGCACCAAGGACTTTGGATTATTTAGCACTAGGATTGCAATTATTGCTCCCCGTTCGATTGCAACCTTGTCGTGGTCGGGCAGCTTGTATGTCTTAGTGACCCCTAGAGCTATGCCAGCAGGAGATTCAACTCCTGTTAGGGTCTCCCATGCTGGACAGGTCGAAGGGTAGAGGCGAGACGAAGAGCGATCCACTGGTCCTCCAGGTTGGAGGTTGTGTACAGGGCTAACAACCCTGTCTCGTAAAACAAATATGTTACGGAAACAGCAACTACTGGTCATGATGGACTTCCAGGGCTATCGACAGATGCTAGGATGAATGTCAATGATTTAAGAAGAGAACCAGACAGCATCCCAAGAATTGCCCTGCACTGAACACCGGAAGGGAAAAGGAAAAGAGACCCAAAACCACCTGGCATCGAACTGTAGAGGAGGAAATGAAAACAATGGACCTGACCTGGGGTAGTGTCCAGAGCTAGCCCAGAACAGACAGGAGTGGAGGACCTTCGTTGCTGCCCTACATGCCAGCAGGCATAATAGGCAGTAAGCAAGTAAGTAAGTTGCAATTGTTGACTTTCTGAATTTTTCTTTATTATATATTATCTATTCCAATCAGTATAAAGAAGATGCTGCCTGACCTGTTCAGTTATTCCAGCTTTGTTTCTTTTTTGTAAACCAGCATGTGCAGTTCCTTGTGTTTGTGTGTATTGTATGTACAGGCCTGTTACGCTGATGCAAGTAAGAATGTCATTGCATTGTTGACAGTACATATGACTTGACTCTTGATTGAAAAGAGAATGGGCATTCCTTGAACAGACTCAGTAATGGATTTTTGGTGCAAAATAATACATTCATCAACATGTCATTTTAATGTTCATTGATCCACACACTTTTGCGACTTTCAGACGTAACAGGTACAAATGTAAATCCTAATAAATGTTTTCACTTAATGATGAATACAACATTTCAGTTTAGCTTAATTAGTAACATTATGCTGGAAGGGGCGGCAGAATGGCGCCAGCGCCAGAGACCCGAGTTTGATCCTGACTACAGGTGTTGTGTGTACGTAGTTAGTACGTTCTCCCCGTGATCGCGTGGGTTTTCTCCGGGTGCTCCGGTTTCCTCCCACACTCCAAAGACGTACAGGTTTGTAGGTTAATTGGCTTTGGTAAATTGTCCCTATTGTGTAGGATAGTGCTCGTATACGGGCGATCTCTGGTCACGGGGAGAACGTACAAACTCCGTACAGACAGCACCCATGTTCAGGATCGAACCTGGGTTTCTGGCACTGTAAGGCAGCAACTCTACTGCTGCGCCATCATGCCGCTTGCAGTAAGAAAACTACATTTTTTAGCCGTTAAATAGAACTTTGTATTTGAAAACAATTTGTTGTTTTATGGAGGAACTGCTGGGTGGTTGCAGCGAATCCCTTACTCTGTTATAGCGGACAATCTGCAATGACTGACGCCATCTCCCTCTCCCCCCACGGTCTGTTATAACAAGGGATACCTGTATATCACATTCTATTATACACATGTATAAAACAATGTGCCACTGGTCCTGTTGACGTTTATCATTATTGCCTAGTACAAGTTTTTAATATTGGTTTTATTTACGTTAGGATCCATGAATGATGGAGGTAAAGTTTATTGAATGAATCAAATGGCAACATGCGTAAATACAGACACATGCACAATGTTACAATGGTGGTTCATGCAACACATAATTAAAGCCAGTAAAAGTGGTATTTACTTCAAGTACCTTCCATTTCGCTTTGGCAAAGTTTTTCTCAATCTGGGCGCAGACTCCTTCTTTGATGTTCTTGTCTGAAGCAGCATTTCCTGAAATCCTGAGAAGGAGAGTATAATCAGGGTTCTTAAAAGCAATTCCGAATATTTTGATGGGCCTTGGTCATTCCAATTTCACACTAACCATTCATGATTAATGGCTTCTTGAGCTGTTATCCTGGAATCCTGGTCAACTTCCATCAAACGGCTCACCAGGTCCTTAGCTGGCAGGGAACAAATGTATTATCAAAAGTTATTCATGCGAAAAACCCAGCTGCCTGTTGTCTCACATTAGCCAAAAATGAGGGAGTGCAGCGTAGGTTCGCCAGGTTAATTCCTGGGATGGAGGGACTGATGAAAGAGTAGATCGACTGGGCTTACATTCATTGGAATTTAGGATAAGAGGGGATCTGAAAGAAGCAAATAAAATTCTTAAGGGATTGGACAGGCTAGATGCAGGAAAAATGTTCCCGATGTTTGGGGAGTCCAGAACCAGGGGTCACAGTTTAAGAATAACGGGTAGCCGATTTGGGACTGAGATGAGGAAAAGCTTTTTCACCCAGAGAGTTGTGAATCTGTGGAATTCTCTGCCACAGAAGGCAGTTGAGGCCAATTCACTGGATGTTTTCAAGAGAGAGTTAGATCTCGCTCTTAGGGCTAAGGGAATCAAGGGATATGGGGAAAAAGCCAGAACGGGGTACTGATTATGGATGATCAGCCATGATCATATTGAACGGCGGTGCTGGCTTGAAGGGCAGAATGGCCTACTTTTTTTATGTTTCTATAATCTGCAGAGATGCTGGCTAACCCGCAAAGTTACCCCTGCACTTTGTGTCTTTTTTTGTAAACCAGCATCTGCAGTTTCTTGTTTCTAAATTAAATACTTGGGATGTTGTGGGAACATTATAGCAGATCAACACATCTTCAGTTAAATATGTAAATCAAGAAATATGGTAATTGAATGGAGTTGAGTTATAGACCAGATGTAATTCAAGTGATAATAGAGACCAGACTTGGGGCCAGAGTCACCTGAGCACAGGTGTAATGCTCACCTGCATCTGAAATGTCATCCCAGTATGGGGAATCAAACTCATAGTCTCCAGCCAGGATTTTTCGGAATAGGTTCTTGTCATGATTTTCGTAATCCTCATCATCATTTTCATCATAGAAAGGTGGATTGCCTGATAACCTGAGAGTAAAAAAGGAATAAAGGACTGAATCAGCATCCATTTGATTTACAATTAGATTACTCACTAGCTGGAGTTGAAATCAGTAACTCGCCAGGGATCCACTGCAGGAGGTGAAGACCTAATGCCCACATCAGTGATTGTGAGGAATAGCGTTACCTGGGGCGTTATCTTTCAGCCTTGATTCTAAATGAGGTCCCACTGATCCTTGTGCCACCCTTCTCCTTACAGCTTCCCCACTCTAAAATAACACATTTATTCCTCACCCCTGTTCATTCAACCAATTCTCAACCCACACCAGTGGATTGGGACGGCACGGTGACGCTGCAGTAGAGTTGCTACCTTACAGCACCAGTGTTCTAGGTTCGATCCTGACGACGGGTGCTGTCTGTATGGAGGTTGTACATTCTTCCCTGTGACCATGGAGGTTTTCTCCTGGGTGATCCGGTTTCCTCCCACACGCCAAAGACAAAGGTAAAAATTGTAAATTGTCCCTAGTGTGTAGGACAGTGTTAGTCTACGGGGATTGCTGGTTGGTGCAGACTGGATGGGCTGTTTCAACGCTGTATCCCCAAACTGAACTAAAAATGAAACAATCTTTATGACCGTTTCAGAAAAAAATCCCATAATTAATGAAGCAGCCCTAGAGGGAATGGGAATTTGAAATGAATTATCATTCATGAAAAAAATAACTTAAAGAAATGAATATTACTGAAAGGTGATTCCCCATCCTTGCATCTCAAGGTTTTGAAGGTGGTGGATTGAGAGATAATGGGTGCAGTGGTTATCATCTTCCAGTAGGTAGCAAGGACAATTTTTTTCAGTAAAAGCAAGCAGACTAATAGAAAAACATTCCCAAATTACTCCTGTAATCATGAGCCTAAGGGATGGCGTACGTACAGTATGTACATGATCACTCCGATGGCCCAGCAGTCAACTGGCCGTCCATATTTCTGTCGCCCGACAACCTCTGGAGCTGGAAAGAGACACAAAACAGACAATCACGCAATCCTGAGCAATATGGGGGGGAAAGTATCCACCCTCACTAATAGTGAACGTATTTGGGAGGCTTCACTTAACAAAGCACTCTTCAGGTTTTGCGAACCGTTCAGGTTTGGATAGTATCAAGTGAAGAGAAGCCATTTCCTTTAACAGATGACTCAAGGACTTGAGCTTGCAACATTTAGGTTTTGAGCAGAATCTATAAGGTGGTTGTGAAGATTCCAGAGAGAGTTAGATTTTGCTCTTAGGGCTAAGGGAATCAAGGGATATGGGGAAAAAGCCGGAACGAGGTTCTGATTTTGGATGATCAGCCATTATCATATTGAATGGCAGTGCTGGCTCGAAGGGCCGAATGGCCTACTCCTGCACCTATTTTCTATGTTTCTAAGATAGGCAGAATGTGGTCATGATCTGGAACTCACTACCTGTGGAGAAGTGAGAGCCAGCCAGCACTTTCAAAAGGGAATTAGAAGGCAATCGAGAAAGAATAATTGACAGGACCATGAGGAAAGGGGGCGGCAATGGAACTGATAGGATTACACCTGTAGGAGCCAGCCTTGTTTCGATGAGCAGAATGGCCTCTTCAGCCATAGAAGTCTGACGAGAGTCAAACAGCACACAAACAGGCCTTTTGGCCCAACCATGCTGACTAAGGTGTTTGTAGGCATTTTGCCCATATCCTTTGAAACCATTTCTATTGATGAGTCTGTCTAAATATCTTTTAAATATTGTAATTGTATCCACCTCTACCACTTCCTCTGGCAGTTTGTTCCATATACCAAACAGTCTGTATGCGAGAAACAACCCCTCAGGTCTCCTTTAAATCTTTCAACTCTCACCTTAAACTCATGCCCTCTAGTTTAAGGCTATTCTACCCTTTCCCTTATCTATGTCCCTCATGAGTTAATAATTCTCTGTAAGATCACCTCCTTTGCTAAATAAAAAACCCCAATCCCAGCCGATCTAGTCTCTCCAACTCCAACTCAAGCCCTCCTGTCCTGGCAACATCCTTGTGAATGTTTTCTGTAGCCTCTCAGGCTTAATCACATCTTTGCTATGGTATTGTGACCAAAACTGCCTACAATATTCCAGGTGCAATCTGACCAACTTCCCATACTGGTATAACATGATGTCCCAACTTTTGCACTTAATGCACAGTTGGTCTAGAATCTAGACTCTTGATCCTGTTCTAACCATTTTCACTATCCACCACACCACCAATTTTGGTGTCATCTGCATACTTCTTGATCATGCAAACCGATAATGTGTACTGCAGTAGGCCATCAAAAGAAACAATGGTTCATGCTTTAAGAGGAGTTCAATCCAGCATTTAAAAAACATTGGAGCAAGGATAAAAATGTTTAATCCTTCACACCACTTGTGACAGTTGACATGACTCACCGGCCCAGCCAGCGGGTTGTTCCTGTGTTTACAAGTACTTGATGGAATATAATTTGTAAGACTGGGAGGGAAAGAGCTAGAGAATGGGACTGATTAAATTGCTCTGCTCGGAGCCAGCACAGACTTAATGGAGCAAATGGCCTCCTTCTATGCTGTAACAATCTACCATTTTATGGTTCTCTCATCGGTAGAAGGTATCTCCAGTGGCAGTAGAGTTCATGAAATTATGAAAGGTTGTTAACCTGATATGATTGCTCTGCATTTCTCTCCACAACGTTTGCCTCACATGGACTTCAGTGAAGCGTTCGACAAGGTTCCGCATGGTAGGCTGCTCTGGAAGGTTAGATCGCATGGGATCCAAAGAGAGATAGATGAATGGATAGTAAATTGGCTCCATGGAGGAAGCAGAGGGTAATGGTGGAAGATTGCTTCTCAGACTGGATGCCTGTGACTAGTGGTGTGCCTCAGGGTTCGGTACTGGGCCCGTTACTGTTTGTCATCTACATTTGGATGAGAACATACAGGGCAAGATTAGCAAGTTTGCTGATGATACAAAGTTAGTTGTTTTGCAGATAGTGAAGATGGTTGTGAATGATTGCAGTAGGATCTGGAACGATTGGCCAGGTGGGTGGAGGAATGGTTGATGGAATTTAATACAGAGAAGTGTGAGGTGTTGCATTTTGGGATGGCGAACAAGGGCAGGACCTACATAATAAATGGTAGGCCTCTGGGTAGTGTTGTAGAGCAGAGGGATCTAGGAGTACAGGTGCATGGTTCCTTGAAGGTGGAGTCGCAGGTAGATAAGGTGGTCATAAAGGCTTTTGGCACTTTGGCCTTCATCAGTCAGAGTATTGAGTATAGAAGTTAGGAGGTCATGTTACTGTTGTATAAGACGTTGGTGAGACCGCATTCAGAATATTGTGTTGAGTTCTGGGCACCATGTTATAGGAAAGATAGTCAAGCTTGAAATGGTTCAGAAAAGATTTACAACGATGTTGCCAGGACTAGAGGGTGTGAGTATAGGGAGAGGTTGAGTAGGCTGGGTCTCTATTCCATGGAGTGCAGGAGGATGAGGGGGGGTCTTATAGAGGTGTATAAGATCATGAGAGGAACAGATTGGGCATAGTCTTTTGCCCAGAGTAGGGGAATCGAGGACCAGAGGATATAGGTTCAAGGTGAAGGGGAAAATATTTAATAGGAATCTGAGGGGTAACTTTTTCACACAAAGGGTGGTGGGTGTATGGAACAAGCTGCCAGAGGAGGTAGTTGAGGCTGGGACTATCCCGTCGTTTAAGAAACATTTAGACAGGTACATGGATAGGACAGGTTTGGAGGGATATGGATCAAGCGCAGGCAAGTGGGATTAATGTAGCTGGGACATTGTTGGCAGATGTGGGCGAGTTGTTTCCACACTGTATCACTCTATGACTCTATGTCTCTCTACTGACTATTTCCAGCATTTTCGGCAAATGCAGTATCATACTTTTGTATTCCTGATTTTACACAGTAGGGGGAGATAATGCCTTCACAAAGACCAGTATATGCAAGTTCTTATTAATTTCCACTGCCGAACCCTGTATATACATACGTTCATAGGTTGCAGGAGCAGAATTAGGCTCATCAAGTCTACTTGGCCATTCAATAATTGGTGATCTATCTTTTCCACTCTACCCTATTCTCCTGCTTTTATCCCCATAACCCCTGACAACCTTACCAATCAAGAATATGTCCATCTGCGCCTTAAAAATACCCAATGACTTGGCCCCCACAGCCGTCTGTGGCAACGAATACCACAGATTCACCACCCTCTGACTAACAAAATTTCTATCTTCATTCCTGAGGGCTGAGTGATAATTAAACTCTCAATGTGGCCGGGAGTTTGATCAATGCACAGAATGTGGATCCCTTCTTGAAATTTACTTTGAATTTATGATCGTCTTTTGCCCTACATCTTACAATCTTACTTCAAAAAAAATAATTAGTAGAAACTTCACAGCAAGCAGATAGCAACAATGTTAAAAAACACATGATTTCAGTCCAATTCACCATCTGCTACCTCATAAAATAAACTGCAGGTGGAACAATTTTGTTCCAATAGTTTAGCTGGCGATTGTTTGTCTTTTAAGACGTTAACCAAAATCTAGGACTGAGGAGCAGGGGAGTGTTCCCCAGTCCTGTCCTGTGCATTCCAGAACTAACCTTGATATCTTGATGTTTATCTGTACAAATCTCTTGCAGTACAATATATTAAATGTAGAATTTAAGGGCGGCACGATGGCTAGGCGGTAGAGTTGCTGCCTTATAGGGCCAAGACCCGGGTTTGATCCTGACTACAGGTGTACGGAGTTTACACGTTCTCCCCGTGACCACGTGGGTTTTCTCCGGGTGTTCCGGTTTCCTCCCACAGTCCAAAGATGTTCAGATTTGTCGGTTAATCGGCCTCTGTAAATTGTCCCTAGTGTGTAGGATAGAACTAGTGTGAACGGGTGATCGCTGGGCGGCGGGGTCTCGGCGGGCCGATGACCCTGTTACCACGCTGTATCTCTAAACTAAACAAAACATTCAGTGAGCACACTTTGGAAATCACTTCATTGATTGTAAAATGCTTAAGAAAGTCCTAAAACTTATATTAAAGATACGCTGGTCTCTCTACTTATCTCTCGCACGTGTATCTGCGGGGGTCTCACCTAGATACTCCGGCGTGCCACAGGGCTCTTTGATCAGACCGTTCTCCAACTTTGCCAGATGAAAATCGCTTATTACGATCTTGGAGTTTTTTAGGCGATTGAAATAAACTAAGTTCTCCAGCTGAAAGAAGCAGCAGAAGATTGCACAGGTTCAGAAGCATTGGAGGGAAAGGACAATTATTGTTAGTAGTCGCTGAATGTCATGCTCATCAGCTGTCTGGTTTAAGCAAGGACTGACAATAATCAGTCAGTACATCACATCACATCGACAATTTAAAAACAACATTGCAGAAACAACAGAAGTGTATTTAAAAAAATTAAAAGCTTGGTTGTTGTAATCAGTGTGAACAACACGGTGCTGGAGAATAATATTCTGGAGAGAGAATTGATTATCGGACAGAAAGAAAAGAATGTTAAAAACAGACCCTTCACAGTTTGACAAAATTGTGTTATGTGAGCTCCTGGTTGCTAAACACTTTAACTCCCCCTCCCATTCCCATACTGACCATTCTGTCCTGGGCCTCCTCCACTGTCAGAGTGAGGCCAAATGCAAATTGGAGGAAGCATCTCATATTTCGCTTGGGTAGCTTACAACCCAGCGGGATGAATATTGACTTCTCTAACTTCAAGTAACCCTTGCTTTCCCTCGCTCTCCATCCCTCCCCCCATCACCGTCCTCCTGATTAAATTTTACTGATTGTATGCCTTGTTGTCACCTTCCCTTCAGCTAACAATGATCTATTCTACATTTTCCTTGAACTTTGTCCTCTTTGATCGCTCGTTGTCACACACTTACCCTTCCATATTTTTATGTCTCCCTCTCCCCCGATATTCAGTCTGAAGAAGTGCCTTGACCGAAAATATCACCCATTCCTTCTCTCCAGAGATGCTGCCTGTCCCGCCGAGTTACTCCAGCATTCTGTGTCTATCTTGGGTGTGACCAGTGCAGTATTCTGGGGTTAGTGTTTGGGTTCCAGCTGTTCACTATGTCAACGATATGGCTGAGGGAATACATTGTTAAATTTCCAAGTTCGTTGATGATACTAAATGAGATGATTGTTGATTAAGAACAGAGTGAAGAGGTTTCGGGGTGATGTGGATAATTTGAGCTAGTGGGCCTGACCACGGCACATGGAATATAATGTGGCACAATGTGATTTTACCTGCTTTGGTGAACATAATAGAAAAGCAGAATATTTGTTAAAAGGTGAGAGATTGGGTGGTATTGATGTTTAAGGGTTCCTGGCGGTGCTTTTACACGAGCCACTGAAGAGGAACATTCAGGTATTGCAGAGATAGACACAAAGATAGACACAAAGTGCTGGTCAGGCAGCATCTCTGAGAAAAACGATGGGCGAGGTTTTGAGTTGGGACCCTTCTTCAGACTTCAAGTAGGTATGTAGGTTAATTGGCCTCTCTATATTTCCCCTAATGTGCAATTAATGGGCTAACATGGAACTAGTGTGAACAGGTGATTGATGGTCAGCATGGACTCGGTGGTCTGAAGGATCTGTTTCCATGCTGGATAACTCCTGCTGTATACTTGCAGGATGGCATTATGGCACAGCGGTAGAGTTGCTTGCTTACAGCGCCAGAGACCCGGGTTCGATCCTGACTAAAAGATGCTGTCCGTACGGTGTTTGTACGTTCTTCCTGTGACTCTGTGCGTTTTCTCCGGGTGCACCGGTTTCCTCCCACACTCCAAAGACATGAAGGTTTGTAGGCTAATTGGCTTGGTATAATTGTAAATTGTCCCTAGTTTGTAGGATAGTGTTAGAGTGCGGAGATCACTGGTTGGCATGGACTCCATTGGCTGAAAGGCCTGTTTCGGTGCTGTATCTCTAAACTAAACTAAAGTAAAATTCAATAAATAGTAGCATCTCAAGATATTCTGCAACTGGGAAATGGAATAAAATATTCTGGTCCATTGTGTATATTGTGCAGTACTTGCCCGGTGAGGTAAGGGTTAAGGCACGGGTATAATCATAGTGCAAAACATATGGAGCCCCTGTGCGTGTAGAAGACTGAGATGTAAAGAGCTAGTCATAGACTTGTTGTGGAGACATATGGAGCGCTCGCTGTTGAGCTGGGTATATTTTGAATACTTTTGTTTAAATCATGAGTGTTCTGACGCCAGTGCAGATTGGCTTGGAAGGGCTTTGAGCAGAAGCAGCTCTGACGGTATGAATTAAAATTTAACAAAAAATAGCTTGGCCCAAACATTTGCTTAAAGTCGCTTGATAAACATCTTCAATGATGTCACCAAATCTCTCTTGCCGTGGGTTTGGCAACCTGCCAATCTCTCTGTCGTCAACACCTACCACATATAAAAATAATTGGAAAAAAAATCTACAAATAGAAAGTTGATGTTAATATTCATCTTAAAGGATTACTCATTGTGAGACTCCATCAAAGGATAATCGTTTAAAAAAAAAACACTGTTTAATACCCGTCCTTGCAACTGATTGTGGTAGGCAGGCTATCTCAGATGCACTTAGATTAATTCAGAACTGGGTCTAGAGTCATGTCTAGGACAAGCCAGGTCAGGACAGTATGTGTAGGAAGAAAATGCAGGTGCAGGTTTATAGTGAAGATCAGCATGAAATGCTGGAGTAACTCGGTGGGTCAGGCAGCATCTCTGGAGAATAGGAATAGGTGACGTTTTGGGTTGGAACCCTTCAGACCCATGCCTGGGTCTGATGAAGGATTGTGACCAGAAATGTCACTGATTCCTTTTTCTCCAGAGATGCTGCCTGACCGGCTGAGTTACACCAGCATTTAGTGTCCATCTTAAGGACAGTGTGTATCCATCCTGAAGAACATTAGTGAAAAATATGGACTGTTTAAGATGATACTCACCATTACTGATTATTGGGTTTCATTCCAGATTTCTTTAACGAACTGAATAAAAACATTTCATTAGCCGTAGTGAAATTTAAACTCATATGGCTGCATTATTTATTGATTTAGAAAAGCTGGTGACCATTAGGGAGGTCAGCACTTATTACTTACCGCTAACTGCCCTTGAGAAAAGTCAGGTGAAAATAGTCCCATGTTGCAGTTAAGTAAGAAACAAACTGCTGGAGGAACTCGGCAGATCAAGCAGCGTAGGGCAAAGAGGAGTCGTGCTTTGGGCCAAGGCCCTGTATAGATCTTGTTGCAGGGACCTGACCCGAAATGTCAACTATCCCTTTGCCTCCACATAAGCTGCTTAGCCAGCTGTATTCATGTTCATAAGTTATAGGAGCAGAATTAGGCCATTCGACCCATCAAGTCTACTCCGCTAATCAATCATGGCTGATCTATCATTCCCGCTCAATCCCATTCTCCTGCCTTCTTCCCATTACCTCTGACACCTCCAGGAGTTTGACTCTGGAGTTTGAAGCTGGTGGTGTTCCCATGCACAGCTTGCCCTTCTTTTTGATTCAAATATATAGCATGGAATCAGGCCCTTCAGCCCACCGAGTCAACATCGACCATTGATTGCCTGTTCACACTATTTCTATGTTATCGCACTTTCACGTCCACTGTCTACACACTTGGGGCAATTTTTTTTAAAAGCAAGGAACTGCAGATGCTGGTTCGCACAAAAGGACACAAAGTGCTGGAGTAACTCAGTGGGACCTGGATAGGTCATATTTCACATCGGGACCCTTCTTCAGACAATTTTCATTTGAAGGCAAATATTCTAACAACGAATTGTTGCAATTTTTACTTTAAAAATGTTTTTATTTTTATTTTTCAGTGAAAGTTTTTCATTTTCATGACAATTTTTGTCATGAAAACAAAAATGGCAAAATTTATAGAGGGCAATTAACCTACAAATCTGCACGCCTTTGGGATGTGGGAGGAAACTGGAGCATTCGAAGTAAACCCATGCGGTCACGGGGAGAACGTGCAAACTCCACACACATAGCACCTGAGGTCAGGATTCAATGAGGGTCTCTGGCGCTGTGAGGCAACAGCTTTACCAGCCATGTCATGTTGTCTCCACAAACATGACATGGCTGGATGATGCTGTGGGTTTGGGTGGATTGCAAGTGGGGAAGCCTAAGTGAGTAAATGCGGTACACACTGTAGATGGCGCACACTGCAGCCATTGTGAGTCAAAGGTAGGGGGAATGAATTTTTCGAGTGGTGAATGGAGAAGCAATCAAATGGACTGCTTTATCCTGGATGGTGCTGACTTTCTTGAGAGTCATTGGAGCCACATTTATTCTGGTAAGTGAAGAATACTCCTTCACACTTCTCACTTGTGTCTTGAAACAGATCGAGAGGCTTTGGGGTCTCAGAAGGTGAGACACTCAATGGAGGTTACCCACATCTGACCTGCTCTTGTAGACACTGGGTTTGTGTAGCTGTACCAGTAGGGTCTCTGGTCATTGGTAACTCTTAGTTTGTGGTCATGCACATGATTAACTGGTGTTTTGATATCAAGAGCAGTAACTCCCATGAAGGAGTTAACTGGCATTTAGACCAACAACATAAGAACATTAATTAAAGCAGGTATAGGCCATTCAGCCCTCTGTGCCTGCATCACCATTCCACAATGTCGTGGCTGACCATCTACCTCTGTAGTGTTTGTTTTGCACGATCACCTTATCCCTTGATTATTCTCATACCCAAAAACTGATCAACCCTTGGCTTTGAGGCCCCAAGGTATTTTGATCTGGGACAAGACACCAGCCACAGCCCTCCAGGATAGGGAATTCCAAAGATTCTCCGCTCATCTGATGCCCATCTACTCCTTTCAATGGGCAGTCGGCACAGTGGTGCAGTGGTAGAACTGCTGGCACACAGCGCCAGAGACCATGGCTCGATACTGACTACGGGTGCTGTCTGTGCGGAGTTTGTACGTTCTCCCTGAGACAGCGTGGGTTTTCTCAGGATGCTCCAGTTTTCCCACACATTCCAAAGTCATGCAGGTTTGTAGGTTAATTGGCTTCTGTAATTGCCCCTAGTGTGTAAGGAGCTGATGCGGAAGTGGGATAACATGGAACTAATGTGAAAGTGTGATTGATGGTCGGAGTAAAACTCGGTGGGCCAAAGGGCGTGTTTCCACGCTGTATTTTAAACAACGTGGCAAGAGTTTTCTTAAAGGGGCAGTAAGGCTGAGGCACGATTGACCCGATGGAAACAAATTGGTGCAAATCCAATTGAGTAAAGGACTAATTGATTTACTTATCGGTTACCTTCAGATTTCTGTGGACAATCTTGAGGGAGTGTAAGTAAGCCACAGCCTCCAATACTTGTCGGATTACATTGCTGGTATCTCGTTCTGAATAGTATCCTTGGTCCAGAATCCAGTCAAAAACCTCCCGACCTGTGGCGCTGAAAGAAATAGTAAGAGTTAGTCATGGAATCTACAAAAAAATTTGTGTTCCAATTTTCCAATGTGTTGTCGTTAGGCATGGTAAGATGCAATGGTTAACATTTTAGGAGAGACTGAAGAAGGGTCTCAACCCAAAACATCACCCATTCCTTCTATCCAGAGATGCTGCCTGTCTCGCTGAGTTACTACGGCATTATGTGTCTATCTTCGGTTTAGGCCAGCATCTGCAGTTCCTTCCTACAAAATTTTAAGATGTGTTTTAATTCCAGCAATTATAATAATCATAATGGAAAAAAAATTAAAGTGAGGATAAAAATATTGAATTCCATCACCC
>CM075980.1:55628002-55662922 GCA_038087875.1 Malacoraja senta | reverse complement strand
GATTGTTTTCTCTGGAACGCCAGAGATTAAGTGGAGACCCTCTCGAACGAGTTGAACCGAGAGGCCTGTTTGTGTGCTGTATAGCACGCCAACTTGCCCACGCTGACCAACATATCTCATCCTCACCTCGCTAGTCCCACCTGCCTGCATTTGCCCATATCCTTCTGAACCTACCCTATCAACGACTTGTACTCGTGTAGAAAAAGGAAACCATAACATCAAGAGTCATGCACTGCTGAAAGCTTCATTTTATTCAAAAATATATAGTTCCTAGTTCCCCAATCCAGTCATTTACTTGAACACAAGTGGCATGTACTGTCGTATATTTTTATCCTGTGGGACATCCTGGGGGGGAGCCGAGAACAAAGAAGGGAATTGGGATTATGATGAATACTTTGTAACTTTGTCAGCGCCTGCACTCTTCATCTTCATCATCATCATCATCATCTTCAAATGCTGCTGACAACACTTTTGTGACCCTGTATCAAGCGTGTTCAATGTTGGCGGAGCCCTGCGTAAGAAACCTGAAGATTTGCACTCCCTTTCTCACAACTGACATCCGTCATCTTAATGAGGACAAAATGTAAATTTGGAAAGTTACATTTTCTCAAGAGCTAAAATTATCACGTTGCCATGGGGATGGAATGCTGGTTGCTGACAGCATTCATTTCAAACCAGTTGGGAAGGTATTGTTGAAGCTTTCCAAAAATACAATGAGACAGGTAGGATTGGATCATCCGCAGCCCTCGAAGGAGCCCAGGAAATACTAAGAACTCAACTTATTCGTAAAAATGTTGCCGCAACTCACAGGCAAGGGATATTGGGGGAAAGGGATAATCTTGTTGGGACATTGATCAGTACAGCACAGGAACAGGCCTGTGGTCTGAAGAAGGGTCCCGACCCAAAACATCATCCATTCCTTCTATCCATAGATGCTGCCTGTCCCGCTGAGTTACTCCACCATTTTGTGTCTATCTTCCATGTAAACCAGCATCTGCAATTCCTTCCTACACAGGAACAGGCCCTTTAGACTTCAATGTGCCGAACATGATGCCAAGATGAACTAATCTAAAAACGAAAGAGGAACTTTACGTCCAACTTGTCCTTCCCGTCCAAGCAGTCTACCTGAGCTAGTCCATCTGCCTGCGTTTGGTCCATATCCCTCCAACCCTTTTCTATCCATGTACTTGAATAAATGTCTTTTAAATATTGTAATTGTTCTCACTTCTGTAGCTTCCTCTGGCAGCTTATTCCATTTACCAATCACCCCGTGTCAAAAAGCTTCCTCTTCATGTCCCTTTTACCTCTGTCCCCTCTCTCGTTAAATTCATTCCCTCTTATTTTAGACTTTAGACCTTATCTACACCCCTAATGATTTTATAAACCTCTATAGGGTTATCCCTCAACATTCTATGCTCCAGGGAAAAATTCCCAGGCTATCCAGCCACTCCTTTTAACGCAAGACCTCCAGTCCTGGCAATATCCTTGTGAAGTTTTTCTGCACTCTATCTAGCTTAGTGATAATGTTCCTGTACTGCACATGACACTCCAAGTGTGGTTTCACCAATGACCTGTACAGTTGTCACATAAGTTCACAAGTTATAGGAGCATAATTTGGCCATTCGGTCCATCAAGTCTACTCCGGCATGCAATCATGGCTGATCTATCGTTCCGCCTCAATGAATTTCCTCTCAATTAATTTCACCACCTTCTGACTTTTGGATAGAGTGGATGTGGAGAGGATGTTTCCACTAGTGGGAGAGTCTAGGACTAGAGGTCATAACCTCAGAATTAAAGGACGCTCCTTTAGGAAGGAGAAGAGGAGGAATTTCTTTAGTCAGTGGGTGGTGAACCTGTGGAATTCTTTGCCACAGAAGGCTGTGGAGGCCAAGTCAATGGATATTTTTAAGGCAGAGATAGATACATTTTTGATTAGTACGGGTGTCAGAGGTTATGGGAAGAAGGCAGGAGAAAGAGTTTACGAGGGAGAGATAAATCAATCATGATTGAATGGCGGAGTAGACTCGATGGGCTGAATGGCATAATTCTGCTCCTATCACATGACCTTATGACTAAGGAAATTCCTCATGACATCCCAACTCTGGTACTCGATGCCCTGACCGACGAAGGCAAGCATGCCATATGCCTTCTTCACCATCCTCTCTGCCTGTGTCAGGAGGTTTAATACTTGATCATATGCTGGTACACATTTGAACCCTGTGGGTTTCCTTGAGCTACAAATTGAGTTAAGCAGACACAAGGAACTGCAGATGCTGGTTTACCAAAAAAAAAAGATACAAAGTGCTGAAGTAATTCAGTGGGTCAGGCAGCATCTCCGGAGAGCATGGAGTTAAGCGTCCTAGAGAAATAGACTCAGAAGACAATAGAAGAAGACACAAAGTGCTAGAGTAACTCAGCGGGTCAGGTTGCACCCCTGGAGATCATGGATAGGTGACGTTTCAGGTTGGGACCCTTCTTCAGACTCCGAATCTTCAGACTTTCTTCAGATTTCTGGGTGGGTTTCTCCAGGATCTCCAGTTTCCTCCCACACTCCAAAGACATATAGGTTTGTAGGCTAATTGGCTTTGGTAAAATTGTAAATTGTCCTTAGTGCATGTAGGGTAGTGCTAGTGCACGGGGATAGCTGGTCGGAGCGGACACGGTGGGCCGAAGGGCCTGTTTCCACGCTGTATGTCTAAACTAAACTAAACTAAGCAGGCGATTTTCTTCTCCAAAGCTCATTCATGAACCAGATGCATTTTTAAAACAATCATTCTTGGCCAAAGACGTTTCCCTAAATTCCGGATTTTCAATCCCCTGCTGCCTTACTGGGTTTTGAACTCATGCCATTAGATCAATAACCCAGGTCTCTGCGTCAGTAGTGAAGGAACAAACTACTGTGCTACTTCACCACTGATTTAATCCCTCAGGCTGTGCAACGGAATTCATAGCCTGAAAATATCCCAAATCTAAATTACAAATTTATAAATGTTAACAGATGCTGTAAGTAAACATAATGCAAGTTTTATGCAGACACAAGGAACTGCGGATGCTGGAACCTTGAGCAAAAAACAAAGTGCTGGAGGAACTCAACGGCTGAGCCAGCATCTGTGGAGGGAATGAATTGGCTTCATTTCAGGTCAGGAACCTTCTTCACAGTGATAGCGGTGGGGAGGAGAAAACTGGATAAGAGAGGTGGGGTGGGGAAACAAAGGCAGGTAAGTGATAGGTGGATACAGGTGAGGGGGGAAGGGGTTGATTTGCAGATGGGTTGAATAAGTGATAAAGGCTAGAGGTGAGAAAGGGTCAAAAGGATGTCAGATAGAAAAGTACAGCGCAGGAACAAGTCCCTTCGGCCCACATAGTATGTGCCCATAGATTGTGTCTGGTATGATGCCAAGTTAAACTAAACTCCTCTGCTCCATATCCAAGCATCTAGCGTAGAATTAGTGTAGAAAAGCCTCTAGAGTTGAGTAGACTAATAGTCATACAGTGGGAAACAGGCCCTTCGGCCCAACTTGCCCACACCGACCAACATGTCGCATCTACACTAGTCCCACCTGCCTGCTTTTGGCCCATATCTCTGTCTAATTATTGCTTAAACATTGCTATTGTCCCTGCCTCAACTACCTCCTCTGGCAGCTTGTTCCATACACCCATCGTAGAGCTGCTGCCTCACAGCTCCAGCGTTGTACATTAAATCCCAGCTGAGTGGAGTTTGCACATGTTCTCTGTGACTGTGTGAGTTCACTCCTACACTCCACAAATGTGTGGGCTGGTACCTAATCGGCCATTGTAAATTGCCTCTAATGTGTAATGTGACAATTATGTTCTGTACTCTACATCTTCCCCTTTGCTCTATCTATTTTGACTTGACTGTATCTATGTATGATCTGTTTGGATAGCATGCAAACAAAGCTATTTGCTGTACCTCGATACATGTGACAATAATAAAGCTAAACCTAAACCCAAGCCTAAACCGAAGATAAACACAAAATGCTGGAGTAACGCAGTGGATCAGGCAGTATCTCTGGAGCAGGTGACGTTTCTGGTCAGAACTGGTCAGGTCAGATCAGACTGAAAGATACAGAAGGCCAGAACAAAACAGGACCGGCAACAGATGACCTCACGAAGGGTGGAGTCCATAATGGCCCATTGTTCGCTGGGGAAGATGTGCTAACGACAGGGATACAAGGATGTGAACAGTGGAATTAGTAGGAAGACTTAGGGTTACCATAGGGTTGTAAGCTGCCAAAGCGAAATTTTGAGTCCATATTCTCCAGAGACGCTGCCTGCCCCGCAGTTACTCCAGCACTTTTTTGGTATAAACCACGATCTGCAGTTCTTCATTATTACTGCTGAGAATGTTATATGTTTTTATACGGTCACCTCTTATTATTTTGTTTTCAGTCCAGAATAACCAATCTCTTCACATAACACAGACTCAGTGTCCTGGGGACTATTTGGTGAATCTTCATTGTACTTCCACTACAAGACTCCCTTTGTAGCAAGTACATTGTTTTTAAGGTGAGTAGCCCAAAACGGTACACAAGACTTAATATAATGGTAGGAAGGTATCTTTCTCAAATCCCTGTGCAATAAATTAAAAATAAAGCTATTACAAAGTTGGAACCCAATAATTAATTTTGATCTAGCAAACTCCCACAAACAATGATGAAATAAAATGTTGCTTGAAGCTTAATTATTGGCCGCCGAGAACAAAGAGGGGCCCAGCGGGGTGGGGGTGGGGGGGCCGTGCACCGAGCACCGAGAACAAGGATGGATCATTGGGACTATAATGAATACTTTGTAACTTGGTCGGCGCCAGATATGTCGCAACTCTTTGCTTACTTTGTGTATTGGAGACATAAACAAAGCATTTCACTGTATGTGGGTACATGTGACAATAAAGTATGATTGAATCATTGAAAAGTCTTCTGATCTTCAGAAGAAGAATGCAGTGGTATCTTACGTATTTCCCCGTGAGACTAAATGGATTGTTGCCAAGATATGGCACCAAATGACCCGATCCGAAACGTCGCCTGTTCATTCTATCCCCAGATACTGCCTGTCATTGAGTTCCTCCAGCACATTGTGTTTTGCTCAAGATTCCAGCTGTAGTTTCTTGTTACCATAGTTGCACTCAATCAGCTATTCAATGGAGATTTCTTTAAAATAAAACCTTTTTATTGAAAGGTTAAAATTGTGTGTGCGATTTATAAACTCTGGTGCAATCAAATGCAAGAAACATTTTACTCTGTATTTCAAAGGATAATGTATTCTCAGCAGGTCGAGCAGCACCTCTGGAGAAAATGGATAGGTGACATTTTGGTTGAAGACCCTTCTTCAGACTGAAGATACCTATCCACGGCACATTGGCCTTCATCAGTCAGAGTATTGAGTAGAAAGGTTGGGAGGTCATGTTGCAGTTGTATAAGATGTTATTGAGGCCGCATTTAGAGTATTGTGTACAGTTCTGAGCACCAGGTTACAGGAAAGATGTTGTTAAGATGGAAAGGATGCAGAGAAGATTCACAAGGATGTTGCCAGGACTCAGGGGCTGAGCTACAGGGAGAGGTTAAGCAGGCTGGGACTTGGAGCGCAGGAGGATGAGAGGTGATCTTATAGAGGTGTGCAAAATCATGAGAGGAATAGATCGAGTAGACGCCCACTCTAGTAGGGGAATCAACAACCATAGGTTTAGGGTGAGGGGGGAAATATTTAATAGGAACCCGAGGGGTAACATATCACACAAAGGGTGGTGAGTGTCTGGAGCGAGCTGCCAGAAGAGGTAATTGAGGCAGGTAGTATCGCAACGTTTAAGAGGCATTTGGACAGGTACATGGATAGGACAGGTTTAGAGGGATATGGGCCAAATGCAGGCAGGTGGGACTAGTGTAGATGAGACATGTTGGTCGGTGTGGGCAAGTTGGGCCGAAGGACCTGTTTCCACACTGTATGACTCTTTAACTCTATGTTCTCCAGAGATGCTTTCTGACCTGCTGAGTTACTCCAGCATTTTGTGTCCTTCTGCGTATTAACCAGCACCTGTGGCTCCTTGTTTCTACACTCTTACTTTGTACTTCACTATGTGCTAGCCAGAATTTTTATGGTAAATTCTTTTGTACAGATGCAAATATTTCTGGAACGGAGTCCAGCAGGAAGAATAAAAAGAAACATTTGGACAGATAGGAGCTTAAATTCTCCACAGGAATTGTTAGATGGGGGAAGAAGACAAAAAGTCAGAGTGCAATTTGGAATGAAAATGTTAATGTTCTCAATCTGGTAATGGGTTGAATTTTTTCAAAGCAAGTTTACGAAAAAATAAAAGCAGGGGGGCAAAAAAAGTATCTGTAAATGTTGGATCAGATGCACTTTGAATCTGCAATGAATCATACATCAAGAGTCTGTCACATTGAAGCTGCCTCCAGACCTGCAGTAAACATGCGACTTCAAAAGCTTTCCTAGGCTTTCATGGGTTTGACACTGTGGGACTTTATTTTCGCCAATGTAAGCTGGTGCACAAACACACAACAAAACACAATCTCCGTATCGGAGCAGATTCATCTCTCACTTTCATGAACCTATTTCAGTATGGTGCCTTGGGCGGCTTCCAGTCCGGGTGGAAGTTATCTGTGGCAGAGAGCTTATTCAGCAAATATTTAATCAGGGCAGATGGCTGTGAGAAATTAAATAAAGATGAGTCAAGACTTGGCAGCCGAAAGAACGATAAAATATCAGACCAGCGGCAGTGGTTTCAATTGATTGCATCCTCACCTCTGAATTGAAGGTTCAAGGCCTGATCTGAAGATAACATAGAACCGTGTAGCACAGGAACGGGCCCTTTGACCCATGATGATTCAATTCAATGATTCAATGACAATTTATTGTCACATGATCCTAGGCACAGTGAAATGCCTTGTTTTGCACACAACCCGGTAAAAACATGCAGCAGACCTCACCCAGGCAGGACACGAGAGTTGCCACCTTTCTGGTGCCGACAAAGTTACAAAAAGTTCATCGAACAATAATCTCGCAGCGGCAAACCAGGCCTGCCACCGCATGTGACAGCAGTCCCTCCCCCAAGCCGGTTTCCCCTTCGTTCTCAGCGACCCCCCGCCCCCGGCTGAATGTCAGTGCTAAACATGATGCCGTTTAACTAATCTCTGCTTGCATGTGATCCGTCTGCTTTCATTCCCTGGATATCCATGTGCCCACCGAAAAGCCCCTTAAACATTACTATTGACACTGCTACCACCACCACTCCTGGCAGCACGTCCCAGGCACCCAACACTTTCTGTGTAACTAAACTGGTCCTGTATCTCTCCTTTGATTTTTGACCCTCTGACCTTAAACCTATGCTCAATATCCTCTGCGCCACACCAAGGTATTCCACTTGGGTAGCTTAACAACCCAACTGTATGAACATTGAATTTTCCAATTTCTAGTAATATCCTTCCCTCCATTGACAACTGGCCTGTGGTACTTCGACTTTCCCTTTCTGAAGTCAAGGATTAGTACCTTGGTTTTGTTGATGTTGAATGTGAGGTTGTTTTTGTGGCAGCACTCAACAACCTCTCTCCTGCACGCTGATTTCTCACCACATATAATTTGGCCAACAACAGTAATGTGATCAGCAAATTTATAGATGCATCAGAGGTGTGCTTAGACACAGAGACGTGGGTCATTGGGTGTAAAGAGAGTGGAGCAGTGGACTAAGCATGCAGCCTTGAGGTGCACCTGTGTTGATGGTCAGTGAGGAGGTGTTGTTACCAATCTACACTGATTGAGGTCCACTGGTGAGGAAGTCAACGATCCAGTTGCAAAGGGAGGTGCAGAGACCCAGACCTTAGTACATGGTGTGGAGTTTGGAGGGGATAATCGTGTTGAATACCGAGCTGTAGTTGATGAACAAGAGCCTGATGTACGTGCCCAGTTAATCAGGGGGGGGCGGCACCAGTGATGCAGCGGTAAAGTAGCTGCCTCACAGCGCCAGACCCAGGTTCGATCCTGACTATGGGTGCTGTCTGTATGGAGTTTTACCTTCCCCTTGTGACCGTGTGGGTTTTGTCCGGGTGCTCCAGTTTCCTCCCACACTTCAAAGATGTGCCGGTTTGTAGGTTAATTAGCTTCTGTAAAATGTCCCTGGTGTGTTGGATAGAACTAGTGCACTGGTGATTGCCGGACAGCGTTGGCCGAAGGGCCTGTTTCCATGCTGTATCTCTAAACTAAATTAAACTGATTGAGGTTTGCCGATGAGGAAGTCAAGGATCTAGTTGAAAAGGGAGATGCAGGGACCTAGGTCTTGGAGCTTGGTGATGAGTTTGGAGCAGATAATTGTGTTGAACACCGTGCTGTAGTCAATGAACAACAGCCTGACATGCGTGTCCCGTTAACCAGATGATCCAGTGCGGATGGCTGTGAGATAGCATTGAGTTTTGACTTGTTATGGCGAAAGGCAATTTGAAGCATAACAAGCATATCATTTCTGAGGTAGTTCCAGGTCATTTCTGAGGCAGGAGTTGATTGGTGCCATAACCAACCTATTGACACACTTCATTACAGTGGATGCAAGTGCTACTGGAGAGTAGTCTTTGAGGCATGTCACCATGGTCTTCTTGGGTAATGGTATGATAGATACCAGTGACAAATCTGGTGATGTCTATACACTCATGATAAAATGATTTGGTTTCAGAGGTTGAAACATAGGAACCCAAAGTGCTGGAGTAACTCAGCAGGTCAGGCAGCATCTCTGGGCAACATGAATAGGTGATGTTTCGGGTTGAGAGCCTTCTTCAGACCAATCAGTCTGAGGAAGCGTCTTGACCCGAAACGTCACAAATGCAGAAGGGTCTCAACCTGAAATGTTATCTATCCCTGTTCTCCAGAGATGCTGCCTGACCTGCTGAGTTACACCAGCACTTTGCGTCTTTTTGTGTACTTTAGTTTAGTTTAGTTTAGATACACAGCGCGGAAACAGGCCCTTTGGCCCACCGAGTCCCCACCTATCCTACACACTAGGGACAATTTACAAATTTACAGAAGCCAATTATCCTACAAATCTGCATGTCTTTGGAGTGTGAGCGGAAACCAGAGCACCTGGAGAAAACCGTCACGATCACGGGGAGAACGTATAAACTCCATACAGACAGTGCCCATAGTCTGTCTGTTATGGACGACAGATGGCGCAATGGGCTAAGTGTTCGGCTGGCAACCGGAAGGTAGCCGGTTCGAATCCCGCTTGGAGTGCATACTGTCGTTGTGTCCTTGGGCAAGTCGCTTCACCCACCTTTGCCTGCGTGTGAATGTGTGTGAATGTGTGTGAGTGATTGGTGGTGGTCGGAGGGGCCGTAGGCGCAGATTAGCAGCCACGCTTCCGTCAGTCTGCCCCAGGGCAGCTGTGGCTACAGAAGTAGCTCACCACCACCGAGTGTGACTGAGGAGTGAATGAATAATGCGATGTAAAGCGCCTTGAGTATTAGAAAGGCGCTATATAAATCCCATCCATTATTATTATTATTATTATAGTCAGGATCGAACTCGGGTCTCTGGCGCTGTAAGGCAGCAGCTCTACCTCTGCGCCACCGTGCCACCCTGTGTATTAACCAGCATCTGCAGTTCCTTGTTGCCACATGAAAGGAAGAGAGCTCCCTTCACCATTACAACAGTCCTGCTGATGCACATCACCTACTACTTAAATTCATGTTTCAGCAAAGCTGCAAAAAGCAGCTGAAATCTCTCAGGACCAGGTCAGCATCGACCCTCAATCTCTCAGGACCCTCAATTGATCTCACGAGCACAACTGTGATTAAGAAACTAGATACGGAGCAAACCTTGAAAATCCCCTGGGGGCTAAATGTTGACAGTCCCTCAGCCACGGAACACCCTGTTCTCTTATACAAATGGAACACACAACCTTGCTGCAGGAGCTGCCATTGCTGCCAGCTACTTAATATGAATGATTATGAGCCTTACAGTGTGATAAATGCAAAAAGCCTCCGAGGAGACCCCGGTTTATGCTAAACATTCATCCTTCAATCTCACACCCTGGAGCTTGTTATACCAACACGGTACAGAGTCAAATCAAATATAATTCATCTTTGGGACTGGGCCTCTCTTCTTGATCATCACCACAGTTCATGTAGATAACCATTCTTCACATTCTTTAATAATTTAGAGATACGGCATGGAATCGGGCTCTGACCAACGAGTCCATGCCAACCATCGATCGCCCGGTCACACTAGTTCAATGTTATTCCACTTTCTCATCCAGTCCCTACACACTAGCATCAATTTACAGAAGCCAATTAACTTAAAATGCACACATCTTTGGGATGCAGAAGGAAACCGGGGCACCCAGAGGAAACCCACGTGGTCACAGAGAGAACGTGCAAACTCCACACACAGGCAGGAACAAACCTGGGTCTCCGGCGCTCTGATGCTATGGCTCTACTGCTATGCCACTGTGCCGTTCTATTTGTGGCGTTTCAGGTCAGGGCTGGGCCTCACTATCATCCCCACAGTTCACGACTCTTCAAATGGGTCCCGACTAAAATGTAATCTATCCATGTTCTCCAGAGACAATAGACAATAGACAATAGACAATTGGTGCAGGAGTAGGCCATTCGGCCATTCGAGCCAGCACCGCCATTCAATGTGATCATGGCTGATCATCCCCAATCAGTACCCCGTTCCTGCCTTCTCCCATATCCCCTGACTCCGCTATTTTTAAGAGCCCTATCTAGCTCTCTCTTGAAAGCATCCAGAGAACCTGCATCCACCGCCCTCTGAGGCAGAGAATTCCACAGACTCACAACTCTCTGTGAGAAAAGTGTTTCCTCGTCTCTGTTCTAAATGGCTTACTCCTTATTCTTAAACTGTGGCCCCTGGTTCTGGACTCTCCCAACATCGGGAACATGTTTCCTGCCTCTAGCGTGTCCAAGCCCTTAACAATCTTATATGCTTCAATGAGATACCCTCTCATCCTTATAAACCCCAGAGTATACAAGCCCAGCCGCTCCATTCTCTCAGCATATGACAGTCCCGCCATCCCGGGAATTAACCTTGTAAACCTACGCTGCACTCCCTCAATAGCAAGAATGTCCTTCCTCAAATTAGGGTACCAAAACTGCACACAATACTCCAGGTGTGGTCTCACTCATGCTCTGTACAACAGAGATGCAGCCTGACTTGCTGAGTTACTCCAGCATTTTGTGTAAGCTGCAGCTGGTGCTTTGTGTAAACCAGCATCTGCAGTTCCCTTGTTTTATCATCCTTTGTGCTGGTGCTTTGTGGAATGGTTACGAGGAAAATGTACAAACTCCACACAGACAGCACTCGATGTCAGGATTGAAACTGGGTCTCTGGCGCTGTGAGGCAGCAGCTTTACCAGCTGTGCTGCTGTTCCACCTCTTTGTTTCTCTCTATAGATGCTGCCTGGCCTGCCAATTATCTCCAGCGTTTCCTGAGTTCAGATTTCCAGCACCTTCGGTTTTTTGCTTTACAGTTCACTATGTATGAGGCTGGAAAAGATTAGAGATCTTAGCGAGGATAAAGGATGTATTTTGTGTATTGGCCCTTTAGGTTTCTTTCACCGGAGAGAGGCAGTTCTTTGCCTGCTGGCTTCAGAAGATCTACATACATCTATTGCAATCGATCCACTCTTTTAAATCGTTATTCTAACGACTAGCTATTATTCTTATGTCACTGAAGATAGACACAAAGTGCTGGACCAACAGTGGGTCAGGCAGCATCTCTGGAGAAAAGGAAGGTGACGTTTCGGGTCAAGACCCTTCTTCAGACTGAGAGACGGGGAGAGGAAAACTAGAGGTTATCCCCTCTTGCACAGCCAACAATGGACCATTGTGGGCTCCACCTTTCCTTGGTCATCGGTGCCGGCTCTTGATTTGTTCTGAACCTTTTCATACTAATTTAACTTACAGAAGCCATGTGCTAGATATACAAACCGTGCAAGGATGTTGTTCTTGTGATGCAGGCAACATGAATGACTGTGGCTTAGTTTAGTTTTTAGTTTTAGTTTTGGAGATACAGTGGAAATAGGCCCTTCGGCCCATTGACCAACGACCAGTGCTACACACTCTCGGGACAATTTACAGAAGCCAATTAACCTACATGTCTTTGGAATGTGGGAGGAAAACGGAGCACCTGGAGAAAACACATAAGGTCACAGGGAGAACGTATATACTCTGCACAGACAGCACCTGTAGTCATGATCGAACTCGGGTCTCTGGCGCTGTGAGGTAGCAGCTCTACCACTGTGCCACCCTTGCCTTGAAGTCAAATCCTCTTGAGTTGTTAATAGACTTGTTATCCAGCCAAAGATCAGAGAAATGAGTATACATTTAGGGTTCCCGTAAAATTAAAACAACATTTGTCAAACATGTAAAATGTCAGATGGATAGATCGGGAATTGGCAGCCATTTGGTCATCATTCATCAGGTCAGCTCCAGCCCTCTCCCACCCCAGCCTTCCGATACTGTTAACTCACAGTTCCAGGAAGATGAAATATTCCTTGCGCGTTTCAAAGACATCCACCAGCTGCAATATGTTTGGATGCTTCACCCTGGGAGAGAGAACAAAGTGTTTCAGTATTGGCTGAAGAAACAGGAAACCTGCTCCCTGAGGACAGAGAGAAGCGAGTCAATACTAATGATGGTGAGAGCTGCAAACATCTCCAAAAGCAACAGTCTCTTGCGAGGACAAACCAAACTTTTCAAAATACTCCTGTATCTAATGTAATCTCTTTGAGCTTATTCTGATCATTTATAGAGCTATCGTTTATTGCATATTTCTTTCCTTAATTTTTGCGTTACTGTGCCTGTAAAACTGCAGCAAAAGTAAGAATTTTTCCCTTCCTGACAATCAAACACTCTTCACGCAGGGACATAGATATCGCTGGTAATACCCTCTTCTCCCCTCTCGCATCAGGCCAGAGGTACAGAAGTTTGAAAACAACTTACCTCCAGATTTAGGGACTGTTTTTCCTCAGCTGTTATCTGGCAGCTGAACGGTCCTCTCATCCGCTAGAGTGCAGTCCTGACCCCCCATCTACCTCATTGGAGAACTTTGAACTATCTTTAATTGGACTTCATCAGACTTATCGGTGTTATATCTTTGCACTAAATGTTGTACCCTTCATCTTTTATCTGTATAATGTGGGCGGCTTGATTGTAATCAAGAACGAACGATTCCACAAATGAGTGGGTTAGCGTATGACAAGCGTTTGACAGCACTGGGCCTGTACTCGCTGGAGCTTAGATTGAGGGGGGACCTCATTGAAACTTACAGAATAATGAAAGGCATAGATCGAATGGATGTGGAAAGGATGTTTCCACTGGTGGGAGAGTCTAAAACCAGAGGTCATAGCCTCATAATTGAATGCCGCTCTTTTAGAAAGGAGGCGAGGAGGAACTTCTTTAGTCAGAGGGTAGTTAATCTGTGGAACTCATTGCCACAGAGGGCTGTGGAGGCCAAGTCACTGGATATTTTTAAGGCAGATTAAAAACGATGTCAAGGGTTATGGGGGAAAGGCAGGAAGGGTGGAATTCTACAGCACAGAAACAGGATGTGTGGCCCAACCTGCCCATGCCGAGCGAGATGCTCCATCTACACTACCCCCATTTGGCCTGAGTGCCTCTAAACCTTTCCTATCCATGTACCAGTCCAAATGCCTTTTAAATGATGTTATAGCACTTGCCTCAGCTACCCCCTCTGTCAGTTTGTTCCAGATACTGTCCACCCTCTGTGTGAAAAAGTTGTCTCTCTGGTTCCTATTAAACCTTTCCCCTCTCACCTTAAAATGAATAAACGTCTACAGGTTCACTGTTGAAAGTATCCTAACTAGTTTGCATGATGCAGTGGAATGCAAGAGGCTGCACAGAGTGGTGCACCCAGCCTGGCCCATCATAGAGTTTAGGAAGGAACTGCAGATGCTGGTTTACACCAAAGATAGAAACAAAATGCTGGAGTAACTCAATGGGACAGCCAGCATCTCTGGATAGAAGCAATGGGTGACATTTTGGGTTGAGACCCTTCTTCGGGCTCCTCTGAAGAAGGGTCTTGACCTGAAACCTCACCCATTCCTTCTATCCAGAGATGCTGCTTCTCCTGCTGAGTTACTCCAGCATTCTGTGTCCATCATAGGATACAGCCCTCCCCACCATTAATATAGATAGTATTGTTACTAGACTTGCTGATGTAATACTCTCCATTTTAATAAAGTTCTTGAACCAACTTGCCCAACCTTAATCCTACCTCAATATAGAACACCACAGGCCACTTCTTGCACTACCATGTTTTTTTTCTAATTGTGATTTGCAATAATGTTTAGCTTAGTTTAGTTGAGAGATGCAGCACAGAAACAGGTCCTTCAGCCCATCAGTGTTTGCCAACCAGCGACCCCCGCACACTAGCACTTCCTGCACACACTAGGGACAATTTACAATTTTACCAAGGCAATTAGCCTACAAACCTGTATGTCATTGGAGTGTGGGAGGAAATCGGAACACCCGGAGAAATCCCACCCAGGTCACAGGGAGAATGTACAAACTCCGTACAGACAAGCACCATTAGTCAGGGTCAAATTCGGGTCTCTGATGCCGTAAGGTGACAACTCAACAGCTGCACCACCGTGCCGCCCTGCCACATGTCTCATTTTATTTTACATTGTCTTTCATCTTTTTTTGCATTGTCTTTTATATTTGCCTTGCAGAATTTATATGTATTTTATGGTAAAATGTCTGGATTGGTATGCTGCCTCTGATGCTGCTGCACGCAAGATGTTCATTGTGCCTGTACATCACCGAGTCTGTGCACATGACAATAAACCCAAATTGATAAACAGCAATACTTACAATGATTGAAACAAAGAACTGCAGATGCTGGTTTATACCAAAGATAGACATTTAATGCTGGAGTAACTCAACGGATCAGGCAGCATCTCTGGAGGAAAAGGAATAGGTGACATTTGGGGAGGGTACCCTTCATCAGATGAGTCTAAAGAAGGGTCTCGACCAGAAACGTCACCCATTCCTTCTATCCAGAGATGCTGCCTGACCCGCTGAGTTACCCCAACATTTTATGTCTATCGTTGGTATACTTATATGATAACTTCAGCAAGTATGAAATGTATTTCACTTTAAATCAGATATACATTTTTTTTTAAAGAAGAAATTATTGTGGTTTTTGTTTTAGTTTACAAACTGACCAAACCAGCACAGAATAATTATCTTTCTGCAAAACGTTGAAATTATTTTAATTAATTGTTAACATTAAAAACAAAATCTCTGGATTTACAGACACGCCAAATGGATTTACAGAGCTGTTGATTAAGGATTAGGAGAAGGCCTGTAAATACCAGGATTATGGGTGGTTTGTGTGATTGCTGATATGGAGAAGGTGGAGATGTCAATGCCAAATACTTATTTGACTGGCAGGAACGGCGAGCTTGGTGACAGCCTGTATTTCCAGCTTGCTGGGACTCAGCAATTTCCTTGGAGCGGAAGAACAGGCAGGCACGATTGAGACAGACTAGTGCATCAAGGTAGACCCAAAGTGCTCAGCGGGTCAGGCAGCATCTCGTGAGAAAAAGGATGGTGACTTCTTGGGTCAGAACCCTTCTTCAAATGGATCCGAACGTTATCCATCCTTTTTCTCTCGAGATGCTGCCTGACCCGCTGAGTTTCTCCAGCGCTTTGTGTCTATGTTTGGCATAAACCAGGGTGTGTGGTTCCTTTCTACACATGGTGCATCAAGGTAATGGATCATCATATGAATGTGAAGCTATCTACACACACACACACACACACGTACAAACGCACTTACAAATGTGATCACCAAATAACTAATTTCAAATGAAACTATTCTTTTCTTGGAAAGTGGAGTCACATTGGCATTGATGTGCAGGAAAGAACTGCAGATGCTGGTTTAAATCGAAGATAGACACAAAATGCAGCATCTCTGGAGATAAGGAATGGGTGACGTTTCGGGTCGAGACCCTTCAGACATATTGGCATAGACATCTTCAAAGGATATCAGCAATCTGCAATTTTACTGAATGAGATGAAATCATATTCATTTCAAGAGTCAAGAGAGAGGGTCAAAATTATTTTATTGTCATATGTCCCAAAATTGAACAATGAAATTCTTACCTGAAAGAATTTCAATAATAATTGATAATTTAATAAATAAAATAGTGAACATTTTATTAAATAATGGTTCATTTAATAATAACCTTTTGATCTGAAGTGATAAGTTAGCAAGGTGATTGGCTACATTTGATTTTTGCTTATTACTTTATAAATGCCGCAAATACTTTACTTTCGAGTGAAAACTAATCACCTAATACACTCAAGTTAGTTTAGTTTCAGTTTCATTTAGTTTATTATTTTCATGTGTACTGAGGTAGAGTGAAAAGCTTTTTGTCGTGTGCTATCCGGTCAGCAGAAAGACTATACATGATTACAACGGAGCCATCAACAGTGTACAGGTACAGGGTAAAGGGAATAATGTTTAGTGCAAAATAAAGTCCAGTAAAGTCCAATTAAAGACAGTCCGAGGGTCTCCAATTAGTTGTAGACGCTGAAACAGTTAAGACTGCAATAGGCGTTTTTGAAGAATTGGCAATACATTTAGTGCTGAAATTCTATTTGTGGATAACTTTAATTGACTGCCTCAAAACAGATTTCTTGGAAGTATTACATAAATAATTTGTACGAGTCTGTTCTTATCTTTTTTTGCAGGTAATAAGCAATGCACTGAAATGGATTAAACAAAGTGACATTGTTCATGTACACATTTTGTCACAAAGAGGTAAGTGAAACAAGGAATTAGAACAGTAATGAGCTGGAAAAAACAGGGGAAGATTGCGATGGAGATGAGACAGGGATGAAAGTAGATATTCACTATGGTGTCCAATATCTTCAGTGTCTGAAAGTCAAAGCAGGAAAACATGCCTCTGATTCACACAGCAGTTTATTGAGGTGCAAAGAAGCATATCCTTGGAGGAGGGTGATCACAAAGCTGAGAATCCTACTCTAAAGATCAGGCAGAGTACCAACAATGATTTTTAAAGCCTCAAATCTTAGATTTGCCAGCGTGTTAGGTGACCAAGAGATTGCAAAATCATTCTGGAAGGCAGCATAGCTTTGGTTCCAGTTGGGACCAGTTAGGCTTGAGCCTGAAGGAAATGGTTTCAATTCCAATACAAAATCTGATCCAAAACAAAAGTAAACTGGTAATTCTGTGCATCATTAATGGACACGCATTGTTATTTTTGATTACATGGGGCTTTTGGTTTAGTTTAGTTTGGAGAGACAACATGGAAACAGGCCCTTTAGCCCACTAAGTCCACGCCAACCATCGATCGCCCGTTCATACTAATTCTATGTTATCTCACTTTCTCATCCACTCTCTACACACTAGGGGCAATTTCCAGGGGCCAATTAACCTACAAATCAACACATCTTTGTGATGCGAGAGGAAACTGGTGCACATGGAGGAAACCCAGATGGTTGCACGGAGAACGTGCAAACTCCACACAGACAGCATCCGAAGTCAGGATTGAACCTGGGTCTCTGGCGCTCTGAGACAGCACCTGTATTAAAAAGAATGAAATGTTGACTTTTCTCCTCCCCGGGATCACTCACGTTAGGCAAGGAAGTTAAAATGTGGGTTGCATGTAACGTAAATGATGGTGATGGATTAACTTCACAACGGAAGAGGTGATACAAGTGCAGGGACTTACATGTTTAAAATCATAATTTCATTTTTTGCTGCTTTTCTAACTTTTCTTCCATCTTTCTTTAAAAATTTCTTGCAAGTGTACATTTTCCCGGTAGATTTCTCTTTTGCCCTTAATATTTCGCAGAACTCCTCCCTGTTTTCGAAAAAGAGAGAGGAATAAAATGAGAAACTCCACAAAACGTCATCATTTAATTTCTGAGGTTCATTAAGAAATTCAACTCCATCGGATCAATGTTCATCATATATAAATGAACAATATACGTTATACGTAAATGTATATTATTCATTATGTTTTAATGTATATAATTACTCGTATATAAATTATTTTTTTGAGATTCAGTGTGGAAACAGGCCCTTCAGCCCACTGAGATCATGCCAACCATTGACCACCCTTACACTGGTTCTATCCTACACACTAGGGCCAATTTACAAAAGCCAATTAACCTGCAAACCTGCAAGTCTTTGGATAGTGGGAGGAAACCGGAGCTCCCGGAGAAAACCCACGCGGTCTCAGGGAGAACGTACAAACTCCATACTGACAGTACTCTTGGTCAGGATCGAACCCGGGTCTCAGGCGCTGTATGGCAGCAGCTCTACCGCTGCACCACTGTGCCACCTTTGTGCTTGGGTCTTTTTAAACATTGAGAAAAGGTACAACTGGTGAGGAGATAGTAGGAAAACTTGTGAGGACACTGGCAGACTAGTTAAATGGGCCAACACCTTATACATTATTTAATGCAGAGAAACCTTAGATCCTACATTCTGGATAAAAGAATCAAGATGGAAACGCAATGTAATCTAGAACAAAGAACATAGAAAACCACATCACAGGAACAGGCCACAATGTCTATGCTGAACACAATTACAAGATAAACTAATCTCCTCTGCCTGCACTTGATCCATATCTCTCTATTACCTCCTGTCTAAAAGATTCTTATTTACCACCATTGTATCTGCCTACACCACTACCCTGAGCAGCTCTTTTTGGGCACCCACCACCATCTGTGTAAAGAAACTAGCCTTGCATATTTCCTTTAAACTTTGCCCCTCTCGCCTTAAAGCTCTGCCCCAGAGTCTTTGACATTTCCACCACGGGAAAATGATTCTGGTAGCAATATTCTGATGAAGATGGAAGCAGATAGGGTCTGGGGTCAAGATTAACACATCTTTGAAGATGGCAGAACAGTTTGAGAAGAGATTGGATACTAGGCTTTCTAAATAGGGGCACTGAGTACAAAAGCAAGGAAGTCTTTGGATTAATCGGGCTCAGTTAATGTATGATGAGCATTTGGCGGCCAGTACTCGCTGGAGTTTAGAAGGATTAGGGGACATTCATCGAAACATCGAATAGTGGGGAGAGTCTAGGACCAGAGGGTGCAGCCTCAGAATAAAAGGACATACCTTTAGAAAGGAGATAAGGAGGAATTTCTTTGGTCAGAGGTGGTGAATCTGTGGAATTCATTGCCACAGATGGGGCCATGAACGTTCACGTCATGGCCTTGTTTCCACTAATCTTTCCATCACCACGCACAAGAAGCGCAAGACAGACACCATTGTATGCAGATGCCGGAAAGTGTGTTCAGCTCTGGCTGAACAACTTCTAATCTTGTGTGTGGACTCGAAGAAGAAGAAGATTGCCACAGATAGCTGCGGAGGCTGACATGGGTATTTTTAAAGTGGACATTGACAGATTCTTGCTTGGTAAGGTTGTCAAAGGTTATGAGGAGAAGGCAGGAGAATGGGGTTGAAAAGGAAAGATAGATCAGCCATGATTGAATGGTGGAGCAGACTTGATGGGCCAAATGGCCTAATTCTGCTTCTATGACTTATGAACTTATAATGTACCATGTAGAATTTTCAACACCACAGCTTAGACTGGGTCACATTAATAATTTGTTGGGGGTTTGACGAGGAAAGATTATACATGCTGCGATTATTTCCTTAGAGCAGAGAATATTAAAGGAAGGTTTGTTTATAATTTGTTCATTTGTAATTTGAGATATTTCACATCATTAAAGTTTCCGATAAAGAAAGCAGAATTTGTTCATTCGCCAAGTGGGTAATTGTGTCAAATATTTTTTAATTAGTACTAAAGTGGGAAGTGAGCATGGTTCTTTTCCAATAGAGTGTGTTCAGATCCAGAATGGAATACCTGAGAGAGTCAAAGTCATACAGCGTGGAAAAAGGCCCTTCAACCCAACTTGCCCACACCAATCAACATGCCTACACTAGTCCTACCTGCCTGTGTTTGGCCCTTTATCCCTCTAAACCCGTCCTATCCATGCACCTGTCTAAATGCTTCTTAAATGTTGCAAAGGTATCTTCCTCAACTGCCTCCTCTGGCAGCTTGTTCCATCCACCCACCACCCTATGTGTGAAAAGGTTACCCTTCAGGTTCTGCCACTTAGGGGCGGCATGGTGGCACAGCGGTAGAGTTGCTGCCTCACAGCGAATGCAGTGCCAGAGACCCGGGTTCGATCCCGACTACGGGTGCTGTCTGTATGGAGTTTGTACGTTCTCCCCGTGACCTGCGTGGGTTTTCTCCAAGATCTTCGGCTTCCTCTCTCACTCCAAAGACGTACAAGTTTGTAGGTTAATTGGCTTGGTAAATATAAAAATTGTCCCTTGTGTGTTGTAGGATAGTGTTAATGTGCAGGGATTGTTGGTCGGCGCGGACCCGGTGGGCCGAAGGGCCTGTTTCCGTGCAGTATCTCTAAACTAAACCTTTCCCCCCTCACCTTAAACCTATGTCCCCTACTCTGGGAAAAAGACTCTGTGCGTTTGGCTGATCTATTCCTCTCATGATTTTGTACATCCTCCTGCACTCCAAGGAATAGAGTCCTAGCCTGCTCATCCTCTTCCTATAGCTCAGGCTCTCGAGTCCTGCCAATATACTCATAAATCTTCTCGGCACCCTTTCCAGCTTGACAACATCTTTCCTATAACATGGTGCCCAAAACTGAACACAGTACTGACAATACCTAACACTTTTCCCTAAAAAATGCTGAAATTCCAAAGCCACTTCATCCATACTTAATGACAGCTTTCATAAGCTTCTATTTTTATTTCCCATCTCTGACACGCGTGAATTTCTTTCCTTTTTATTGGTTCCAAAGTGTGAAGTTGGGTTATGGACATGATGAGATACCAAGTGAAATTCAACACTACTCTAGCCTGGAATTCAAACACATTTCATAGATACATAGATACATAGAAAATAGGTGCAGGAGTAGGCCATTCGGCCCTACGAGCCTGCACCGCCATTCAATATGATCATGGCTGATCATCCAACTCAGTATCCCGTACCTGCCTTCTCTCCATACCCCCTGATCCCTTTAGCCACAAGGGCCACATCTAACTCCCTCTTAAATACAGCCAATGAACTGGCCTCAACTACCCTCTGTGGCAGAGAGTTCCAGAGATTCACCACTCTCTGTGTGAAAAAGTTTTTTCTCATCCCGGTCTTAAAGGATTTCCCCCTTATCCTTAAGCTGTGACCCCTTGTCCTGGACTTCCCCAACATCGGGATCAATCTTCCTGCATCTAGCCTGTCCAACCCCATAAGAATTTTGTACGTTTCTATAAGATTCCCTCTCAATCTCCTAAATTCTAGCGAGTAGAAGCCAAGTCTATCCAGTCTTTCTTCATATGAAAGTCCTGACATCCCGGGAATCAGTCTGGTGAACCTTCTCTGCACTCCCTCTATGGCTATAATGTCCTTCCTCAGATTTGGAGACCAAAACTGTACGCAATACTCCAGGTGTGGTCTCACCAAGACCCTGTACAACTGCAGTAGAACCTCCTTGCTCCTATACTCAAATCCTTTTGCTATGAAAGCTAACATACCATTCGCTTTCTTCACTGCCTGCTGCACCTGCATGCCTACTTTCAATGACTGGTGTACCATGACACCCAGGTCTCGCTGCATCTCCCCTTTTCCTAATCGGCCACCATTTAGATAATAGTCTGCTTTCCTGTTTTTGCCACCAAAGTGGATAACCTCACATTTATCCACATTATACTGCATCTGCCAAACATTTGCCCACTCACCCAGCCTATCCAAGTCACCTTGCAGTCTCCTAGCATCCTCCTCACAGCTAACACTGCCCCCCAGCTTAGTGTCATCCGCAAACTTGGAGATGTTGCGTTCAATTCCCTCATCCAGATCATTAATATAAATTGTAAATAGCTGGGGTCCCAGCACTGAGCCTTGCGATACCCCACTAGTCACTGCCTGCCATTGTGAAAAGGACCCGTTTACTCCTACTCTTTGCTTCCTGTTTGCCAGCCAGTTCTCTATCCACATCAATACTGCACCCCCAATACCGTGTGCTTTAAGTTTGTATATTAATCTCTTATGTGGGACCTTGTCGAAAGCCTTCTGAAAGTCCAGATACAACACATCCACTGGTTCTCCCCTATCCACTCTACTAGTTACATCCTCAAAAAATTCTATAAGATTTGTCAGACATGATTCACCTTTCATAAATCCATGCTGACTTTGTCCAATGATTTCACCACTTTCCAAATGTTCTGCTATCCCATCTTTAATAACTGACTCTAGCAGTTTCCCCACTATCGATGTTAGACTAACTGGTCTGTAATTCCTCGTTTTCTCTCTCCCTCCCTTCTTAAAAAGTGGGGTCAGCTTTTGCAGAGGATAATAGGTAGTTCAAAAAATCACTTGGGTGCAGTGGCACAGCGAAAGAGTTGCTGCCTTACAGTGCCAGAGATCCGGGTTCGATCCCGACTACTGGTTCTGTCTGTACGGAGTTTGTACGTTCTCCTCGTGACTTGCGTAGGTTTTCTCCAGGTGCTCTGGTTTCCTCCCACATTCCAAAGACCTGCGGGTTTGTAGGTTAATTGATTTCGGTAAAATTGTCCCAAGGGTGTATAGGATAGTGTTAGTGTATGCGGAAATAGCTGATCGGCACGGACTCGGTGGGCTGAAGGGCATGTTTTTGTGGTGTATATCTACACTAAACACTAAACTAGCTTCAAAAAGTCACTTGTTGAGCAACATTAGAAAATCCGCTAATCTGCGATACCAACAGAATTTCAAAAGGTGGTTCCGAATTTAAATTACATTGTTCAGATCAATTGAAACCTCAATTAACCTTTGTATTCAAGAGTGGCACATTTCTACAGGTAATATTTCCTCAATCAAAAGAAGGGTTAGAAAATCCATTCTGGGACGAGAAATCCAATAACTAGAGCTCACAATCCTTTCTAATGCAGATTTTTAAAAGATGACTTTTTAAGAACAAAAGGCCAATGATTTATGTTCAGTCAACTCAACCACTCAGGAATTGACAATCGAACAGTCGTAACCAGTAGGCTCTTCAACAATACACTCCATTAAATTATTTCATTGCCCTGTTAATATTGAGAGCAAAAACATTCCTTCAGAATTTTGTCACCCATCGAGTCATACAGCATCAAAACAGACCCTTCGGTCCAATTCGTCCATGCTGACCAAGATGCCCCATCTAAGCCCATCCCATTTTTCCGCAGTTGGCCCGGAGAGAATCATAGAGTTATACAACGTGGAAACAGGCCCTTCGTCCCAACTTGCCCAAGACCAACATGCCCCATCTACACTTGGCTCATCTCTCTCCAAACCTATCCTATCCATGTACCTGTCCAAATGTGTTTTAAATGTTGTTATAGAACCTGCCTTAACTACCTCCTCTGGCATCTCGTTCCATATACCTACCACCCTCTGTGTGAAAACGTTTGAACCCGGGTCTCTGGCACTGTAAGGCAACAGCTGTGCCATCGTGCCTCCCAAGCTTTACTTTGTAGCAGAAACGGCCAGTTCAGATGGAAAATCCATTTCTCTCTCTCCACAGGTAGACAAAAATGCTGGAGAAACTCAGCGGGTGAGGCAGCATCTTCTTCAGACTGAAAAAAGGTCTTGACCCGAAACGTCACTTATTCCTTCGTTCCATAGATGTTGCTTCACCCGCTGAGTTTCTCCAGCATTTTTGTCTACCTTCGATTTTTCCAGCATCTGCAGTTCTTTCTTAAACATCTCTCTCTCTCCACAGATACTTCCTGACATGCTGAATATTTTCAATTCTTTTTTATGTTCACATTTGCAAATGTAGTGTTCTCTGACTCACAAATCAACACAATACGATTGTGATATTAAAGAGGCTCTTATATCGGCAGATGGAAGTGCAAGGAATGGAGGGATATGGATCATGTGCAGGCCTGTGAGATTAGTTGGACTTTAATTGAGACTTTAGAGATATAGCGTGGAAACAGGCCCTTCAGCCCATCAAGTCCGCGCCGACCAGCGATCACCCTGTACACTAGCACTATACTACACACTAGGGACAATATATAATTGTTTTACCAAAGCCAGGCAAACGTACACATCTTTGGAGTGTGGGAGCAAGCTGGAGCACCTGGAGAAATCCCACGCGGTCACAGGCAGAACATACAAACCGTACACATAGCATCTGCAGTCAGGATCGAACCCAGGTCTCTGGCGCTGTAAAGGACCTGTCCCACTTTCACGAGGTAATTCATGAATTCTCCCGAGTTTTCCCCTGATTCAAACTTGCAGAATGTTCGTAACAAGTCCGTAGGAGGTCGTAGGAGTTCGTAGATATATCATAGCGGTTCGTTATGCTAGCCGTAGGTACTCGTGGCATCAGGTAAGTCGGGACGTGTTTTCCAGCCCGATAAAAAATATCCAAGAGTAAAAAAATTGTCGGGATGAAGGAATTAAGTCGTGAAAGTGGGACAGGCCCTTAAGGCAGCAACTCTACCGCTGCTCCACTGTGTCATGGTGTCATGCTCGGCACAGAGATTGTGGACGAAGGGCTTGTTCCTGTGCTCTACCGTTCTCTGTAATTCCAGCACTGTCTTTCTCTCTCCTCACAGTTCTCATTTATCTCCATCTACAGTACCTACACTTCCTCCCAATCAGAGTTGCTGCTTGTAACACATCTCCCACATCCTCATTCAGTCCACACCACCACCACTTTTGACATTAAGTCTCATTCAATTCCCACCCATTGCAGAAAGCCCCCCTGCTCTCTCCCCATGTCTAAAATGGTAGCAAGGAAGGCAAATGCAATGCCAGCATTTACTAGACCAAGTGCGGACCTGTTGGGCCCCATATCTGAGGAAGGATGTGCTGGCGTTTGGAGCGGGTCTAGAGGAGGTTTATAAGAATGATCCCAGGAATGATTGGTTTGAGCATTTGACGACTCACTGGAGTTTAGAAGGATGAGGAGGAACCTAATTGAAATTTACCGAATAGTGAAAAGCCTAAATGGAGTGGATGTGGAGAGGATGTTTCCACTAGTGGGAGAGTCTAGGACCCGAGGCCATAGCCTCAGAATAAAAGGACGTACCTCTAGAAAAGAGATGGAGGAATTAATTTTGTCAGAGAGTGGTGAGTCTGTAGAATTCATTGCCACAGGTGGCTGTGGAGGCCAAGTCGTGGGGTATTTTTAAGGCGCAGATTGACAGATTTTTGATTAGTAAGAGTGTCAGGGGTTATGAGGAGAAGGCAGGAGAATGGGGTCGAATGAGAAAGATAGATCAGCCATGATTAAATGGCGGAGTAGACTTGATGGGCAGAATGGCCTAATTCTGCTCCTATAACTTCTGAAATGTTAAATTTGCCCAAGCTTGGATGAAGGATCATCAACAACAAATATAAATATTGCTTCTCCCCCCACCAATTCTACCCAACCTGTTATTTCTAGCATTTTCTATTTTTAACTGGTTTCCAGCAGCAGCAGTTCAGTTTTTGCTTTCCATTATACGAATATTGCTATTTACTGTTCAACAGTGGCGCAGGTGGGAGAGTTGCTGCCTCACCACGCCAGAGACCGGGTTCCACCCTGACCTTCGGTGCTGTTTGTACAGAGTTTGCACATTCTCCCTGTGACCAAATGGGTTTCCTCTGGGTGTTCCGGTTTCCTCCCATATCCCAAAGACGTGCAGGTTAATTGGCCCTCTCTAAATTGTCCCTAGTGTGTGGGGAGTGGATGAGAAAGTGGGATAACATAGAACTAGTGTGGACCGATCGATGGTCAGCATGCTCATGGTGGGCTGAAGAGCCTGTTTCCATGCTGTATCGCTAAAACTAAACTCTAATGAGGCCATTCAACCTATTTTTTTCCTTTGCGTGTTTTGTAATGTTTTTTTCATCAATTCAGTAACAACAGCAGAAGCTGGAATTGCCTTAAACAAGTCTTTTATAAAGGAGATAGAGTAGAGATTTTCTCTTCATTGATTGGATTTAACTAACTGGCCTGGAAATGAAAGGACACGTTATAAGTTCACCATGTCTTGTTCAATTATCAGCACAGTTCGTCTTTAGGTTTACCATTCTGTACGGCCACATTAGATCTCAATAAAACTATGCTTCCATGTATTTGAAGGTACTATCGCAATGTTTAAGAACCATTTAGACAAGTACATGGATAGGGTAGGTTTAGAGGGATATGAGCCAAACGTAGACAGGTGGGATTCATGTTGATGGGACTTGTTGGTCGGCATGGGCAAGCTGGGCCGAAGGGCCTGTTTCCACGCCGTATGACTATGACTATAGACTGCATATTCACATCCATCTTCTTCGTTTTTCCAGCAGTCAAGCTTTGTAACATATTCATTGATTAAACTCTCCCTCATTCAAGAGTCAAGTCAAGGGTGTTTTATTGTCATATGTCCCAGATAGGACAATGAAATTTTTACTTGCTGCAGCACAACTGAATATGTAAACGTAGTACATAACGGGAGAAGAAAAACATTTTTTTTTACCATGATGATTATAATCTCAAGGAGAAAAGATATCTCGGTGTATACTTACGTCTTGACTGTTTGTCCCAAGTCATATTTGTCCGTTACATCTGAAGGGTTATTATAATCCTTTTTGTCACCAAGTGTTATGCAACCAAAAGGCATTGCTGATGTTGGCCTATGTGAGAAGCAAAACAAAGCCTTTGGTTAGAAAGTTCTGCCTTACCAAGGTCCACATAGATTCAGGATGTCCATTTTAACTCCACCATCTTGAAGTGGTCTCGCCATCAATGGTGAGGCGGCATTGAAAGTCTTTTGTTCAGTTTTGGTCGTCCTGCTGTAGGAAAGCTGTCATTAAGCTGGAAAGGTTGCAGAGAAGATGTATGAGTATGTTGCCAGGACAACAAAGGGCTTGAACTGTAGGGAGAGGTTGGGCAGGCTAGGACTTTATTCCTTCGATTTCAGAAGGCTGAGTGTTGAGGTGTATAAAGTCATGAAGGGAATAGATAGGATGAATGCACAGTCTTTTTACACAGAGTAGAGGAACCAAGAAGCTGATGATGTAGGTTTAAGGTGAGAGAGGCAAGCTTTAATAGGAACCTGAGGGGAATCTTTGTGGGTACGAGCTGCCACAGGAGGTAGTTGAGGCAGGTACTATAATAGCATTTAAAAGACACTTGGACAAGTACATGGACAGGAAAGGTTTAGATGGATATGGATCAAATCCAGTCAAATGGGACTGACTTAGATGGGGCGGCATGGACAAGTTGGGCCAAAAGGCCTGTTTTCATGCTGTATGACTCTAAGATAATGTCAAGGCCTGGCCAAGCCAGGTTTGAATCCCAGTGGCCCAGGAGCCCAGAACCAGAACATGATATCTGGTATCTAGGAGAGACGTTGGGTTCAGGGAGTCTTTGTACTGTCCATGGTGGACTGTAATATTTATAATTCAGCAGTGTGGCATCCACTGAGTGCCTGGAAGTAAAAAACAAGTATTTTCCAACACAGTAAACCCTTGCTATAACGGACTACATGGGGAGGGGATGGTGTCTATTATTGCCGAATGTCCGCTATAAACTGTGTAAAATCATGCGAGGAAGTGTATAAAATCATGAGGGGAATAGATCAGGTAGATGCACAGAGTCTCTTGCCCAGACTAGGTGAATCGAGGACCAGAGGACATAGGTTTAAGATGAAGGGGAAAAGATTTACTAGGAATCTGAGGGGTAACTTTTTCACACAAAGGGTGGTGCGTGTATGGAACAAGCTGCCAGAGGTGGTAGTTGAGGCTGGGATTATCCCAAAGTTTAAGAAACAGTCAGAGAGGTACATGGATAGGATAGGCTTGGAGGGATATGGACCAAACACAGGCAGGTGGGACTAGTGCAGATGGGACTTGTGGGCCAGTGTGGGCAAGTTGGGCCGAAGGGCCTGTTTCCACACTGTATCACTCTAAGACTCTAAACGAATAAGGGGGTTAATATGCACATTACTATTGCAAAAACAGCCAATAAACTTACACTGGGTAATAAAGAGTAGAGGACACAAAATACACCATACCTTGGGACGGCACAATGGCGGCACATAGAGTTGCTCACTTACAGCGCCAGGAACCAGAGTTCGATCCTGAACTGGGGTGCTCCCTGTGACTACTTGGGTTTTCTCCGGGTGCTCCAGTACAGTAGTTCTATCTGACACACTAAGGACAATTCACAGTGTGTAGGATAGGCATACTGAAAGATATGACCACTACCGTAGTTATGTGGGAGGAAAGATAGAACCACTTACAGTATAGTTCTAACCTACACGCTGTGAATTGTCCGTAGTGTGTAGGATAGAACTAGCGTATGGGGATCGCTGGTCAGCATGGACTTGGTGTTTCCACACTGTATCTCTAAATTAAACTAAGCTAAACACTATTCAAATGTGTAATTCTCCAAAGTATTCAAAACGCTTTTATCTGTACAGTAGTTTAATTTAGTTTAGGAATATAACGCAGAAAAATGCCCTTCGGCCCACCGAGTCCGTGCTGACCAGCGATCACCTCATACACCAACACTATCCTGCACACTGGGGACAATTTACAATCTTACCGAAGCCAATTAACCTACAAGCCTGAATATCTTTGGAATGTGGAAGGAAACCAGAGCACTTGGAGAAAACCAACACGGTCACAGGGAGAACGTACAAACTCCATACAGACAGCACCTGTAGTCAGGATAGAACCCAGGTCTCTGGCGCTGTAAGGCAGCAACTCTACCCGTGTGCCACCGTGCTGCCCAGTAAGGACAGTTGAAGAAACCGAGCAACATTAATGTACAATATCAGTCTGAAGAAGTGGTCTCCAGAGATGCTGCCTGACCCGCTGAGTTACTCCAGCACTTTATGTTTACCAACGTACAGTACCTGTATCTGTAAAACTAAACTAAACTGAGATTCACTCCATCCACCTTGCGGTCATTTTGTGAAACAACAAACTCGACCTACATCAGATTCGGTCTGCTATGACCTAAATCCATTATAAAGAGGTCCGTTAAAACCTCTTTAAACCATAGATGCTGCCTCACCCGCTGCGTTTCTTCAGCATTTTTGTCTACCGTTAAAACAAGGGTTTACTGTACACGTGTACAGTTTCAAGGCACCGGTCACTCCTACTGAAGACCTGTGGGTGCTGGTGTCTGTTGAAGGGCTCCAAGCTAACCCTGTGCTGCTGCCTTTGAGACTGAAGTGGATGGCGGGACTGTCATATGCTGAGAGAATGGAGCAGCTGGGCTTGTACACTCTGGAGTTTAGAAGGATGGGAGGGAATCTCATTGGAACATATAAGATTGTTAAGGGTTTGGACAGGCTAGAGGCAGGAAACATGTTCCCGATGTTGGGGGAGTGCAGAACCAGGGGCCACAGTTTAAGAATAAGGAGTAAGCCATTTAGAACGGAGACGAGGAAACACTTTTTCTCACAGAGAGTGGTGAGTCTGTGGAATTCTCTGCCTCAGAGGGCGGTGGAGGCAGGTTCTCTGGATGCTTACAAGAGAGAGCTAGATAGGGCTCTTAAAAATAGCGGAGTCAGGGGATATGGGGAGAAGGCAGGAACGGGGTACTGATTGGGGATGATCAGCCATGATCACATTGAATGGCGGTGCTGGCTCGAAGGGCCGAGTGGCCTACTCCTGCACCTATTGTCTATTGTCTATTGAAGTGATTAGAGAATGTCCCCTTTGGTGTCTGTCCATCCCCCACCCTCCCACTTCCCAGCCAACAACATTGATCACGTTTCTGCTCTTTGCTTCAGCTGATCACTGGTCTGACCAACCTCTGCCAATCCCAACATTGTCAACTGGGTTCCCCAATTCTCCTACCACTCACTACACTAGCTACAAATATACCTCCCACGCAACACAACAGTAGGATGCAAGCAGCAAAGGTCAAGATTGTTCATTTGTCATATGTACCAAAACGGAATAATGAAATTCTTACTTGCAGCAGAATAATAGGTTTGTAAAAACTGTACACAATAGATAACATAATAATAAAGAAAATATGTATTTATTAGCACAAAACAAAACAAAAGCCCCTGTCCCTAGACTCCCTCTTCTCCCCAAGAGGTACAGAAGTGAGAAAATGCACACCTCCAAATTGAGGGACAGTTTTTTCCCAGTTGTCTGTTATCTGAACCAACAATGAGGAAGCAGTCTTGTGCTACCATCTACCTCATTGGAAACCTTCAGACTATCTTTAATCAGACTTTACTGGACTATATCGTGCACAAAATATTATTCCCTTTAACCTGTATCTGAACACTGTTGATGTCTTAACGTGTAGTCTTTTCGCTGACGGGATTTCACGCAACAAAATGCTTTTCACCGTTCCTCGATACACGCGACAATAAACTAAATAAAGTAAATTAAACTCGTGCAACCAAGATAGTTTGTAGTTTAGTTGGGTATTTGTAGTGTTTAATATGCTGCTTGTTGTGGGAAAAGTTGCTCCTGAACCTGGGCGTTACAGGTTTCAGGCTCCTTCCCGATGAGTGAGATGAGAGGGAGACAAAGATGACTGCCTTATTGAGGCCTCTAGTAAATCCTTTTGATGTTCATTTAAGAAGCATCTAGACCAGCACTTGAATTGTCCAGGCATTGAAGGCTACCGGGCTGGATAGAGTGAATGTGGAGAGGATGTTTCCACCAGTGGGAGTGTCTAGGACCAGAGGCCATAGCCTCAGAATAAAAGGACGTACCTTTAGAAAGAAGATGAGGAGCTATTTCGTTAGTCAGTGGGTGGTAAATCTGTGGAATTCATTGCCACAGACGGCTTTGGAGGCAGTCAATGAATATTTTTAAGGCGGAGATTGACAGATTCTTGATTAGTAAGTGTGCCAGGGGTTATGGGGAGAAGGCAGGAGAATGGGATTGAGAGGGAACGATAGATTAGCCATAATTGAATTGTGGAATAGACCTCATGGGCTGAATGGCCTAATTCTACTCCTATAACTTATGAACATGAGACCCGATGCTGGTAAATGGGACTAATATAGATAAGTACAAATGCTGGTAGGGGCATGGTGAGCTGAAGGGCCTGTTTCTATTTTGCATGGCTCTGTGACTCTGCAACTCAAAGTGCGGGAATGGGACTGATGGGACTGTTCTGAAAGCCAGCACGGACTTGACGGGCCAAATGCCCTCCTTCTCCACTGTGAGATAATATGAGAAATCTGAAAAATATGCGAAAATAAATCAGTCCCCGAACCAGGCAAACACTGGCTTATTTGTTATCTAGAATGCTCTGTGAGAACATGTGCCTTCCATTGATAGCCACATCCTTAATCCAGTCTTATTTAAAACAAGACTGATACCCAAAGCAGAATGGATTATCTTCGGAATAACGGAAGATGATCCAGAACTAAATGTGTTTCAAAAGAAATTAATGGACTATGGGTTAATAACTGGAAAAAAGCTAATTCTAAAATTTTGGAAGAAGGCTCCAATACCAACTATAAATATGTGGATTTCAAATATGTTTGAAACATTACACCTTGAAGAGATAAGACTCCTCCTAGCAGGTAAACCAGATCACTTCCACCTGACGTGGTCTGCATTTATAGAATTATTACAAACATAGGGTGCAAAAGTACTTTAAAAAAAAAAAAAAAAATTGAGGTCAGGTAAGGGGGGTGATAGTTGAAGAGTTGGTATGTCCTATTTACGTGATGCTCAAAAAAAAAAAACATCTGTTTCTCTTTTTTTCTCTTTCTCTTTTCTTTTCTTAGGGCCTATTTCTTAACTCTTTTTCTTTTTGTTTTTAATTTCGCTCTTATAGGGTCTTCGTCCTTTTTTGTTGTTACATTTTCTACACTTTTCTACACTTGCACTTTTTCCTTCACTTTCTTCTTTCTTTCAATCTTTTCTTTTTCTAGTGTAAAAAAATAAATAAAGGGAGTACATTAATTGTAAGAAGATATAAATGATGAGTATTAATGTATGTGGTTGTAATGTAATGTACTTCTAATAAATAAAAATTTAAAAAAAAAAAAAAAAAAAGAAATCCTTAATCCAGTCAAAGACCCCCGAGAAGAAATAAATGGAGCCTCCCAGTTACGCAGTGTTACCCATGAGTTAATAAAGAAAATGTAAATCAGTTCAGTTTAGTTTACTGTCACGTGTACCGAGGTACAGTGAAAAGCTTTTTGTTGCGTGCTAACCAGTCAGCAGAAAGACAATACATTATTACAATCAATACATTAACAGTGTATAGATACATGATAAGGGAATAACGTTTAGTACAAGGTAAAGCCAAGAATAGTCCAAGGAACATCAGAGGTAGATAGCAGTTCAGCACTGCTCTCTGGTTATGGTAGGATGGTTCAGTTGCCTGATAACAGCTGGGAAATCATGCTTGCGGCAGAAGGCTTTCCATGTAGAGCATCTCAATAGAGCTCACAATGGCAGCTGACGCCAAGTTCATACTAATTGCGCTGAACAAGACAACACACAACTGATTACTTGTACAGCAGGCGTCAGAGTGAGTTATGATTGTGTTGGGATTGGAGCACTCTCCACTTTCAAATGTGCCTGGTCAGCAAACACGGGTTGATGAGAGCAGTGCTCCAATGAATTTTGGCGGCAATGGTCTAACTGAATGTCCACTTTTATTGCAAGGTTTCATTCCTCATGCGGTATTTCAGCTCTCCTTCCCTTCTGCAATCAGTCTCTGCTGGCAGGCGGGACAGGGCACACAATGAGACTATGGTTAATAATGCCGGAGACGGAGGGATTAAAAATTAGAGTTGTTATTCGAGGAAAGATATTGTACAGCTGGTAAGAGTGCAGAGAAGATTTATGAGGATGTTGTCTGGACTTGAGGGCCTGAGCTAAAGGGAGAGGTTTTGGGGGTGGGACTGTGGCGCAGCGGTAGAGTTGCTGCCTTGCAGCACCAGCGACCTGGGTTCAATGCTGATTACGGGTGCTGTCTTTATGGAGTTTGTATGTTCTCCCCCGTGACCGCGTGGGTTTTCTCTTAGTGCTCCAGTTTCCTCCCACACTCCAAAGACGTATAGGTTTGTAGGATAATTGGCTTCAGTAAAATGGTAAACTATCCCACGTGTGCAGGATAGTGTTAAGTGTACAGGGTGATCGATGTTTGGCGTGGACTGCATCAGTAGTCAGGATCGAGCCCGGGTCTCTGGTGCTGTAAGGCAGCAACTCTTTGGAATGTGCCACCCTAACTATCCCATGCAACCCATTTATTTTCTAGTTCACACTACCTGATATACTCATGCATAGTATGATTTACATGGGTAGCATGCAATATAACGTTTATCACTGTATCTCGGTACACATGGCAATAGTAAACCAATTATTACCAATTACCTCGCGGGATCAATGTGTTTTTTTGTAATTAGAAACATATTGTGATAAATTGATTTTGTGTCAAAATGTTACTCTGGTAAATTGTACATACGGCTCACACAGCCACGCTGAATACCCCAGAAGGAAAATAGAGTAGGTGTTAACAGACAGTGTATGTAGCCTTTATTGAAACTCTTGAGATAAATGACATATCCTGCTGCTCCTTGCTCTGCATCCTTTTACATTTTCATGAAGAGTTCTACAACGAAAACCGTGTAAGGTTATAAATTATACATGATGAATCATAGTTTGTATTACATATTAATACGAGTGAATATCTTCATGCTGCCGTATTTTGATTGGTGGATTTAGACTTTAGCCTTTAGAGATACAGCGTGAAAACAGGCCCTTCGGCGCATTGAGTCCGCGCCGACGACCAGCCCGTCCATTCCATCCACTCGCACTATCCTACACACAAGGGACAATTTACAATTTTACCAAAGCCAATTAAACACACAAACCTGCACGTTCTTGGAGCATGGGAGGAAACCTGAGCACCTGAAGGAAACCCACATGGTCACAGGGAGAACGTACAAACTCCGTGCAGACAGCACCAGTAGTCAGGATAGAACCTGGGTCTCTGGCGCTGCAAAGCAGCAACTCTATCACTGCACCACTGTGCTGCCCAAAGATACTTTACATCTCACTTCCAAAGTCTCAGTGGATCATTGGATATCTCTCAAATGAAATGCTTTTGCTTGTTTTCTGATCTATATAAATTCAAGCTTACTTGGTGGAAACACGCACTGAGTAGTCTTGAGTAAAAAAATTAATGCAAGACCTCACATTTACAGTGTTTCTTCGATAATGGTTTAGATTAGCTTAGACATACAGCGTGGAAACAGGCCCTCCGGCCCACCGAGTCCACTCCGACAACGATCACTCGTTCTATCCTAGATGCTAGAGACAATTTACAGAAGCCAATTAACCTACAAACCTGTATGCCTTTGGAATGTGGGAGGAAACTAGAGCACCCGGAAAAAACACATACGGTCACAGGGAGAATGGACAAACTCCATACCGACAACGCCTCTACTCAGGATTGAACCTGGGTCTCTGGCACTGTAAAGCAGCAGTTCTACCGCTGCGCCACCGCGCTGCCCTGTCAAGTTGTCTCAGATTGTATATAGCCACAGTCTGCAAAACCAAACCAGTCTCTCACCTTCTTAGTTCTGTCTCAAACCACCTGCTTCTCCCCTTTTCCACCTTTCTTCTCCCCCACCTCCCACCACCCAACAATGAGTCTGAAGAAGGGTCTCGTCCCAAAACGTCACCTATCCATGTTCTCCCGAGATGCTGCCTGACCCACTTGAGTTATTTCAGCTATTTGTGTCCTTTTTGGAAACCAGCATTGCAGTTCCTTGCTTCTAAGTTCTGGTTAGCTACCCTATCTATGTCTCTCATTGTTTAGTTTAGTTCAGCCATTAGAGGTTTTGGGTCGGAAGTCTGAAGACGGTTCCAGTCCTGAAACATCACCGAATCGTGTT
>CM075980.1:55516811-55627802 GCA_038087875.1 Malacoraja senta | reverse complement strand
TTCGATTGTAATCATGTATTGTCTTTCCGCTGACTGGTTAGCACGCATCAAAAGCTTTTCATTGTACCTCGGTACACATGACTATAAACTAAACTCAAACTCAAATTATATTATTTTACCGGGTTGTATGCAAAACAAACCATTTCACTGTACCTAGGTACATGTGACAATAATGTATCATGGAATCATTGAACATTGTAGCTCATACTCATCTTAAGCAGAGATATCTCACATATGTGACAAAATCGCAGTTCACCAACTTGGACATTGATCATCACACGATGGAGTACATCTCCAGCTCCATAAGTGGAAGCATCATATATAGGTTTCAATGTATGCACAGTATGGTCATGAACTAACAAAGGCTCTTCTTAAGTAAGACATTGGTGGGGCCACATCGAGTATTATGTTCAATTTCCGTCACCTTTCCAAATGAAAAAGGCTGGAAAGAGTGCAGAGTAGGTTTATGAGTATGCTACCAAACTCGAAGGGCCTGAGGTAGACTTTAGAGATACAGCACGGAAACAGAGCTTCGGTCCACTGAGACTGCGCCAAACAATGACACTAGGGATAATTTCCAATTTTTTTTCACCAAACCCACGAACTTGTACGTCTTTGGAGTGTAGAATGAAACCAGAGCACCTAGAGAAAACCCACAATATCACAGGGAGAACGTGCAAACTCCAAACCGACAGCACCCATAGACAGATTCGAACCAAGGTCGCTGGCGTCGTGAGGCAGCAACTCTACTGGCTGCACCACTGTGCAGCACTGGCTTCCGGCTGAGTAGACACCCAATGCAGAGTCTTTAGCCAAAATGTCGACCATCCCTCTGCCTTCACAGATGCTGCCTGACCAGCTGAGTTCTGCCAGCAACTTGTTTTTTTGCCCCAAATTCCAGCATCTGCAGTTTCTTGTGTCTCCATCTCTCTCTGGCTTCTTGCTGCACACCATTTCCCCAAGTGAAGAAATAAAATTACCAGAGTTGACTTAATCACTACCTTGGTTTCAGACTTGGATGTCGAGGATATATATTATTTCCACAGACAATTAAAATGTTTACAATTTGAAATTGCTGTTATTGTGATAGATGGCTTCTATTGCATTCATGACAGTTATTTGCATCAATCTCACTCATGTACGTTGTTCAGCTTTAAGTCTCGAGTCTTGACTACTAGTTCATGATAAAATACAGTTGCAATTGTTCCTCACAATGTACAAAATTCATTGCTATTTCAATCAGCCATCTCCATGGATTTCAATTTTGGAAGCAAGACAAATACGAGGTGAAGTGCACTTAATCACTTCAACTGAATTCATTCTTAATTAAACGACAAACAAATTTGACAAAGACAGAACTGTCTAAACACCCAACGTCAAGACAGACCCTTTAACCTATAAAAATCAAAGAACTGCAGATTCTGGTTTATACAAAAGATAGACACAAAGTCTTGACCTAGTATTGACCTATTCCTTCGCTCCATTGATACTGCCTCACCCGCTGAATTTCTCCAGCATTTTTATCTACCTTCGATTTTTCCAGCATCTGCAGTTCCTTCTTGAATACAAAGTGCTGAAGTAACTCAGCAGGTCAGGCAGCATCTGAAAAAGGATAGGTGACGTTTCGGGTCAGTTCTCTGAGACTCTGAGGAAGGGTCCCGACACAAAAAGTCAGCTATCTATTTTCTCCAGAGATGCTGTCTGACTCGTTGAGTTACTCCAGCACTTTGTGTGCATCTATCAGATCCTTTAACACAATAATATACTTGATTATGGTCGCCGAATTGTCCGAGTCCTAGTTCCAGACTTATTATTGTCCATAATTTCTGTGGGTTTATGATTAAAATGATCCTCATGTTTCACCACAACTTCATCATTACAAAACCTCCTTTTTGAGGGGCAGCTGAGAGAGCTGCTGCCTCACTGTGCCAGAGACCCGGGTTCTTGACCTCAGGTGTTTATGTGAAGTTTGCATGTTCTCTATGTGACCGTGTTGAGTGTTTGACGGCACTGGTCCTGTACTCGCTGGAGTTTGAAGGGCAGAGTAGATTTGATGGGCCGAATGGCCTAATTCTGCTCCTAGAACATATGAACTTATGAATTTATGAACTGCGTGGGTTTCTTCTGGGCATTCTAGTTTCCTCCCACATCCCAAAGTGCAGGTTTGTACGTTAAATATGAGAGGGCATAGCTTTATGGTGGGGGGGGGGGGGAGCAAAGTTCAAGGGAGATGTGCGGGGCACCTTTGTTTTTTACACAGAGTGTGTTGAGTGCCTGGAACTTGCTGCCAGGATTGGTGGTTGGGACAGAAACGATAGTGGCGTTAAAGAAGCTTTTAGATAGACATGTGCATATGCAGGGAATGAAGGGATAAGGATTATACGCAGGTAGATGAGGGATGGTCTTGGCAACAAGTTCTGCACAGACATCGTGGGCCGACGGGCCTGTGCTTGTACTGTTCTTGTTCTGTTAATTGGCCTCTGTAAATTGCCCCTGGTGTTTAGGGAGTGGCTGCGAAAATTGGTTAACAGAGCTAGTGTGAAAAGGCGATCGATGGTCAGCGTGGGCCAGAGGGCCTTTGTCCATGCTGTATCATTCAATCAATCATTCCTTTGTTTTCTGAGAGAAATAGAAAAAAAAACTGCTGGAAATACTCAGCAGGCCAGGCAGCATCTCTGTGAAGAGATACAGAGTTTCTGTTTCATGTTGAAGGCCCTTTGTCAGAACTGGGAAAGCAAGAAAGCATGTTTGTTTTGAATTACAGAGCAGATGGAGGTAGTGAATTAAAACATACATCATGGAGAAAAGACCTTTGACCCACTGAGTCCAAGCCGACCATCGATCACCCATTCACACTAGTCTATGTTATCCCGCTTTCACATCCACTCCCGACACACACGGGGCTATTGACAGAAATCAATTAACCAACAAACCCGCACGTCTTTGGGATGCAAGGGGAAACTGTAGCACCCAGAGGAAACCCACGCATTCACAGAGAGAATGTACAAACTCCATTCACAATACCCAAGGTCAGGATCAAACCCAGTTCTCTGGCGCTGTGAGGCAGTAATGGTAGGATGGACAGAGCAATGTCTGAGAGTCAGGATTGACAATCCCAATGTTTACAAAGCTGTGAGACGGAGAGACCAGAGAGACAGAGAGAGACAAGAGAGACCAGAGAGACCAGAGAGACCAGAGAGACAAGAGAGACCAGAGAGAGAAGAGAGAGACAAGAGAGACCAGAGAGACCAGAGAGAGACCAGAGAGAGACAGAGAGAGACCAGGGAGATAGAGAGAGACAGAGAGAGACAAGAGAGATCAGAGAGTACAGAGAGACAGAGAGAGAGAGAGAGACAGAGAGAGACCAGAGAGGACAGAGAGAGACAGAGACCAGAGAGACCAGAGAGACAGAGAGAGACCAGAGAGACCAGAGAGACCAGAGAGACAGAGAGAGACAAGAGAGACAGAGAGAGACGGAGAGAGACAGAGAGAGACAGAGAGAGACAGAGAGAGACAAGAGAGTCAAGAGAGACAAGAGAGACAAGACAAACCAGAGAGACCAGAGAGACCAGAGAGACAGAGAGAGACAGAGAGACCAGAGAGACCAGAGAGACCAGAGAGACCAGAGAGAGAAGAGAGACCAGAGAGACAGAGAGAGACCAGAGAGACCAGAGAGACCGAGAGAGACAGAGAGAGACAGAAACAGAGAGAGACCAGAGAGACAGAGAGAGACAGAGAGACCAGAGAGACAGAGAGAGACCAGAGACCAGAGAGACCAGAGAGACAAGAGAGACAAGACAGACCAGAGAGACCAGAGAGACAGAGAGACCAGAGAGAGACAAGAGAGACCAGAGAGACCGAGGGAGACAGAGAGAGACAGAGAGAGACAAGAGAGACCAGAGAGACCGAGAGAGACAGAGCGAGACAGAGACAAGAGAGACCAGAGAGACAGAGAGACCAGAGAGACCAGAGAGAGACAGACAGACAGAGACAGACAGAGAGACAAGAGAGACCACAGAGACCAGAGAGAGACAGAGAGAGACAGAGAGAGACAGAGAGAGACCAGAGAGACCAGAGAGACCAGAGAGACCAGAGAGAGACCAGAGAGAGACCAGAGAGACCAGAGAGACAGAGAGACCAGAGAGAGACAAGAGAGAGACAAGAGAGAGACAAGAGAGACCAGAGACCAGAGAGACCAGATAGACCAGAGAGACAGAGAATCTTTTGGTTTCTGTGCTGTTGAAAACATTCCTGACATCATGCTCATTTTAAGACCCCTGGCAGTGAAAAATAAGTTCCTTATGCTCCTATGTAGATCAATTTGTTCCTGTACATTCCCGACATTGTCATCAACCTCCACTATCTCATTTGTTCTGAAGGACATTGCCATTTTTGGTCTATGGCTTACACACATGACTGCACACACCAAGGCTCCCAACACAACCTGATCAATGGAGACACAAGGAACTGCAGATGCTGGAAACTCGCGTTGAACACAAAATGCTGGAGTAACTAAGCGGGTCAAATAGAATCTCCGGTGGGTCATGGATAGGTGACATCTCAGGTTGGAACCCTTCTTCAGACACAGCTTGATCAATACCGAGTTGTCATTTTCATCTTCTAACTAACCCCATCAAACTGGCAGAAACCACAAAAATATCCTGCTATTTTCATACACCTTGTAACTCTTCCACTCTGACATTTCTCTCTTCATTCTCTGGTCCACTTTGTTCTCATTTCTTTTCTCTTTTTTCCATTTTTTTCCCCTTCATTCTACCTATTGTCCTTTTGGTTGTCTGATTTGATTGCATAGTCATAGTTATAGAGTCATAGAGCGTTGGAACAAACCCTTCGGCCCAACTTGCCCACACCGACCAACAAGTCCCATCTACACTGGTCCCACCTGTCCTATCCATGTACCTATCTAATTGTTTCTTAATATAGCAGGCGAACAAAAGCTTATCAATCAACAAAAAAGACACAACCTGCTGGAGTAGCTAAGCAGGTCAGGCAGCAACTCTGGAGAACAGGGATAGGTGATGTTTGGGGTCGGGACCCCTCTTCAGACTGATTGTAATTAGGGGAGTTGAAAGCTGCAACAGATGTATATTGTCATTGTATTTAGTCATCTCAGTACACGTGACAATAATAAACCTGAACCTAGACCTCTTCACACCATGTATATATGATTTGAAAAGTACTGAACCATTGAGATTGTTCCTGTACCGACCCGCAGACACCCAAAGTATTTTCCTAATTGAACTGCATCTGACCTGTTTTACTGCTCCAAGAATTATCTCAGCCCTTGTCCTCAGCCTTGCTATCCACCCTGCTTCATCCCCTCACCTGCACAAAATATGCCTCGTACCAACCCTTGATTGTTCACACCAACTGCAATCAAATCTTCACCTGGCCACTGCACATTTACAGCTGCTGCTGTCCTCAATTTGCAGTGAAGATCTTTATTTCCCTCTAGGGTAGACACAAAATGCTAGAGTAACTCAGCGGGAGAGGCAGCATCTCTGGAGAAAAGGAATGGGCCACGTTTCGGGTCGAGACCCTTCTTCAGACTGATGTCAGGGGAGAGGGCGGGACAAAGATAGAATGTGGGTGGAGACAGTAAGACTGGTGGGAGAACTGGGAAGGGGAAGGGGATGGAGAGAGAAAGCAAGGGCTATCTGAAGTTAGAGAAGTCAATGTTCATACCGCTGGGGTGTAAACTACCCAAGCAAAATATGAGGTGCTGTTCCTCCCTCTTACTTGTCAGTCTAATCACTCAAGCCTTAAACCTATGTCCTCTGGTTCTTGACTCCCCATACTCTGCATTCACCCTATCTATTCTCCTCATGAATTTCTACACCTCTGTAAGACCACCCCTCATTCTCCTGCACTCCAAGGAATAACGTCCTAGTCTGCCCAAGCTTTGCCTGTAGCTATGGCCCTCGAGTCCTGGCAACATCCTCGTAAATATTCTATGCACTCTTTCCAGCTTAGTGTCATTCTTCGTATAGCAGGGTGTCCAAAACCGAACATGGTGCTCTAAATGTGGCCTCACCAATGTCTTGTCTTAATCTGGGATGGAACCGGGGAAAAGGATTACACTATGCCAAATCCCTTGATATCTATTGTCAAATTACACGAGTGCACTATATTAAAAAATATATACATTTGTTATCCTGCTTATAGTGTACCTAATCTCCAACAAATACCAGGCAAACAAACTATCATGCCACATACTGATTAGATTATTATCATACACATACACATCAGATTATTATCTAAATGGTGTTACGTTGGGAAAAGGGGAAGTACAACGGGATCTGGGACTCCTTGTTCATCAGTCAATGAAAGTAAGCATGCAGGTACAGCAGGCAGTGAAGAAAGCGAATGGCATCTTGGCCTTCATAAAAAGGGGAGTTGAGTATTGGAGCAAAGAGGTCCTTCTGCAGTTGTGCAGGTCCCTAGTGAGACCAAACCTGGAGAGTTGTGAGTGTGGAATTCTCTGCCTCAGAGGGCAGTGGAGGCCGGTTCTCTGGATACTTTCAAGAGAGAGCTAGATAGGGCTCTTAAAGATAGCGGAGTCAGGGGATGTGGGGAGAAGGCAGGAACGGGGTACTGTTTGGGGATGATCAGCCATGATCACATTGAATGGCGGTGCTGGCTCAAAGGGCCGAATGGCCTACTTATGCACCTATTGTCTTTACTAAGCAATATCACTTTGCTTTGATCCAATCTGATTAACAATTCTTCCACATGGAAGACATGCAGAATCCCGTACTAACTGCAGTAATGCAGAATGCCATACTAAACAGCTTGGCGGCATGTGGCGCAGTGATAGAGCTGCTGCCTTACGCGCCACAGACCCGGATTCGATCCTGACTGTATGGAGTTTGTACGTTCTCCCTGTTGCGGCGTGGGTTTTCTCCGGGTGTTCAGGTTTCCTCCCACTCTCCAAAGACGTACAGGTTTATCGGCTAATTGGCTTGGTGAAATTGCAAATTGTCCATAGTGTGTGGGGATCGCTGGTCGGCGCAGACTCGGTAGGCCGAAGGGCCAGTTTACGCGCTGCATCTCTAAACCAAACTGAACGACTGATTCACTTTCCAACATGCACCTTTGCAATCTTGCTCTTTAGCAATCACTACTTTGCAATGCTTAATCATTGCATTCATTTAGATTAGTTTAGTTTAGTTTATTATTGTCACGTGCGCGGAGGTATAGTGAAAAGCTTTGTTGTTGCGTGCTCTCCAGGCAGCCAAAAGATGGTACATGATTACAATCAAACCTCCCACAGTGTATAGATTCAGGAAAAAAGGAATAATGTTTAGTGCAGGATAAAGTCCAGTGAAGTCCGATTAATGATCGTCCGAGGGTCTCCAGTGAGGTAGATGGGAGTTGAGGATGCTCACTAGTTGGTGATAGGATGGTTCAGTTACCTGATAACAAACTGAACATGGAAGTGTGTGTTTTTAAATTTCTGTACCTCTTCCCTGATGGGGGAGAGAAGGAGAGAGGGTGACCGGAGTGAGACTGGTCTTTGATTCTTTGATTATGCTGGCGGCCTTGCCGAGGCAGCGTGAAGTGTAGATGGAGTCAATGGAAGGAAGGTTGGTTTGCGTGATGGTCTGGGCTATGGGCTATGATGATCAAGCGATGATTCCTTTAATTCCCAGAAATCTATGGAATCGTGGTGGGAATTGGCAATAAGGCTGAAACTGGGTCACAATCTAGATACAATGCACATGCTAAGATCACTAAGATCAGTTTATTTAGTTTAATTTAGGTTAGTTTAGATATACAACATGGAAACAGGCACTTCAGCCCACAGAGTCCTCGCTGATTAGCAATCTCCCCGTACATTTGTTCTATTCTACACAGTATGAATAATTTACAGAAGTCAATTAACCTACAAACCTGTGCGGCTTTGGAATGTGGGAGGAAACTGAAGCACCCAGAGAAACCCACGTGGTCACAGGGAGAACATACAAACTCAGTACAACCAAACGCCCGTAGTCAGGATCGAACGTGGGTCTTTGGCTCTGAGACAGTAATTCTACAGCTGTGCCACTGTGCCTCCACTGTGTTGACAATTTTTCCATCCCTGTTATGAATCCAACCAATCTTTACCTCCGGACATTTTGTTAGTTTATTTACCTCTTCATGGGTCTCTGGCGCTGTGAGGCAGCAACTCTACCGCTGCCCCACTGTGCCGCCACTTCCTATTTCTTACATTTCCAGCAAACATTACTGAACGACAATCGGCAGCATTTCTGCTTCTGAAAAATAGTTGAACAGTCGGCTTTTGAGTAGCCATGGAGACCATGAACTTAAATCATGAATTGGATCGTCCAATTTCCTTTGATGAGATACACACAATCTTTACCCACCTGGCCATCGCAAGTGATGGAGGTTTCTCTTTAAGCTGAGGAAGCAAGAATAAATTGACAGCACTCGAGTGCCACCAAACGAAAGGTAACATTTTTAGAAGAGCTATTTAAACACCGTTTGGCTGGCAGTCCAGCTACCCGCTGTATCGCAATCTGTTACAGTACCAATTCGCATGCAGCAAATGGGACTTATTAATTCAATTTAAAAAAGAGCTCGGTAAAATCTATAGCCTGAATGTTTTTTTTTTCTTTCTGCACAAATAAGACCTTTGCAAAATGTTTCTCAGAATGGAGTACGAACTACTGCAGAGCAGGAGAACTGTGCTGGATTGCAACTGAGTGTCATGGCAACATCAAGGAACTGACATGGGAAAAAATATTTCCCCCTCATTATTACCGTGACAATGTTGTTCCTGAGAAATCTGGGTTTCCACTTGCTTCAGATGTCATTTAGACTTTAGAGACTTTGGAGATACGGCGCCGAAAAAGGCCCTTCTGCCCACCGACTCCGCGTCGACCAGCTATCATCCACGTACACCAACACTATCCTACACACTCTGGACAATTTACATTATTGCCGAAGGCAATTAGCCTACAAACCTGTACGTCTTGAGTGTGGGAGGAAACCGGAGCACCCAGAGAAAACCCACACGGTCACAAGCTCCATACAGACAGCACCCGTACTCAGGATCGAACCCAGGTGTCTGACACTGTAAGGCAGCAACTCTACCACTGCGCCACTGTGATCTTAATTACTGCACGACAGAGGCTGTCATTCATCAGTGGTGGAGAGAAATAACTAACACTGCCTCCAGCTTTATTCCAAGGAGACCTGCGTTTCTTTTTTGTTAAATTAAGCACATTAAAGATAAATATATTTTAATTTTCCTTCATGGAAATAGAATGGTGTGTAGAAGCAAGGAACTGCAGACGCTGGTTTACATAAAAGACACAAAGTGCTGGAGTAACTCAGCAGGTCAGGCAGCATCTCTGGAGAACCAGGATAGGTGACAAAATGTGTAGGAAGGAACTGCAGATGCTCTCTCTACATCATCGTCTATATCTCTTGTTTCCTTTATCCCTAACCAGTCTGGAGAAGGATCTCAACCCAAAATGTCACCCATTCCTTCTCTCCAGAGATGCTGCCATTCTTGCTGAGTTACTCCACTTTTGTGTCTATCTGAGGATAGGTGATGTTTTGAATTGGGACCCTTCTTCAGACTGAATTACAAGTATTTCACATTCATTACAAACTGTACGAAGAAGGCTCCCGACCCAAAACATCACCCATCCATGTTCTCCATGCATGCTGCCTGACCCGTTGAGTTACTCCAGCACTTTGTGTCTATTTTAGCTGAAATAGTATGAATGGTTTCCAGATACACAAGGTCGTAGAGAGTACCGCAGCATGGAAACAGGCACATTGTCCCACTGAGTCAACGATGCCTTTCAAACAACCATCTACACTAATGTTACACTCTTCCTAATTTATTTCCCCCCCACTTTTCCATCAATGCTGTATTCTATCATTCATCTATACTGGAGGGGCAATTTACAATGGCTAATTAACCTACTGCACGGGATGCAAGCAGAAGCCTCCACGTGGCGCATCCTGGGCAATGCTGACGACGGAAACTGTACCACAGTGACTGACTGAAGTAGCCAATTCTGCAACCACCGACCGTCAACCGTCACTGACCGACCGGAAAGACGTGATATGGAAGATGGCCGGACACGAGGAAGAACCTACTGCACAAACCAACCCACGTGTCTTTAGGATGTGGGAGGGAACAGGAGCAGGGGCAGCACAGTAGCGTACCCTGGTTTGATTCTGACCACTGGTGCTGTCTGTATGAAGTTTGCAGGTTCTCCCTGTGGGGTTTCCCCAGGTGCTCTGTTTTCCTCCCACATCCCAAAATGGTGCAGGTTGATAGGTTAGTTGGCTTCTGTAAATTCCCCCAGTACGTAGGATACGAACGTGGGCTAACAGAACTAGTGCACGGGTGATCGATGGTCGCCCTGGACTAGGTGGGCCGAAGGGCCTGTTTCCATGCTGTATCTCTAAACTAAACATCTGGTTCCTTGCAGCAAGCACTGGGGCTTGATTTCCCGTCCGCGTGGTGTACCTGTGCTTTCATTGTACAGTGGCTTGCAAAAGTTTTCATACCACTTGAACTTTTCCACATTTTGTCAAGTTACAACCACAAACGTAAATGTATTTTATTGGGATTTTATGTGATAGACCAACACAAAGTGGTGCATAATTGTGAAGTGGAAGGAAAATGATACATGGTTTTCAAATTTTTTTACAAATAAAAAACTGAAAAGTGTCGCGTGCAAAAGTATTCAGCCTCCGTGAGTCAATACTTTGTAGAACCACCTTTCGCTGCAATTACAGCTGCAAGTCTTTTGCGGTATGTCTCTACCAGCTTTGCACATCTAGAGACTGAAATTTCTGCCCATTCCTCTTTGCAAAATAGCTCAAGCTCAGTCAGATTGGATGGAGAGCGTCTGTGAACAGCAATTTTCAAGTCTTGCCAGAGATTCTCAATTGGATTTAGGTCTGGACTTTGACTGGACCATTCTAACACATGAATATGCTTTGATCTAAACCATTCCATTGTAGCTCTGGCTGTATGTTTAGGGTCGTTGTCCTGCTGGAAGGTGAACCTCCGCCCCAGTCTCAAGTCTTTTGCAGACTCTAACAGGTTTTCTTCCAAGATTGCCCTGTATTTGGCTCCATCCATCTTCCCATCAACTCTGACCAGCTTCCCTGTCCCTGCTGAAGAAAAACATCCCCACAGCATGATGCTGCCACCACCATGTTTCACAGTGGGGATGGTGTGTTCAGGGTGATGTGCAGTGTTAGGTTTCCGCCACACATAGCATTTTGCATTTAGGCCAAAAACTTCAATTTTGGTCTCATCTGACCAGAGCACCTTCCTCTACGTTTGCTGTGTCCCCCACATGGCTTGTGGCAAACTGCAAACGGGACTTCATATGGCTTTTTTTCAACAATGGCTTTCTTCTTGCCACTCTTCCATAAAGGCCCGATTTGTGGAGTGCACGGCTAATAGATGTCCTGTGGACAGATTCTCCCACCTGAGCTGTGGATCTCTGCAGCTCCTCCAGAGTTACCATGCGCCTCTTGGCTGCTTCTCTGATCAATGCTCTCCTTGCCCGGCCTGTCAGTTTAGGTGGACGGCCATGTCTTGGTAGGTTTGCAGTTGTGCCATACTCTTTCCATTTTCGGATGATGGATTGAACAGTGCTCCGTGAGATGTTCAAAGCTTGGGATATTTTTTTATAACCTAACCCTGCTTTAAACTTCTCCACAACTTTATCCCTGACCTGTCTGGTGTGTTCCTTGGGCTTCATGATGCTGTTTGTTCACTAATGTTCTCTAACAAACCTCTGAACAGCTGTATTTATACTGAGATTAGATTACACACAAGTGGACTCTATTTACTAATTAGGTGACTTCTGAAGGCAATTGGTTGCACTGGATTTTATTTAGGGGTATCAGAGTAAAATGGGCTGAATACTTTTGCACGCGACACTTTTCAGTTTTTTATTTGTAAACAAATTTGAAAACCATGTATCATTTTCCTTCCACTTCACAATTTTATGCGCCACTTTGTGTTGGTCTATCACATAAAATCCCAATAAAATACATTTACGTTTGTGGTTGTAATGTGACAAAATGTGGAAAAGTTCAAGGGGTATGAATACTTTTGCAAGGCACTGTACATGTAGTGGAGTGGCAGATCTCACTACCATGGATGTACACAGAAAAATCATCAGCCATTTCAACGAGGACAAGACCCTATCGTTATGAGTCCAACCTGCAAACACAGTTGTCAAACGTAATCCCAATTCGCTGCTCTTTTTGTGTCCTTTAATATCTTACTCCAGTCCAATAATTCATTTCTAAATCCCAAGATTCAGCTATCTTAATGTATTGAAAATCTGTGAAGACGCTATGCATAAGAAAAGGTTCTACCAGTCTCAACATATTTTTACTCTTAACACTAAATCCACATTTACGACACTTTGCCACTGATTCACTGAGCGTAGAAATAAATGTTATCATAAACCATCTCAAGTTTATGGTGGCTCCTTCCCTTTTAGCCAATGTTCCATTTCTTGTGGTCCTCTTATCTTAATCAGATCACTCCGTTTCAGTGCCATCCCCAGTCTTTATTTATGCCACCTTTCCCATGCATTCTATCTTCTCTCTGCAATGAGGCACCTAAATTATGGCTAAACTAATCATTGCCAGACTGTTTTCAGTTATTTTAGTTTAGTGATACTGCGTGGAAACAGACCCTTCGGCCCACCGAGTCCATGCTGACCATCGATCACCCGTTCAACACTAGTTCTACGTTTCTCATCCACTCTCCTACACACTCGGGGCAACTTGTAGAAGCCAATTAACCTACAAACCTGCATGTCTTTGGGATGTGGGAGGAAACTGGAGCCCCCGGAGAAAACCCACGCAGTCACAGGAAGAGCATGCAAACTCCGCACAGACAGCACCCGTAGTCAGAATCGAACCTGGGTCTCTGACTCTGTGAGATGGCAGTTCTACCATTGTGCTACTGTGCTACCACTGTGTGACAAACTTTCCACTCCTGTTGTGAATCCAATCGATCTTTATTACTGGACATTTTGTTTAAAGCTTATTTAGCTAATCATGGGATAAAGACATCGTTAGCAAGACGAGTATTCATTCTGTATCTTTAATTATCATTACAGCGCATTCAGAAAGTATTCAGACCCCTTCACATGTTCCACATTTTGTTACGTTACGACCTTATTCTAAAATGGATTAAATTCTTTTTTTTTTTTATCATCAATCTACACACAAGATAAAAAAGCGAAAACAGGTGTTTAGAAATTCTTGCAAAGTAATTAAAAATAAATAACTGAAATATCACATTTACATAAGTATTCAGACCCTTTACTCAGTATTTTGTTGAGGCACCTTTGGCAGCGATTACAGTCTCAAGTCTTCTTGGGTATGACGCTACAAGCTTGGCACACCTGTATTTGGATAATTTCTCTCACTCTTCTCTGCAGATCCTCTCAAGCTCTGTCAGGTTGGATGGGGAGCATCGATGCACAGCTATTTTCAGGTCCCTCCAGAGATGTTCGATCGGGTTCAAGTCCGGACTCTGGCTGGGCCACTCAAGGACATTCACAGACTTGTCACAAAGCCACTCCTGCGTTGTCTTGGCTGAGTGCTTAGGGCCGTTGTCCTGTTGGAAGGTGAACCTCTGCCCCAGTGTGAGGTCCAGAACGCTCTGGAGCAGGTTTTCATCAAGGATCTCTCTGTACTTTGCTCCGTTCATCTTTCCCTCAACCCTGACTAGTCTCCCAGTTCCTGCTGCTGAAAAACATCACCACAGCATGATGCTGCCACAACCATGCTTCACTGTAGATATGGTATTGGCCAGGTGACGAGCGGTGCCTGGTTTCCTCCAGACGTGATGCTTGGCATTCAGGCCAAAGAGTTAAATCTTGGTTTCATCAGACCAGAGCACCAGAGAAAAAAAATCTTTAGGCAAGCTCCAAGCGGGCTGTCATGTGCCTTTTACTAAGGAGTGGCTTCCGTCTGGCCACTCTACCATAAAGGCCTGATTGGTGGAGTACTGCAGATATCGTTGTCCTTCCGGAAGGTTCTCCCATCTCCACAGAGGAACTCTGGAGCTCTGTCAGAGTGACCATCGGGTTCATGGTCACCTCCCTGACCAAGGTCCTTCTCCCCCGATTGCTCAGTTTACCCTTCCCCAGATCTGTGTCTCGACACAATCCTGTCTCGGAGGTCTATGGACAATTCCTTCATCTTCATGGCTTCGTCTTTTCTCTAACATGCACTGTCAACTGTGGGACCTTATATAGCCAGGTGTGTGCCTTTCAAAATTATGTCCAATCAATTTAATTTACCACTGGTGGATTCCAATCAAGTTGTAGAAACATCTCAAGGATAATCAATGGAAATAGGATGAACCTAAGTTCAATCAATTTTGAGTGTCATAGCAAAGGGTCTGAATACTTATGTAAATGTGATATTTCAGCTATTTTTTTTAAATTTACAAAAAATTCTAAACACCTGTTTTTGCTTCTTCATTCTGGGGTATTGTGTGTAGATTGATGATTTAAAAAAAAATGTAATCCATTTAAAAATAAGGCTGTAATGTAACAAAATGTGGAAAAAGTGAAGGTGTCTGAATACTTTCTGAATGCACTGTAAATAGTGGTGAGGAGTTGCCTTCTTGAGCCCAGGGAAAGGGAGCATGAGAATCTAGATCTAGCCATGGAGAAGAATGGGTGAAATTTAGTGGGAAACTTGGAGATTCTTCATGTTCATAAGTTATAGGGTCAGGATTAGGCCATTTGGCCCATCAAGTCTACTCCGCCATGCAATCATGGTTGATCTATCCTTCCCTCTCAACCCCATTCGCCTGCCCTCTCCCCATAACCCCTGTCACATGTACTAATCAAAAAACAGTCAATCTCTGCTTTTAAAATATCCATCGACTTGGCCTCCAAAGCCGTCTGTGGTAATGAATTCCTCAGATTCACCACCCTCTGGCTAAATAAATTCCTGCCCATCTCCTTTCTCAAGGTACGTCCTTTTATTACGAAGCTATGGCCTCTTGTCCTGGACTCTCCCACTAGTGGAAATATCCTCTCCACGTCCACTCTATCCAGGACTTTCACTATTCGGTAAGTTTCAATGAGGTCCCCTTCATCCTTTTAAACTCCAGCGAGTACGGGCTGAGTGCTGTCAACGCTCATCGTATATTTGACCCAATCATTCCTGGGAGCATTGACGTAAAGCTCCTCTGGACCCTGTCCAACGTCAGCACATTCTTCCTCAGGTATGGGGCCCACAACAGCTCACTTTACTCCTGGTCACGGTCCTCACAAGAGGTCATGGCCTCTTGTCATTCCAGGTTAAAGTTAGTCATTGTAATCTTGAGATGTGGTGTCAAAGATAGCTGTGGTGAGTTGTAGAATTGAATCTTGCAGTTGGCATTCGTAGTATTGTTTATTGGTTACATATTCCTATCATCCATCTAAAATGTTAACTCTGTTTTTCTTTTCACAGATACTGCCTGACCTGTTGAGTGTTTCCAGTATGCTCTGTTTTTATTTAGGATTCCAGCATCTACAGATTGTTTTTGACTTTCATTAAGTAAAGAAGAACTCAACTCTACAGACCACTGTGGCAGCATGGTGGTGCAGCTGGTAGAGTCGCTGAGCCAGAGACCGGGGTTCAATCCTGACCTCGGGTGCTGTCTGAGTGGAGTCCGAACGTTCTCTCTGTGACCGCGTGGGTTTCCTCCGGGTGCTCTGGTTTCATCCCACATCTCAAACACATGTGGGTTTGTAGACAATTGGACGTGTGTGTTGGGAGTGGATGTGAAAGTAAGATAACAGAACTTGTGTGAAGAATGATCGCTGGTCGGTGTGGACTTGGTGGGCCGAAGGGCCTGTTTCCACTCTGTATCTCTAAGCTAAGATAAACCTAAAACAAATGCTGTACTTTAGCCATGAGAGATAGGCTATGCTCTGTCCTATTTAAGATCAGTCAATTCATACCTTTGAGCAATTTCTCACCAAAGATTATTATAGTTTCAGACTGAAAACTTTTAATATTTTGCAGTAAAATAGCTTCAAGGCGTATGTTTTGAAGAATTTCTTTTTGTGTTCTGTGGCAGTTTGATCTCAATCCCCTATTGTGAGTAAGGGATTCATCTATATAGAATCAAGGTGGTAAGAAGGGACAAGGGCTGCATATCCAATATGGACCGGACACAACTACTCATCACACCTAAAGTATCCCAGAAAATCACATATTCAGGGTCATTCAGGATACAAAGTCAGGCAGCAATGAAATCAATGTGGATGTGAACAAAACAATAATAATAAATTAATAAATAAACCTAAATGGGGAGAAATATTTAAGGCTAATGAATCTCAATTTAGACATAAGGTGAATAGATAAGGTGAATATACAATGTATTTTACCCAGGATAGGGGAATCAAGAACCAGAAGACATTGTTGAAAGGTGAGAGTGAAAGATTTAATAAGAACCTGAGGGGCAACTTTTTCACTCTGAGAGTGGGGGGGCGTATGGAACAAGCCGCCAGAGGAGGTAGTTAAGGATAACAGTATTTAAGATACTTGGATAGATATACCTGGACAGAATGATCAGAGTAAGTATGGGGTGGAGAATTCAAGTGACAGGCCACTGTGCCACCCACGATTCAGGTCATTCCAATTTTTTTTCCAAAATCCAGATTTGTTTATTAAACCCCCCAATGTCAGGGTGGGGATTAAAACTCCAGATTAGGGGACTGGGCGACTGTTTACTAGTCATGTATATTTACCACTATGCTTCTGTATACACATTAGATGCTCAGTAGATTTGTAGTTTTAAATTTGATTTTGAAGAATTTTTGTTAATCAAAGTTAAGGCACAGGTGACAAAGGTAGTCGTAAGGAATCAGATCACAGATCAATCACGGTCTCAATGAATAGAAGAAAAGTCTCAAAGACCTGCTCACGCTTTTGGGCTCCAATATACTATATATAGGAGCGGCACAGTGGCACAGTGGGGGGGGGGTGAGAGTTGCTGCCTTACAGTGCCAGAGACCCTGGTTCGATCCTAACCACGGGTGCTGTCTGTTGGGAGTTAGCACATTCTCTCCCTGTGACCTCGTGGGTTTTCTCCAGGTGCTCCAGTTTCCTCCCACACTCCAAAGATGTGCAGGTTTGTAGGTTAATTGGATTCTACAAATTATCCCTAGTGTGCAGGATAGAACTGGGTGGCATGGTGGCGCAGCGGTAGAGCTGCTGGCTTACAGTGCCAGAGACCCGGGTTCGATCCTGACTCTGGGTGCTGTGTGTACGTTCTCCTTGTGACTGGGTGGGTTTTCTCTGGGTGCTCCAGTTTCCTCCCACGCTCCAAAGATGTATAGGTTTGTATGTTAATTGGCTTGGTAAAATTGTAAATTGTCCCTAGTGTGTAGGATGGTGCTTAGTGTGTGGGGATTGCCGGTCGGCGCAGACCCAGTGGGCCGAAGGGGCTTGTTTCTGCGCTGTATCTCTAAACTAAATAACTAAACTAGTCCTCTGTTAGCTGTCAGTGACTGTTGAAAACTTCAGTGCTCAGTTGGCTTCTTGTTTCCAAAAATTACAGCAGTGCTGTGGCACGGTATATGTCTCAAAATTCTTTCATTTTGGTTCTCTAGCCAATCTAATTATTACAATGTCAAAGCAACTTCTATGTTCTGGAAGATGGAACCACACTTCCCACTCTGGTTCAATTCAACTTTAGACCCAGAAATCAAACACAACCAATATATTCCTCTTGTTTCTTTGTCCTCTCGAAAATGTATAAATAAGTGTTCAGCACAATAAGTATCCATCAGCCTTCAGAGTGTCAAAATTATGTTTTAATTTAAAAAAAAAGCAAGCTTACTGCATTTCTGAATTCCATTAGCTAGCTTCTTCCCAAGTGACAGCTCTATTGAGAGGTCCCTATCAATAATTATCCTCTAATTGACTTCACTGTGCCCATTTGGGGCTACTCACTCAGAGCGTACTGTTTAGCATCAGAGAAGTGAATCATGGTTTTATTTTAGCAGCTGAACAACCAACGATCTACACGGCACACGAGTAATTTCTGACTGCCTGTCCTAATGAATTGTTCCAGCACTCTCTGCATCCATTTACGATGCTATGTTCTTGAAATGCCTGTGATCTTCACTGCTCCACTGCCTTCTGCTCCCTAAACCAGGTTAGTTAACTTTAAGAAGGGATACGAACAGCGAATCTAGCAGGACAACCAGGGTGTCCTGGGGCTCCTCCATTGTCAGAGTGAGGTCACATGCAAGTTGGAAGAACAGCACCTCATATTTCGCTTGGGCAGCTTACAACCCAGCGGCATAATATAGATTTTTCTCATTTCAAGTAACCCTTGTATTCTCTCTCTCTCCGTTCCTCCCCCACCCTGGTCATCCTGCTAGTTTCACTGTTTGTATCCCCTCGTTATCATCTCTTCCACAGCCAACAATGGACTATTGTGGGCTCCACCTTTCCTTGGTCATCGGTGCCTGCTCTGATTGTTCTGTACCGTTTCATACCTCTAATTTCCCTCTCCCTTGATTCTCAGTCCAAAGAATGGTCTCGACCCAAAACGTCACCCATTCCTCATCTCCAGAGATGCTGCCTGACCCGCTGAGTTACTCCAGCATTTGTGTCTACCTTTGGTGTAAATCCACATCTGCAGTTCCTTCCTACACATTTAGTTTTGATTAATATTGTCACATGTACTGAAGTATAGGTAAAAGCTTTTTGGAATACGTTTGATTACCAAAAATCCTTCAATATCAAATTTAAAACTACAAATCTGCTGAGCATCATTATTTGTTTTGTTGTCATTGAGTCAGCGAAAAGCCAAGGACAATATACTGAACTAAAGGGAAGACCAATTCAGACCCGAAACGTCACCTATGCATGTTCTCCAGAGATGCTGCCTGACCCGCTGAGTTAGCTTAGTTTAGTTGGTCACATGTACCCAGTGACAGTGAAAACCTTTTTTGTTGCATGCTATCCAGTCAGCTTAAAGACTATACATGAATGCAATCAAGCTGTCCACAGTATACAGATACAGGATATAGTGTTTAGTGCAAGATAAAGTCTGGTAAAGTCTGATTAAAAACAGTCTGAACATCTCCAATGAGGTAGATGGTCGGTCAGGACCGCTCTCTAGATGGTGATAAGATGATTCGGTTCTCACTGTTACCAAGAGGGTTTCCTCCAGGCGTTCCGGTTTCTTCCCAGATCCCAAAGTCGTGCGGGTTTGTGGGTTCATTGGCCCTCTGTGAATTAGTCATGGTGTGTACGGAATGGTTGAGAAAGCGGGATAACATGGAACTAATGTGAATGGGTGATCGATGGTCGGCATGGACTCGGTGGGGCAAAGGGCCTGTTTCCATGCTGTATCTCCCAATTGAATCTAATCAAATGCAATTTGCGTTCCTGGTTTTGCTGAGTGCTCTGTTCACTGGCTCACACCCTGAGTTTTGAGCATGGACCACCAGACTCGGGAACAGCTGCTTCCTCTCTGTTATCAGACTTCTAAATGGTCCTCCCATAAGCTGGGGTGTAGTCCCGATTTACCATAAAATGACGAGGAACTGCTTTACATTAGTTTCATCGCATCCCCCCATCATTCTCGGTGGCCCCCTGCCGGGTCCCCCCCTTCGCAACTCAGGGGGTCAGGCAGCATTTCTGGACACCCAACACATTTCGGGTTGGGACCCTTCTTCAGTCTGAAACGTCAGCTATCCATATTGTCCAGAGATGCTGCCTGACCCACTGAACCAATACCATATATTTTGGTTTCAAATATACAACAACCTGTAACTAGATTTCAGTACAATGGTGACACATGTCCACATGGTTTAACATGTAAAGGTGCTATAGAAATGCTATTTCCATTATTGGGTTTGCTCAGTGCTCTGTTCCCTGGCTCAGTGACCCAAAGTTCAACGTCTCTGCGAGCAGAGCAGAAAGTGGTGTTGGATTGCATAGAGCCACAGACTCATACAGTGTGGAAACAGGCCCTTCAGCCCAGCTTGCCCACACCGGCCAACAAGTCCAAGCTACACTAGTCCCACCTGCCCGCCTTTGGTCCATATCCCTCCAAACCTGTCCTATCCATACACCTGTCTAACTGTTTCTTAAATGTAGGGATAGTCCCTGCCTCAACTACCTTCTCTGGCAGCTCGTTCCATAAACCCACCATCTGCAGAATGTTGCACCACCTGCATGCTGAATGTTGTTGCAGGGCATGGTGACTCTTCCACCTACCTCTTGACAACGGCATGAGGCCCAAGTAATTCTGGAGCATTGATTGTGTGCAAGAAGCTCATCCTTTAGGAATGCAGAGTTTCAATGGAATGCACCCACATCTTAGTTTAGTTTAGTTTAGAGATACAGCATGGAAACAGGCCCTTCGGCCCACCGAATCCAAGCTGACCATCAATCACCCGTACACTAGTTCATTCCTACACACTAGGGACAATTTACATAAGTCAATTAACCTATAAACCTATAGGTCTTTAGGTTGTGGGAGGAAACCGGAGCACCCTGGAGGAAACCCACACGGTCACCAGGAGAATGTGCTAACTCTGTAGTCAGAATTGAACCCGGGTCTCTAGCGCTGTAAGTCAACAACCACTGTGCTGCCCATGTCAACGTCATGAGTCTAACTGAGGGGCTGTGAATTGAATTAAAAAGGTGCAGCATGGAAACAGGCTCTTCGGCCCACTAAGTGCATGCTGACCATCGTTGATTGACTTTCTCGTCCACTCCCTACACACTAGGTGATAATTTACAGAGACCAATTAACCTACAAACCCGGACGTCTTTGCGATGTAGGAGGAAACCGGAGCACCCGAAGACAAACTCATGTGCAACACTAGAGAACGCGCAAACTCCACACAGACAGTATCTGAGGTCAGGATCGAACCTGGGTCTCAGTGGCAGCAGCTCCACTAGCTGTGTCACTGCATCGCATCTATAGCTCAGAATTCTGGCTGCTCATTACACCAAAATAACATTGGGAAAAGTTAAAGAAATCTCTTCAAATTACAAAGCTACCAGAAAGTATTTTTAAATTAACAAGCAAAGGCAGGTAATTTAAGAGAGAAGTTAGGAAATCTCTCCTGGCACAAATCAAGTAATTTTTCAGTGATGTTGAAGGAAAAGGTTCCAGATAGGAGCACAGTCAGTATACGAATGTGCCAAGATCTTACACAGTGACGGTGCAGGCTTGATGGGATGAATGGTTTGGTGATTCTATAAATTCAGTGAGATTATGTAGAAAGCATCTTATCGAGATTCATCACAACTTGTTTTGGCAACCGTACTCCCCGAGATCGCAAGAAATAGCAGAGAGTTGTGGACGCAGCCCAGTACATCACTTAAACCAGCCTCCCCTGTCAATCGGATCGGGCTACACTTCAAGCTAACTCTGGAAAGCAGCCAAACACAATCAAGGATCACGCATACTCCCGTCATTCCCTTTCTCCCCTCTCTTTATCAAGCAGAAGATACAAAGGTTTGAAAGCATGTGCTGCCAGATTGTTCTCCACTGTTACCAGATTAATGAACAGACCTCTCATAACGAAAGATATAATCCCAATCTGCCGTTGCACATTGTTCAGCTGCACTTTCTCTGAAGCTGTAACATGATATGTAGTTTAGTTTAGAGATGCAGCGTGGAAACAGGCCCTTCGGTCCACCAAATCCATGCCGATTGTCGATCACCTGTACACTAGCTCTATATTATCCCACTTTCATATCCACTACCTATACACAAGGGCAATTTACAGAGGTCAATTAACCTACAACCCTGCACGTCTTGAGAATATGGGAGATAACCAGAGCACCCAGATAAAACCCAGATGGTTATTATGGTTATTCAGTAGTTCCATTGAGCAGCGCAGAGTGCAGAAGCCATTTTCTAGTTCGTGCAGTCTGGCAGTTTCCTGGCTAGCATCACAGGAGCCAGCTTCCAGATTCAGGGACACCTCCAGATTCAGGGACAGTTTCTTCCCAGCTGTTATCAGGCAACTGAACCACCCTACCATAAACTAGAGAGCAGACCTGAGCTGCCATCTCCATCATTAGAGACCCTTGGACTATCTTTGATCGGACTTTACTGGACGTTATTCACGTTATTCCCTTTATTATGTATCTGCTTACTGTGGACAGCTCGATTGTTATCCTGCATTGTCATTCTGCAGACTGGTTAGCACGTAACAAAAGCTTTTCACTGATGCATAAACTAAACCCAATAAACTAAACCCAAATGCTAATTCAACTAAAGATGAATATGTGACTTTAAATCCCTGGCTGTCTTGGTGATATGGTAATGCATGTCGCTGCATTAGTGGCTCAGAATTCTGACTCTTCTTTACACTACAATTAACAATTACACTACCGTGCCTGTATTCCTATCTGCATGTTTTAATTACGCCCATAGCTATTTCTGGGCATGACTTCTGGGCAAGACTGCCCAATTGGAGGTCTGTGGGGGGGATTTTTTTTTTTACAATGCATTATGCAAGAATAGCACTAGGTAGCTAGTTCATTTCTCTTGTGTAGGAAGGACCTGCAGATGCTGGTTTATACCAAAGATACACACAAAATGCTGGTGTAACTTAGCAGGTCAGGCAGCACCCTGGAGCAAAAGGGTAGGTGACATTTTGGGTCAGGACATTTCTTCAGACTGACCAAGGATAGGCACAAAATGCTGGTGTAACTCAGCGGGTCAGGCAGCATCTCTGGAGAAAAAGAATAGGTGACGTTTCAGGTCGGAACCCTTCTTCAGACTCAAGAAGAATACTCCAAAACAGTCTGAAGAAAGGTTCTGACACAAAACCATTTTGACTTCATCTCTCTTGATTTTTGTCCTTCTAAAAGTGTAGGAGAGGAGTTGGAACTTGGCATCATGTTCGGCACAGCTATTGTGGGCCAAAGGGTCTGGTCTTGTGCTCCACTGCTGTATGTTCCATCATCTACTATTCTGGAATGCATTGATTTTGTAAGCTTCTACACGATCAGGTTTCACCAGGTACTCCCTTGTACCGTAGAACTACTTTGAACTGATGATTGATGGTTGTCATTGGCTCGGTGGGCCGAAGGGTCTGTTTCCACGCTGTATCTCTAAACTAAACTAAAACTAAACTATAACTAAATGAAATCTGAGATATGGGAAGAAGGGCTTCGACCCAAAACATCACTATCCATGTCCTCCAGAGATGCTGCTTGACCCACTGAGTTACTCCAGCTCTTTGTATCCATTTTAGATAACTACAATTTTTTTCCAAGGGTTAAAATCTCAAATGCTAGAAGACATATTTTTAAGTTGAGAGGGAGAAAGTTTAATGGAGATGGGTGAGGCAAGTTTTTTTTTTAACACAAGGAGTGTAGGTTATTCCTGGACAGTACTGCCTGGGGAGATGGTAGAAGCAGTTACAATAGGATTAAGATATATACATGAACATAATTTATACGTTCTTCTAAGAGGTCATAGGGAACCAAGAGCCAGAGGACATAGGTGTAAGATGAGGAGGAAAAGATTTAATAGGAACTTGAGGGGTAACTTTTTCCCACAAATGGTGGTTATTAGTTTAGAGATACAGCGCGGAAACAGGCTCTTCGGCCCACCGGGTCCGCGCCGACCAGCGATCCCCGCACATTAACACTATCCTACACCCACTAGGGTCCATTTTTATTTTTACATTTACCAAGCCAATTAACCTACAAACCTGTTCGTCTTTGGAGTGTGGGAGAAAACCGAAGATCTCGGAGAAACATAGAAACATAGAAAATAGGTGCGGGAGTAGGCCATTCGGCCCTTCGAGCCTGCACCGCCATTCAATATGATCATGGCTGATCATCCAACTCAGTATCCTGTACCTGCTTTCTCTCCATACCCCCTGATCCCTTTAGCCACAAGGGCCACATCTAACTCCCTCTTAAATATAGCCAATGAACAGGCCTCAACTACATTCTGTGGCAGAGAATTCCAGAGATTCACCACTCTCTGTGTAAAAAATGTTTTTCTCATCTCAGTCCTAAAAGATTTCCCCTTTATCCTTAAACTGTGACCCCTTGTTCTGGACTTCCCCAACATCGGGAACAATCTTCCTGCATCTAGCCTGTCCAACTCCTTAAGAATTTTGTAAGTTTCTATAAGATCCCCCCTCAGTCTTCTAAATTCCAGCGAGTACAAGCCGAGTCTATCCAGTCTTTCCTCATATGAAAGTCCTGACATCCCAGGAATCAGTCTGGTGGTGAACCTTTTCTGTACTCCCTCTGGCAAGAATGTCCTTCCTCAGATTAGGAGACCAAAACTGTACGCAATACTCCAGGTGTGGTCTCACCAAGACCCTGTACAACTGCAGTAGAACCTCCCTGCTCCTATACTCAAATCCTTTTGCTATGAATGCTAACATACCATTCGCTTTCTTCACTGCCTGCTGCACCTGCATGCCCACTTTCAATGAATGGTGTACCATGACACCCAGGTCTCGTTGCAACTCCCCTTTTCCTAATCGGCCATCATTCAGGTAATAGTCTACTTTCCTGTGAAAACCCACACAGGTCACGGGGAGAATGTACAAACTACGTACAGACAGCACCCTTAGTCGTGATCGAACCCGGGTATCCAGCGCTGCATTCGCTGTAAGGCAGCAACTCTACCGCTATACCACCGTGACTGGATGTACGGAACGAGCCGCCATGAGGTAGTAGTTGACACAGGTACTATCACAATGTTTAAGAAACATTTATACAGGTACATGATTATGACAGGTTTGGAGGGATATGGGCCAAACACCAGCAGGTTGGACTAGTATAGATGGGGCATGTTGGTCGCTGTGGGCAAGTTGGGCCGAAGGGCCCGTTTCTATGCTGCATGATTCTATGACTATGCAGGGAATAGATGGATATTAACCATGTGTATGCAGATGGGGTTGGTTTGATTGTCATCATGCTCATTGCAGGCATGGTGAACTGAAGGGGCTTTTCTTTAGTTTAGTTTAGAGATAGTGCAAGGAAACCGGCTCTTCGTCCCACCGACTCTGCGCCTTCCAGCAATCCCCATACGCTAGCACTATCCTACACACTAGGGAGAGTTTACAATCTTTACCAAAGCCAATTAAGCTACAAACATTTTACGCCTTTGCAGTGTGGGTGAAAACCAGAGCACCAGGGGAAAACCCACGCGGTCACGGGTAGAACGTACAAACTCCATACAGACAGCACCCATAGTCAGGATCAAACCCGGGTCTTTGGTGCTGTAAGGCAGCAACTCAACTGCTGCACCACCCTGCCATCTTTCCTTCTACTACTAAATTGAAGTACTACCACTGAACATAATTGGCAGCTATTTTGCAGTAACTATTTGTATAGATTATTCCAAGTTCTATTCTTGCTATTACGTCTATGACTTACAAAGAATCACATTTAAATACCTTCACAAACACTTATGTCTAAATCTCTGGCACACCATCAGTCTGCAGTTTGTCAATGTGGCTGTTTGGGTAGAGTTTATTTTTCAATTTCAGCTCAAAGTCATGAAGATTAATGCAACAGACCTGCTGCTTATCACAACATTACACTGCCTGCTGACTTTTTACGAGACTTTATAAATGAACGCTTTCTCAAACCATTTAAAAAGCATAGATCTCTATTCAATAGTCCTTCCCAGGAGATATGTTAGAGATTTCCAAGAACAATTCATATGCAGATTAACTATCTTGTATTGTTCCATGACAGACAGCGAGTCGGTTAAGTTGTGATTTGAAAGTAAGGGAATTACAATACTTCAATATGATATGTCTGACTACAGCAATGTAACTTAAAAAAGATAGTGATAACGTACTCTAGCTACAGGAGAGACTATCCTAGGCCGAATAGGAATTGATGGCAGAATGTAATTTGAGAATAGGAAGTCACAATGCAGCGTTATAGGACTTTGTGTGTAGGAAGGAACTGCAGATGCCGGTTTACATTGAAGATAGACACAAAGTGCTGGAGTAATGTTTTCAGTCTGAAGAAGGATCTTGACCCGAAATGTCACTTAATCCTCTTTATGGGACATTGGTTGGGCTGCATTTAGAATATTACATGCAGTTCTGCTCACCCCATTACAGGAAGGTATGTGAAGGCTTTGGAAAAGAAGCAAAAGAGGTTTAGATCATAAGATCATGTGATAGGAGCAGAATTAGGCCATTTGGCCCATGAAGTCTATTCTGCCATTCAATCATGGCTGATCTATCACTTTCCTAACCCCATTCTCCTGCCTTCATAACCTCTGACACCCGAATGCTTCCTGTATTAGAATGTATTTACCAGAATGCTGCCTGTATTAGAGGGTATTCGCTACAAGGAGAGGTTGGACAAACCTGGATTGTCTTCTCTGGAACGTCAGAGGCTGTGCAGAGGCTGTGATATAAATATATAACATTGTGAGAGGCATAGATTGGGTGGACAGTCAAAACCTTTTTCCTGGAGTGGAAATATCATAGACTAGAGCGAATATTTTCTAGGTGAGACGAGCAAAGTTTAAAGACGATGTGCGGGGCAATTTTTTTTTACACAGAGTGGTGAGAGCCTAGAACTGTTGCCCGGGGCACTAGACTAAACGAGACTAGACTGATTTGAAACATGAAACACCAATGCACCAAGAGATGTTCATTGGAGACCAATAGACTCTAAGGGAAAACATTTCACAGCCACAATTTAGCAGGATTTAAATGTTTAAAAAAAGTTATTAAAAATGTTCCTCTAAGAATAAAAAAATGCCTCCAAACCGTTGCAAATTACCACAGATAATAAAATTAAATATTAAACATTTTGACTATCATACCCATAACTTAGCTGCAATTTCTTGTTCTTTCATAATTTATATAAGGAAATCTATACTTTCATTGTCATCGTGATTGATATTAGCTTTTAAATTTCAGGTTCTATTCAACTCAAGTAATTAAGATGCCCCACAATCTCTGTCTCTGGTGATTTGAGGTCATAAGTGATAGGCGTAGAATTAGGCTATTCGGCCCATCAAGTCTACTCCGACATTCAATCATGGCTGATCTATCTCTCCCTCCAAACCCCATTTTCCTGCCTTCTCCCCATAACCTATTAATCAAGAATCTATCTATCTCTGCCTTAAAAATATTAACTGACACGGCCTCCCTAGCCTTCTGTGGCAAAGAATTGTACAGATTCTCTACCCTGCGACTAAAGAAATTTCTCCTCATCGCCTTCCGAAAAGAACGTCCTTTAATTCTAAGGCTATGACCTCTAGCCCTAGACACTCCCACTAGTGGAAACATTCTCTCCACATCCACTCTATCCGAGCCTTTCACTATTCTGTAAGTTTCAATGAGGACCCCCTCATTCTTCTAAACCCCAGCGAGTGCAGGCCCAGTGCCGAGCGTTATTAGAGACAAGACCACGTTGCTCAATAGACAATGAATATTTCTGAATTATAGTCCAGCAACTTAATCACGATCCTTCACATGTGCGTACAGCAGCATAGTGGTTAAAGTACACGACTCGTAACCAGATCCCTGATCTGGAGATCTAATCCACACCCTGACATAGGAGAGTTTAAAATCAAATAAATAAATCTGGATTTTGAAACAAAAATTACCAGAATCATGGGTGGCACAGTGGCACAACTGGCAGGGCTGTCGTCTTACAGCGCCATGTGGTGAAAAGTCACTGCGTGTTGGGTGCAAAGTGGTACAGCTGGTAGAGTTGCTGCCTCACAGCACCAGAGACCCGGGCGCGATCCTGAATTCGAGCTTTGTCTGGGTGGAGTTTGCACGTTCTCCCTGTGACCGCATGGGTTTCCTCCGGGTGCTCCGGTTTCCTCCCGCATAATAATTATAATTATTATTTATTTGTCATTCGAACATATAAGTATACTTTTGAACAAAATGTCGTTGCTCACGGGGCTGAGGTGCAAGGTTGATATTGATGCAAGGTGCCAGTGCAGCGCGCGCGAGCGTGCGTGTGTGTGTGTGTGTGTGTGTGTTTTAGGTGAGGTGTGTGTGTGTGTGTGTGTGTGTGTGTGTTTTAGGTGAGGTGTGTGTGTGTGTGTGTGTGTGTGTGTGTGTGTGTGTGTGTGTGTGTGTGTGTGTGTGTGTGTGTGTGTGTGTGTGTGTTTTAGGTGAGGTGTGTGTGTGTGCGTTGGGGGGGCAGCAGGGTGTTCATCATTCTAACAGTCACGGGGAAGAAGTTGTTGCACGTCCTGGTGGTGCTGGCCTTGATGCTCCGGTGCCTCATGCCAAAGAGTCCATGGGAGGGTTAGGAGGAGTCTTTTATAATGTTGGAGGCTTTTCGGAGGCATCTTTTGTTGAAAATGTCCGGAATGGATGGGAGAGGCTCCCCGATGATGTTCTCCGCTGTCGTGACTAATCGCTGCAGGATCTTCCTGTCTGACGTAGAGCAGTTCCTGTACCAGACGGTGATGCAGCCGGCCATGACGCTCTCTATGGTACCTCTGTAGAACACAGAGAGGATGGGTGGGGGAAGCCTCCCTCGTTTCAGCCTCCTGAGGAAGTACAGCCTCTGCTGAGCCCTCCCGGCCGGGTGTGTAGTGTTGAGAGACCAGGAGAGGTCAGCAGCGAGGTGCACCCCTAGGAATTTGATGTTGCTCACCCTCTCCACGATGGAGCCATTGATGTGCAGGGGGGAGTGGGCAGCCTGCGTTCTCCTGAAGTCTACGATCATCTCTGTGGTCTTGGTGACGTTGAGAGACAGAGTGTTGTCTTCGCACCAGTTCACAAGCTGTGCCATGTCCTCTCTGTAGGCATTCTCATTCTATGATGAGGCCCACCACTGTAGTATCATCTGCGAATTTGATTATCTGGTTGGTGTTGTGTTTGGCGGCACAGTCGTGGGTAAGTAGTGTGAATAGTAGTGGACTAAGCACACAGTCTCGGGGGGCTCCGGTGTTCACGGTGATGGCGTTTGAGGTGTTGTTACCAACACGGACTGACTGTGGTGTTAAGAAGTCCAGGATCCAGTTACAGACGGGGAGAGGGTATTGAGGCCGTGCAGAGAGAGCTTCCCCACCAGCTTCTGAGGGATGATCGTGTAGAATGCCGAGCTGAAATCAATAAATAACATTCTAGCGTAGGTGTTTTTTGTTGTTGTCTATGTAGGAAAAGTCTGCGTGGAGGGTGGAGGAGATGGCGTCTTCTGTGGAGCGGTCAGGGTGGTATGTGAACTGGTGGGGGGTCTAGTGAGGTGGGGAGGCAATTCTTGATGTGTCCCATGACTAACTGTTCGAAGCACTTCATCACGATGGAGGTCAGTGCCACGGGACAGTCGTCATTGAGGCAGGACACAGATGACTCTTTTGGCATCGGGACGATGGTGGCGACTTTGAAGCAGGTGGGGACGGTGGCCTGGCTCAGGGAGATGTTGAAAATGTCTGTGAGGACATCCTCCAGCTGGTTAGCACATTCCTGGAGCACACGACCAGGTATGTTGTCTGGTCCTGGGGCTTTCCGTGGGCATCCTGGTTAGGGCTCTCCACATGTCGGCTAAATCCAGGATTATTATCTGCTCCTCTGGGGTAAGGGTGGACTACCTCCCAGCCTCAATGCGCTCACAGAAGTCATTTAGCTTGTCCGGAAGGGAGTCTTCGCTGTTGTTGGAATGTGATGCTCCTTTATAGTCCGCGATGGACCGGATACCCTGCCACGTACATCTGGTGTCGCAGAAGTGGCCATGGATTTTCTGCGCGTCGGCCCGCTTTGCTCTCTTGATGGTCCGGGAGAGCTCGGTTCTTGCAGACCTGAGGAGGGCTGCCTTATCCCCCGTTCTGTAGGCAGCGACCCGGGTCATCAGCTGCGTACGGACCTCCGCCGTCATCCATGGCTTCTGGTTGGCTCACGTGGTGATGTTCTTAATAACAGTCACGTCCTCTATGCATTTATTGATGTAGCTGCTCACAGAGTCGGCATATTCTCCAATGTCAGTGTGGGTGTCGTATGTGGCTGCTTCCCTGAATATGTCCCAATCTGTGGTTTGGAAGCAGTCTTGTAGTTCTGTAGTAGATCCTGCTGGCCATACTCGGATTGTCCATGTGTTGCTTCTGTCTGTTTAAGTAGTGGTTTGTATGAGGGGGTGAGCATGATGGCGATGTGGTCTGAGTATCCAAGGTGAGGGAGGGGGGAAGCCTTATATGCTTCCTGAATGTTTGAGTAAACCAGGTCTAGTTTGTTCTCCCCTCTGGTTGCAAAGTTGTATTGGTGGAATTTGGATAATACAGTTTTTAGGTTGGCATGGTTAAAATCCCTAGCAATCACAAAGACCCATCAGGGTGAGTGGTCTGTAGATCGTTGATAGCTCCGTAAAGCTCCCACCTTGCCTCCTTGGAATTGGCGCTGGGAGGGATATAAATAGCCTCAACAACAATGGCTGTGAGCTCCCTCGGCAGGTGGAATGGCTGACATTTAACCATCAAGAACTCCACCAGTGGTGAACTGTGCGTCTAGATTGTAGAATAGTTCACAAATTAGTTGTTATTGATGTACACACAAAGCCCCCCTCCGCGTGTCTTACCGGAGGACAACGGCATTCCTGTCCAAACGGTGTTAGCCCCGCTAAGTGGATGGCCGTGTCGGGGATGTTATCATGTGGCCACGTTTCTGTGAGAATGAAGACGCAGCAGCCCCTCATCACTCGTTGCGTGTGCAGCTGGAGCTGTGTGGTTAATAGGCTTCTGTAAAATTGGCCCCTAGTGTGTAGGGAGTGGAGGAGAGAGTTGAAATAGAACAACATAGAACTGGTGCAAACTGGTGATCGATGGTCATCATGGACTTGATGGGCCGAAGGACCTGTTTCCATGCTGTATCTCTTAACTTAAACTAATCTTATGCCAGGACAACAGGCCTTCATGGTCAGGTTCAGAAACTCTGCACTTACAACAACTGGGATTGGAAAGTGGCGCCAAACCTGGCAACTCTTGTATACTGTCTCAGTGAACTATTTTTATTCCCCTACTTCTATTCAATAGTATCATACTCAGTAGTGTTCACATCTATCGTTAAACAAGACACCCTTACCACTCATGTGGGCCCCTGGGGTGCTAATCTACCCCTTATTTGAGGGGTGTCCCTAGACTGTGGTCCTCCCCACACAGAGCCTTGGCGTTGGCTGCACCAAGCTTTGGTGCATCCCTCAGCACGTACTCCTGCAGTCTGGAGCGGGCCAGTCGGCAACATTCCCTGATGGACATCTCGCTGTGGCTGGAGGCCCACAGGTTTTGGGCTGCCTAAAGAGCGTCTTTCATCGATTTGATGATCTTCCCGCAGCACTTGAAAATGGACTATAATGATTCAATGGTTCTTTTATTATTACGTGTATCAAGGTACAGTGAAAAAAAAAATTCCATATAGATCTGCAAGATTATTGTCATACATAAGTACAATACCCAGTTAAGTACACAATACATGGAAAACAGCCCACTGAGTCCAGATGCAAGTCGCCAGGTTTTGGCACCATTTTCTGCCTGAAGGTGATGACCCGAAACGCTGCCTGTCCATTTCCTGCCACAGATGCTGCCTGACCGGCTGTTCTTCCAGATATTAACATGTAATGTTGTAGATGTTTAAAGAAATAATGGAAAGTGTTTTCCTTGAAAAACAAATATCTCTTGTAATTCAGATACATTTTCCAAGATATGCTGATGTTCTTTCTAATGGTACATTACTGGAATAACAGTTAGTATTGTGCAATAAAATTTGTCAGCTACAGTGGTATTCACTAATCAACTAATCGGTTTTAATTTCAGATTTGGCACTTCATGTTCCACTTGCTGAACAATGATTATTTTGGGAAAAATTCTAAACTACATACAAAAATCTGAATTAGGACCAGGAGTCAAGGACTTGCCATTGCATAAGATCATGGCTGATGTGAACGTAAGCACCATTCCACCTTTAGATTAGATTAGTTTAGAGATACAGCATGAAAACAGGCCATTCGGCCCAGCTGGTCCTTGCCGACCATCAATTATCCATTCACTGCTTTTATGTTTTCTCACTTTCTCGTCCACTCCCAACACACTATAGGTCAATTTACAATGGCCAGTTAACCTACAAACCCGCATGTCTTTGTGATGAGGAAGGAAATCAGAGCACCCGGACGAAACCCACGCGGTCACAGGTAGATCATGCAAATTCCACACAGACAGCACCCAGGGTCAGGAACAAACCCGAGTCTCCGCTGCTGTGAGTCAGCAGCTCTATCAGCTGTGCCACTGTGCAGCCCACTTTGCACCTACCTGGCGGTGACTTTTCACCCATGCTTAACAAGAATTTATCCATCTGTGTCTTAAAAATAATCAAAGACTGTATATTTGGACTTTGTATATTCTCTGTGACTGTGTGGGTTTTCTCCAGGTACTCTGGTTTCCTCCCACACTCCAAAGACACGCAGGTGTGTAGGTCAATTGACACATAAATTGTCCCTAGTGTGTAGGATAGTGCTAGTGTGTAGGATGATTGTTGGTCAGCACGGACTCAGTGGGCCGAACGGCCTGTTTCCGTGCTGTATCTCTAAACTAAATTAAAACTAGGCTGCCTCACTCACTCTTTGAGCAAAATAATTCCAAAAGCATGTGACTCTCTGAGAGAAAGGATTTCTGCTTTAGACTGTCTTAACTTGGTGGCCCTTTCAATACAGATTCTCTCTCAAGAGCAAAAAAACCCTCTCCACATCCATCTCGTCAAGATCCCCTTAGGTCTTATGTTTCAATCACATCACAACCAATACAACATGTCTAACCTTTCCTCCGGACTTCAAACCCATTCCAGGGGTTTGTACATTGAGCCTCTGATTTGCTTCCAATGTAATAACATCCTTTCTTACATAAGGAGATTAATGTTATCACACACTTCTCCAGTTGTGGTTGCTTCAGTGACCCATTTTACAGATAAGGTTATTGGGTACTAGAGTCTTAGAGTGTGGAAACAGGCCCTTCAGCCCAACTTGACCACACCAACTAACATACCCCACCCACACTAGTCCCACCTGCCTGCGTTTGGTCCATATCCCACTAAACCTGTCCTATCCATGTACCTGTCCAATCGTTTCTTAAACGTTACAATAGTTCCTGCCTCAACTACCAGCTCAATAAATACACCCACCTCCCGTTGTGTGTAAAAGTTACCCCTCAGATTTCTATTAAATCTTTCTCCCTTCATCTTAATCCTATGTCCACTGGTTCTTGATTCCCCTTCTCTGGGCAAGAGACTCTGAGCATCTACCCGATCTATTCCTCTCATGATTTTATACACATCTCTATGATCACACCTCATCCTCCTGCACGCCAAGAAACAGAGTCCCAGCCTGCTCAATCTTTCCCTTTACCTCAGACTATCGAGTCCGGCAACATCCTCGTAAAAATGCATAATTTCCTTCTGTTTATATCTTTTCTCTAGAGATAGGTTTTACATAATGCCTTGAATGAAACAGTGAAAGGAAAGGAGTTAATGAATGAATTCTAGAGCTTAGGGCAGTTAAGGTTTGTAATCAATAAATATGTGGAAGATCAAGAAGCCAGCTTTGGAGGACTACGGGTGATGTCTGTTCGGAGTTTGCACGTTCTCCCTGTGACCGTGTGGGTTTTCTCCGGGTGTTCCGGTTTTCTCCCACACTCCAAAGACGTGCAAGCTTGTAGGTTAATTGACTTCTGTAAATTGGCCCTAGTGTGTAGGAAAGAACTAGTGTATGGATGATCGCAGGGTATTAGTGTACGTGTGCTGAGTATTTCTAGCATTTTCCAGTAAGATTTTCCTAAGATACAGCCCAAAAACAGGACTTACATCAGTGGCCCATTCACACTAGTTCTATGTTATCCCATCTTTTCGCATCCACTCCCTACACACTTGGGGCAATTTACAGAGGCCTGTTAGCCTACAAATCCGCACGTATTCGGGGTGTGGGAGGAAACCAGAGCACCCGGAGGAAGCCCACGCAATCATAGGGAGAACGTGCAAACTCCACAAAGACAGCACCAAACGTCAGCATCAAACCCAGGTCCCTAGCGCTGCGTGGCAGCAGCTTTACCAGCTACGTCACCGTGCCGCCCTTATAGAAATAAATCACAAATCCATCTTCCTTTTTCATTGCCAGGAACTATTCTTATGCATTGGTTTCAATTTTAACTGCAGCGAAGGTAATGCATTTTGTTTAGTACCATTTATTCTGTGCACTCACAATAATATTCCATCCAACTGGAATACCAGCTACATACAAATATGATTTTTTTTTTGAAGTACGCTTTTGACAAAGATCTCCGATTTCACTTTGGAACACTGCACGCCACATCCATTTCTACGAAAACATTATTCTTAAATGTTCTGCCCAAGTATAGATCTCCTGACACCCAGCTCATTACTGTTTGCTAATTTAGATTAAATAACAACAAGCACATATAAAAATAACTGCTGGCTTGTAGAGCGCTCAGAGTTGATTCTGGGAAGCAATGAAACTCTCGGTTAAAAAAATAACAAGTCTTTGGTCCTTCGCAAGAGATTAAATACCAACTGGAAAACAGCACCAAGTCACCACAGAAATTATTGTCTCTTTGCTCACTGGACTGATTTTTAATCTATCCACATATTGCAGTCGCGTGTAGTTTTTTTTAACCATGAAAGAAAGCGCGATTTACTTCTTTGAGGGACATGAAAGGATTTCTTTAATACTGGGTTTCATGGTTATCATCTATAATGCAGGTTCTTTAATGGCTTCAATAAATACCTCGGCTGCCTCGAACTCTCGACAGTGTATCCATAATCCTTGCCTCTGGGTGCTGGTTCTGCAACATATTTAATATGTCACTTTGTTAGAGGGATAACCATTCTTCGAGTGTGAAGACTTGTAAGGAGCGACACACAGTGGCGCAGCTGGTGAAGCCACTGCCTCGCAGTGCCAGGGACCCGGGGGGGGGGGGTTGATCCTGACCTCGTGAGCTGCCTGTATGGCGTTTGTTCGTTCTCCCTGTGACCGCGTGGGTTTCCTCCGGGTGATCCATTTTCATGTTCATAAGTTACAGGAGCAGAATTAGGCCATTTGGCCCATCAAGTCTACGCCACCATTTAATCGAGGCTGATCTATCTTTCCCTCTCAACCCCATTCTCCTGCCTTCTCCCCATAACCCCCGACACACTTACTATTCAAGAATCTGTCAATCTCCGCCTTAAAATATCCATTGACTTGGCCTCCACTGCAGTCTGTGGCAATGAATGCCACAGATTCACCACCCTCTAAACCTTTCCTATTCATCTTCATTTTGCATGCTATCCAAATTGATCAGATATACGAGTCCATGAATATCATCGTCAAACACAAGTACAAGAGCTCGAGCAAAGGGGAAGATACGGAGTGCAGAATATATGTCTCAGCATTGTGGTGCATCAGTTCCACAGTCAGAGATTTACACAACATGGAAACACGCCCTTGAGCCCAACATGTTCATGCCAACTAAGGTCTACATTAACATTAGTCCCATACCACTCTAAACGTTTCCTATCCATGCACTGGACTAAACTAGGAGGTAACAGTACAACTTTATGGAACATTGTTTAAGCCACAGTTGGAGAGTACTGTGGACAGTTCAGGTCACCACCTTGTTGTACCCAGGAGAGGATACAGACAAGATGCACCAGGATGCTACCTGGGGTGGGATGTTTCAATTAGGAGCAGGGGCTGGACAGGGATGAGTTATTTCCTTATATATAATGGAGAAGGCCACATAGAGAGTGGCCCGAATAGAGGCATTCACAATTATGGGGGGCATAGATTGTTCGGAAACTTGTCCCCCATGACAAATGTCTAGAACTAGAGGGTATGGTTAGGGTAAGGGGAAGAAGGTTTAGGGGGGGTCCGCGGAAGATTTATTTCAGTCAGAGTGTGCTTGTAATGTGAATTGCAATGCTTAGTTTAGTTTAGAGATACAGCGTGGAAATAGACCCATCGAGATAGAGCCGACCAGCGAGCACAGTACACTTGCACTATCCTACACACTTGGGACAAATTACAATCTTTGCCAAAGCCAATTCAACTACAAACCTGCATGTCCTTGGAATGTGGGAGGAAACCGGAGCACCCGGAAAGAACCCACGCGGTCAAAGGGAGAACGTAAAACTCCGTACAAGCAGCACCCGTAGTCAGGTTCGAACCCGGTGTTGTAAGGCAGCAATTCTACCGCTACGCACACTGTGCTGCCCCAGGCGTTGAAGGCTATATTTCTATTTCATCAATATGTATACAATGTTCACTCCCTCATTACAACAATGGGCCATCAGTTTTTAATATTGATTTTCAGAGGTGGAGATTGAACCTTCCCCCACCCCCCCGCACAGATAGATGCACAGAGCCTCTTTCCAGAGTAGAGGAAAGAGGTTATAGGTGAGGGGTGAAATATTTGATAGGAAACCGAGGGGTAACTTTATCACACAAAGGGTGGTGGGTGTATGGAACGAGCTGCCAGAGGAAGTAGTTGAGGCAGGTACTATTGTAATGTTTAAGAAACATGTAGACAGGTATATGGATAGGACCGGTTTAGAGGGATATGGGCCAAATGCAGATGGGCAAGTTGGGCCAAAGGGCATGCTTCCATGCTGTAACTACTATGACTACTGGAAGATTTTAAGACTATTTGATCATCAAACATCCTGGATAACATGGTCTTCATCACATCATTATTTGGATTTAGGTTACCACAGGAACTGATGAGGAAAAGTAACAACATCTGACATCAAGAAAGTGATATAGCAATTCAGATATCTGCCACCTTGCAACATTAAAACACCTCATTGGCACTGCTGGGTTCAACTACAATAGAGTCTGTGGCAATATCATCCGCAGTCATTTCTTACGACAAAAGTATTTCTAATCTCTCACACTTCTCATTCTCCATTGTAGTTTATAGCATGAGGAATTGAAAGAGGAAGAATAGCATGAGGATACTTTCTGATTCATTAAATTCTTGCAGAGAATTCTAATGAAGAAAAGTAATCAGAATTCTTTGCAAGAGCTGAATTTGTGAAAAAGTAGCCTCATGCAATGCATCGTGTTATAAACTACAAGGGAGGATTAGAGATACAAGACATTTGGGTGGCACAGTGGTAGAGTTGCTGCTGTACAGCGCCAGAGATCTGGGTTCGATCCTGACTATGGGTGCTGTCGGCACAGAGTTTGTACGTTCTCCCTGTGACAGCATGGGTTTTCTCTGAGTGCTCTGGATTTCCTCCCACATTCCAAAGACGTACAGGTTTGTTGGGTAATTGGCTTCAGTAAATTCTCCCTAGTGTGTAGGGTAGTGTTAGTGTACATGGTGATCGCTGGTCGATGTGGACTCAGTGGGCCAAAGGGCCTGCTTCCACGCTGCATCCCCAAAGTCTAAATAGCTTTTATTATTTTGTAGCATCGGCATGGCTCAATTGGTAGAATTCTTGGTGCTCCATTACAAGGGGAAGTCCTACTGCAGGAGCTGAACCCATAGTTTATACTGGTTAACTGGTGCAGTAAGAGAGTGCTGTCATATCAGAAGCCATTCTGACCACATAGTAAGGCATCTATCTATTTCTTTTGAACAGAGAGATGAAAGTTATTGATCCCTATTTACAGAGAAAGGACTTTTGCTGGTGTTGTGATATGGGTGTTAAAGATTATATTTCCATTTAAACAATATGATCAAAAACAGTCACTCACTTCCTTACATATTACGGCTTTGTGCTTGGAAATAGTGGTAGCGTTGTCTGGAAGAGTGGCACAGTTGCTAGAGCCGCTGCCTCACAGCTCCAGAGACCCCTGTTCAAACCCCACCTCTGGTGCTGTGTGTGGTGTTTGCACGTTCCCCCTGGATGATGGCGATCCAGATGTAGGCAACGGCCTTTATGCAGTGGGGACTTTGAAAATGGCCACAAAACCTGGCGACTCTTGCATATGGACTCAATGGGCTGTTTCTATACATTCTGTACTTAATCTGGGATTGCATTTACGTAAGGCAATAATCGTACTGATTTGTATGCAAAAAATAATAATGACATTGTATCTTGCTACACGTGATAATAAAGGAACCATTGACCATCGATTAGTTTTGGCCAAGTACATTCACCTGTGTGCATACAAAGCAAAAATAATTATCTCATATGTAATATTTTATTAAAGTTCCTGCTCAATAACATTCTGTTACACCAAAACATCCTGCCCTCCACTAATTCTTGTTTTAGATTGAAAACAGTAGTGAAAATGACACCCTCCGCTGATCAATCAACAAGAAAGCGAATTATGGCTTTTCAGCTCTGTATGATACAGGGGAAAACAATATCTAAATGCTTATAAGTAATAGTAGGCAAAAACTGCAGGGCTCCTGCAGCTACTGTTAAAGCAATTATATTTTTTGAACAAGAAAGTATGTTGTGAGTCATTGTCTGATACAATTTTGGTTTAATTTATTCTCCTCATTTGTCTCATCTCAGTTTTGTTAAATTAACCCACCGATCGTCCTATTCAATTCCACTGCCTGCTACGATACTGCTACCTTGTTACGGGAGAATGGTCAGCCCTTTGTTCAGCTGCTGACCTCAGAAGAGGAATATGCAGGGACAACTCATACCATGGTGTAGGATACTCAAGTAAAATATGCTACGTAAAAAACTAATTAAAAAAATTAAAAAAAATTAAAGAACTTAAAAACATTTCAAAATCCCAAGGCTTTTTATAGGTATGTTACACAGTGAGGGATGGGGGCCTGGAATGCATTGCCAGGGGTGGTGGTGGAGGCAGATCCGATTGTGGTGCTTAAAACGCTTTTAGAAAGGCACATGGAATAGAGCGATATGGATCATGCACAGGCAGATGAGATCAGTTTAACTTGGCATCATGTTCGGCACGAACAATGTGGGCTGAAGGGCTGCACTGTTCTACGTTCTGTAAACATTTTGGCCATTTAAGCCTATCGCATGGACAATTGTTTCACAGAAGGAAGCTTATGTCTTGACATACACATAGTGTTTAATGTTGGGGAAGTGGGCATAATGTTGGGGAAAGTGTCGGAAAGAGGTCAGGCATTTTTCTAGTGTTGCTGGTGGGAAGCAGTGACAAAAATTGGCACACTTTTGGCACAAAAATGGCACAAAAATGGACACAATGTCTGTACAATTCCATGTGCTTCACTGTGTAGAGACATTCAAGAGAAGAATGCCACCATTTAAATAAGAATGGATTGCCGCAATGGACTCCAGTAATGGAATTGTCTACTCTGCATTCTCGACTTTCATGTTGACTTTGCCATTAGTTCAGCTCTACATCATAAGCAGCCGTAGAATCATACAGAACGCAAACAGGCCCTTTCATCCAACTCATCCATGCCGACCAAAATGCCCCATCCAAGCTAGTCTTGTTTGCCTCACGCCTATCCTCTAAACCTTTCCTATCAATATACCTGTTCAAATGTCTTTCAATTATTGTTGATGCACCTGCCTCAACTACTTTATCCAGCTTAATCTGGCCATAGTTGAATCATCATTCACACCATTATTCCCAGACACAATATTCGGTACTATTGTGTAGACCAAGCCTCTTGTAAAACTTTATGCTGAATTGAAGTCTCGAAGCTGCTGAGTAAAAGAGGCCAGTCTTTACTTTTTATTTAAAATGTTGTTCATCTCAAAACATTTAGGTCTCTCCTCCGTGGAAACAAAACACGAGGAAAATAGTCAAAGGACTTGTTTTTTCTCAGTATTATTTTTTACCCTTTCTGCCTATTTGGCTGGAAAAGGCAGATTGAAGGAGGCAACAGGAATTAACTCATCGTGTAGAAAGCAATGCCAAGTACATCTGCCCCAACCAAAGCAAAACTCACTTTACCAACCTTTGAAAAAAATGGCTTTCTTGAGTCCCACAATGGTTCTTGTATGTGCCTCCAAGTTAAGTTGATCAATGAAAAGGTGATGTTTCAGTCTGAAGAAGGGGTTCGACCAGAAACGTCACCTATTCCTTTCCTCCAGAGAAGTTGCGACCCATTGAGTTACTCCAGCATTTTGTGAAAATCTTCGGTGTAAACCAGCAACTGCAGTTCCTTCCTATACATTAAGTTGGTAAATGCTTGAAGCACTTTGAGTATTTGCTAAGTATAGAAAATTAAGGCAATGTGCCACAGAGTGATTGTTAATTATCCGCAATGTGTCAGATTTCACTCGAGAAGCGCAGTCTGTATTTATATAACCAAATTAATAACTCCTCTTTATATATCTGAATTTGCTAATTTACTAAATGTTCAATTAAATGGGCCACCCAGTCTCAGTAGCCCTGACTGTTATATAGGTCGCATAAAATAATAACCTCCTAACCTGTTACTGTTAATAGAAGCCAACTAAAAATGTTTAGAAACCACACTGGGACATTGTTCAAATTGCGTTTGGGCACAGAGAGATCGGGAGGGATTAACTAAGCATTAACCAACCTATCTTGCAAACGCACGGGTTGCTTCATTTAAACATATGCAGATTAAAAATAGCAGTTCCGTTAGACTTTGCAACTAATTCTTGCCAATATTCCCTTCTAAAGTAGGATTGCATAGTTGGAAAAATGTGTCCGATTTGGAAAGATGTCACCAAAGACAAATAAAAGCTTACGGAAACACCGCGCAGTTACACAAGCACAACCACATCTTAAAATGTGAATTAAACATCCATTTTAAATGTGCAGAGCACCGACTTGTTGGAGTTTGTCACGATGATTTGTGCAATGTGAAATGTTGAGGCAAATTTCCCTGTTGATCTCTAGCTCATAAATCTCTCTGCAACTGACCATCGTGTTGGTGATGCGACTGAGGATCGATTGAATTATCCTCTGCAAATCAAGTATTAAATGGTTTGTGTGCGAGTCCAGGTCAAAGCACTACTGCAGGAATCACGCAGGGGATAATAATGTAAGAAATTATAATTGTTCACCCGTGTGTAGTGACAGAGGTGGATGGTCGCTCCCCATGCTCCCTGCCTGACCCTAAGCCGTGACTGAGTTGACCACACTACCTTCTCCCACCACCGCTCATCTAGCTGAAATGAAACCCAAGCAAATGCCCTTCTTCTACATCAGATCGTAGGAGTTACGAACATTTTAATCACTGGAATCACTTGGAATCACTGCAACGCAAATGTTGTTCAGAAAATTTAAAAACCAGGTTGTCTACATACATCTCTCCCACTCTCGACAATTGTCAACAGGCTCAAAGGACAAGGAACGACAATATCCCGAGAATTATATCATGCTTAAAAATAGACACAAAGTGTTGGAGTAACTCAGCAGGTCAGGCAGCATCTCTGGAGAACATGGATAGGTGACGTTTAGGGTCGAGACCCTTCTTCATCTGTGGTGGAGGATTCATGACCCAAGACATCACCTTTCCATGTCCTCCAGGTATGCTGCGTTCCCGCCGAGTTACTCCAGCATTTTGTGTCTTTTTTTGTAAATCAGCATCTGCAGCTCCTCGTCTCCACAAAATCTTGTGCTTTGTTTGTTAATCTAGTGGCACATTGATCTACCCTTGGCTTCTTCCGACTAGCCAGTGACGGGCTGCTCCTTGATCCATCGTTAAAAGCACAATGGAAGTGGGCACTAAAGGTGTGAAGGCCACTGACATCCTCCCATTATCAGCCATCTAAGACATTCCATACTGAGGGAGCAATGGTTTCTCCGAATAAACACAGAGAAGAGTGAAGGAACAGCCGCTGTTGTTCCTTCATTAGAGTCATACAGCATGGAAACAGGCCCTTCGGTCCAACTTGCCCACGTCGACCAGCATGCCTCATCTACACTAGTCCCACCTGCCTGGTTTGGCCCTTAACCACATTGCCACAGAAGGCTGTGGAGGACACGTCAATGGATATTTTTAAGGCAGAGATGGATAAATTCTTGATTCGTATGGGTGTCAGGGGATATGGGGAAAAAGGCAAGAGAATGGAATTGAGAGAGAAAGATAGATCAGCCATGATTGATGGGCAGAGCAGACCTGATGGGTCAAATGGCCCAATTCTGCTTCTATAACTTATGAACATAACCTTTTAAAACTTATTCTATCCATGTACCTGGCCAAATGTCTCTTAAATGTTAGAATGATACCTGCCTCAACCACCTCCACCGATAGCTCATTCCTTATACCCACCACCTTTTGTGTAAAAATGTTATCCCTCAGGACCATATTAAACCTTCTCCCCCCTTCAAATCTATGTCCTCTATACAATTCCCCTCCCCGGGGTAAAATGTAAATTTACCCTATCTATTCCTCTCACAATCTTGTACTCTATAAGATGATAGAATATAGACGGTTTTTGGTTTCCTCTCCACCTGTCTCTTTCTCCAACAATGGTCCAAGGAAATCTTGGTGTCAAATTTAGCCTTGGCTTGATCGACACACCGTTGTTCTGTATGCTTTATATTCCACCTTTATATCTATGACTGGGTCAGATTCTTCCTCACTTACTGCTGAAATCCCCAATCATACCTGCACCACTAGTCCTTCCATCCAGTCCTGGCCTGTGGCCTGTGAGCCCCCACCCCTCTTTGTAAATGTGCAATGACACAAAACCCTACTGCCCTGGTCCCATTCTAACTCCCATTTACCCGGTCAGTGGCTCCCAGTTATATAACACCAAATCCTTATTGCCTGGTCCCTCCATGCCCTCTGTGGCCCTCTCCGACAGAACATAGAACAATGCAGCACAAGAACAGGCCTTTCGGCCCACAATGTCTGCGCTGAGCATAATGCCAAGGCCATCTCTTATCCACCTGAGCACAATCCCATATCCCACCATTCCCTGCTTATACATATACCTGGCCAAAAGCCTCTTAAATACCACTATCGTGCCTCCGTCAACCACCAACCCTGGCAGCGTGTTCCAGGCACTCATCACCCTCAGAGTAAAAAAGTTGCCCCACACATCTCCGTTAAACTTTGCCCCTCTTCCTCTATCCCTCCAGTTTGAGCCTCATGAAGAATTATTAGCCCAACCACCCTGAGCCCTGCCTTTAAACTCTGGGATTCCTCTCTTAAAACTGCCCAAAGCCTTTAACACCGCCTCTTTGACCAAGTCTGTCCTCTAAGCTTTCCGGTGGGTTGGATAGCACCCCTGCCGCGTGCTTTGGAACTTGTTGCGACCGCGGGGAAAGGCGCTACATAAATGCAAGTTGTTTTGTTGTTGTTGTAAACAAAGCTGGTTCGGATGTACACAGACAGCGCATTTTGACACCTCCAATCGGGATTTGCATCAGTTTCCCAACGTTTCCGTTCACCGCTGAGAGTTTAAATATCTGTCGCCTTTGCCAATGCAGAGGAGAGATTCACACCATCAAAAGATTTATCCCAGCCTTGGCATTTTGTTCCGTGTTGGACGGACAGATACGATGCGATGCAAAGTCACGACACATGGGGTGCATATTTGGGGATGGGAGGTGGGGTGGAGGGGAAGCATGTGCACTTTCCGCTGTATATGACCAACAACAACTACCTTGCGAGACAGAACAAGCGGCACGCTGCTGGAAGATAGATTTGGCACTATAACATTTTCCGCCGTTTTGCAATCCACAAAATATGCAATGTTAGCGCCGTGGGTTTAAATATCAACAACATTGTGGAAGTTATGTGAAGTTACAACACTATATATATATGATTATGTTTCAAAACGCGTCTAAATCCTACCGCATGCACTTAGCACAATTTTCCTGCGTTTAACTGGTGAAACTGCATTGACAAGTTAAGTCAAGTTATCTTTTGAATGGAATAGAAACAAAATGTGATTGAAAAGCCAAACCCTTTGGCGGGGGACAAGCGAGACAGTTGGGAAGGGGGGGACAATATTTTGTAAGCCACGCTGTTCGTTTTACGTAAACCAAGTAGATAGCGAGGAGTGCGCTATCACCGCGGATTACCGACATCTTCACTCGTTTTGGATGATTTTCCGGGCATTTGATTTCTACAGGCACCTGGGATAAAGGGATGAAACGCACCTTGGACCCCCAATTAGTATCAGGGTTCCCGACCCTAAACGTTGCCTGTGGAGAAAGGAACTGCAGATGCTGGATTAAACCGAAGATGGATACAAAAAGCTGGAGTAACTCAGCGGGCCAGACAGCATCTCTGGAGACAAGGAATAGGTGACGTTTCGGGTCGAAACACTTCTTCAGACTCCATTTCCCTCCACAGATGCTGCCTGACCCGCTGAGTTCCTCCAGGACTTTGCGTTTTGCTCGAGATTCCTGCATCTGCAGTTCATTTGTGTCTATCAGTCCGTATAATCTCTGAAAAAACAAGCCCATCACCTAACCCGAGGGGTCGTCAAAACGGTTCCGATTCACATAACCGCAGTGTTATGCAATAATGGGAAAAGGGGAATGTATAATGCCGCGTTATGCAAGAAGGGGAATTAGAACATTGACTTGAATGCATGCTTGGTTACTATATCCTTTTGTGTATTGCGTTTACAGGTCTGTTAAACTGCTGCAAATTGTTCATTTCATTGTTCGGCACCAAACTATATTACACCAAAAGACAGCGAATCACTTTTGACTCTTGTAGAGTCTATTTTACAACAAAACAAGACACCGTGTCGAAGTGATTCAGCGGGACAGGCAGCATCTCTGGAGAACATGGATATACGACGTTAGGGGGTCGAAGCACTTCTTCAGACCCGACACGTCGCCTACCGTGTTCTCCAGAGATGCTGCCAGACCCGCTGAGTCGCTCCAGCACTGTGTGTGTGTGTGTGTGTGTGTGTGTGTGTGTGGTGTGTGTGTGTGTGTGTGTGTGTGTTTTATATAAACCAGCATCTGCAGTCCCTCGTGTCCATAGACTGTCTTAAACGTCGTTTCAAATTGAATGACTGAAGTTTTGAGCGAGAATGCCAGCGAGATGCAGCAGAGGTCGTTACATCTCAACTGGATTGTCAAGCGATTATTTCAGCCCGCCTTGACACAAACTGACCCGACCGTAGACACTCTCGCCGTATTCGTCGCGGAGTAACTGAGAGAGAAAATGCAAAGAACAATCTTTGGCAGACGATGGTGCTGTTTCATGAAGTTGGCAGCTTTATAAAAAAAAAACTCAACTAAAACCAGGCACATTTTAAACCCACAAGAGATCAAGTTCTTTTTTTCTCCTCCAAAATCGTCTACCAATTCCGTTATTTGAAACAGAAACACCCGCAGTCTCTGGCCCCGAACACTCCACGAAACCAAGCGGGCCGTCTCGCTTGCTGAAATTCCTTCCACCTTTTTTAAACCCGCTCTTTGCACCGGGGGAAAAAAGGGGGAAAGATCCACAACTTTATTTATGTTTTTATTTGTTTGCAAATATACAGTTGCGAAGGTATAACTAATAACGCGAAGGGAAACCTTCTCCCAAACAGGGGTGTCCGCGCAAAGAGGAACAGGAGTCTTTCTTGAACAAGAGAAGAAAAATAGCCCTGACTGCAAGCAACACAGAAATTCACAAGAAATAAATTCACAAGAAACTGACCTGAAACTGGTCAAATTACATTTGTTTTGGCTGCTTCAAAATCAAAATCCTGGTCAAATTTCACCGGACCTAATAAATAAGTGTTGATGTTAACACGACTGTACAACAGTACTCACTTAATCCTCCTTGCGCTCGGAAAGGAGTTGTCTTATCCCGCTGCTCTGGTTCGAATTAAGGTTAGCGTGCCACAAGGTAGCTCGATTCAGTGTAAAGAAAGAAAGCAAGTTTGTCGTGTGTCCAACCAGTTCACACGCTTGTGGTGGAAGGCGCGGCGCTTCGAGTGGCACATGAGCAGCCAGCCAGCCCTGCGCTGGGCTCAGATATTGCCAGTGGCACACTGGGGGAAGAGGAGGGTCCACACAGCGACCGGCAGCAGGGCTGGGAGGGGACAGCGCGGAGTGGCGGTGGGATGGATACTGGGGCGGATACACTGCGCCTGGCATTGATATACCAGCCCAGTACTGATACAGCACTGATACACCAGCCCAGCACTGACACACCATGCCCTGTACTGATACACCATGCCCTGTACTGACATACCACGGCCAGTACTGATACACCACCGATACAGTTTAGAAGGATGAGGGGATATCTCATTGAAACTTACCGAATAGTGAAAGGCTTGGATAGAGTGAATGTGGAGAGGATGTTTCCACCAGTGGGAGAGTCTCGGACAAGGGGCCATGGTGTCAGAATAAATTTATAAAGGAGATGGGAAGGAATTTCTTTGGTCAGTGGGTGGCGAATCTGTGGAATTAATTGCCACCGATGGCTGTGGAGACCAAGACTTTGGGTATTGTTAAGGCGGAGATTGAGAGATACTTGATTAGTAAGAGTGTCAAGGATTATGGGGAGAAGGCAGGTGAATGAGGTTGAGAGGGAATGATAGATCAACCAGACTTGAATTGTGGAGGAGACTCGAAGAGCTGAATGGCGTACTTCTGCAACTATGACATATGAATTTATGATTGAAGAAGCAATCTTAAGGGGATTGAAAATCTGACCCAAGTTTTTCATCTATTCTTAATCACGTTAATTACTGTCACAAGGAAGATGCTTTCCCTACGTTTCAATGAATGTTTGTTCTTTATCAAGATAGGTTAAGTGTCACTACTAAGTGTCAACACTTCTAGATATAGGTACAAGGTCAAGATGTACATATTTAAATGTATGATATTAATACAAGGTCAAGACGTACACTTTTAGATATAGTATATACTAGGTACAATGTCAGGACTGTATGCTTTGTTGATATAGGATATATGTACAATGTCAACACATGTTCGTTTCCAGATATAGGATATAGGTGCAATGCGAATACTTGTATGCTTCTTGATATAGGATATAGTTACGTACTTGTGCTATAACACCAGGATAAGCGCTTAAGAAAACACAACGTACTTGTGCTATAACACCAGGATAAGCGCTTAAGAAAACCAAGCCCAATGCCAAAGTTGTGTCGAAACTGCCCATGCACACTTATTTTATAGGACAATAACTAACTCCATTTTCAGTAATAAGCAATCTACAGCACATGTTAACAAGCACAGAAAAGCGTATAGATGCCAATATATCATTGGGGTTTTTAAGTGATCTTTCATCTACATAGGATATAGGTACGTCAATACCTGTAGTTATAGGATAAAGGTGCAATGTCAAGACGTATGCTTTTAGATCACCTCCTCCAACCTCATCTACTGTATCCGCTGTTCTAGGTGTGGACTCCTACACTATACAAGTCATTCAGAAAGTATTCAGACCCCTTCACTTTTTCCACATTTCGTCACGTTACAGCCTTATTCTAAAACGGATTAAATTCTTTTTTTTAGCATCAATCTACACATAATACCCCATAATAAAAGAGCGAAAACAGGTGTTTGGAAATTTTTGCAAAGTAATTACAAATAAATAACTGAAATATCACATTTACATAAGTATTCAGACCCTTTACTCAGTACTTTGTTGAGGCACCTTTGGCAGCGATTACAGCCTCAAGTCTTCTTGGGTATGACGCTACAATCTTGGCACACCTGTATTTGGGTAATTTCTCCCATTCTTCTCTGCAGATCCTCTCAAGCTCTCTCAGGTTGGATGGGGAACATCGATGCACAGCTATTTTCAGGTCCCTCCAGAGATATTCGATCGGGTTCAAGTCTGGGCTCTGGCTGGGCCACTCAAGGACATTCACAGTCTTGTCACAAAGCCACTCCTGCGTTGTCTTGGCTGTGTGCTTAGGGTCGTTGTCCTGTTGGAAGGTGAACCTCCACCCCAGTCTGAGGTCCTGAATGCTCTGGAGCAGGTTTTCATCAAGGCTCTCTCTGTACTTTGCTCAGTTCATCTTTCCCTCTATCCTGATTAGTCTCCCTGTTCCTGCCACTGAAAAACATCCCCACAGCATGATGCTGCCACCATCATGCTTCACCGTAGGTATGGTATTGGCCAGGTGATGAGCGGTGACTGGTTTCCTCCAGACGTGACGCTTGGCATTCAGGCCAAAGAATTCAATCTTGGTTTCATCAGACCAGAGAATCTTGTTTAGGTGCCTTTTGGCAAACTCCAAGCGAGCTGTCATGTGCCTTTTACTGAGGAGTGGCTTCCGTCTGGCCACTCTACCATAAAGACCTGATTGGTGGAGTGTTGCAGATATAGTTGTCCTCCTGGAAGTTTCTCCCATCTCCACATAGGAACTCTGGAGCTCTGTCAGAGTGACCATTGGATTCTTGGTCACCTCCCTGACCAAGGCCCTTCTCCCCTGATTGCTCAGTTTGGCTGGGGGGGCCAGCTCTATGAAGAGTCCTGGTGATTTCAAAGTTCTTCCATTTAAGAATGACGGAGGCCACTGTGTTCTTCAGGACCTGCAATGCTGCAGAAAATGTTTTATACCCTTCCCCAGGTCTGTGTCTCGACACAATCCTGTCTCGGAGGTCTACGGACAATTCCTTCGTCTTCATGGCTTGGTTTTTGCTCTGACATGCACTGTCAACTGCGGGACCTTATATAGACAGGTGTGTGCCTTTCCAAATCATGTACATTTAATTTAATTTACCACTTGTGGACTCCAATCAAGTTGTAGAAACATCTCAAGGATAATCAATGGAAACAGGATGCACCAAAGCTCAATTTTGAGTGTCATAGCAAAGGGTCTGAATATTTATGTAAATGTGATATTTCAGTTATTTCTTTTTAATTACTTTGCAAAAAATTCTAAACACCTGTTTTCGCTTTTTTATTATGAGGTATTGTGTGTAGATTCATAATAAAAAAAAGAATTTAATCCATTTTAGAATAAGGCTGTAACGTAGCAAAATGTGGTAAAAGTGAAGGGGTCTGAATACTTTCTGAATGCACTGTATATCGACGCAGGCTCAGCGATCATTTCGCTGAACACATACGCTCAGTCCTCCGAGACCTACACGATCTCCCGGTTGCTAAACACTTTAACTCCCCTTCCCATTCCCACACTGACCTTTCAGTCCTGGGGCCCCTCCACTGTCAGAGTGAGGCCCAACGCAAATTGGAGGAACAGCAGCTCATATTTCGCTGGGGCAGCTCAAAACCCAGCGGTATGAATATAGATGACTCTAACTTCAAGTAACCCTTGCTTTCCTTCTGTCTCCATCCATCCCCCACCCTAAATCTCCGACTAGTTTGACTGTCCTCCTGATTACATTTTACATTGTATGCCTCATTGTCAGCTTCCCCTATTCTACATAATCTATTCTACATTTTCCTTAATCTTTGTCCCCATTAATCTCACACCTGACACTTCCATATCTCTCGTTGCCCTCTCCCCTGACTCTCAGACTGAAGAAGGGTCTCGACTCAAAACGCCAACCGTTGCTTCTCTCCAGAAATGCTGCTTGTCCTGCTGAGTTACTCCAGCTTTTTATGTCTATCTAGAAATAGGATATAGGTGCAAGGTCAAACTACTTAATAATATTTCGATGCAAGACATCAAACTCCGTTTTCCACTCCACAGTTACATCTGATCTGCAGTGTATTTCCAGCATCTTCTGCTTTTATTTCAGGGTCTCAGAACTGCAGAGTTTCACATTGAACCAAAATCTTCCTGGCTGTGGCTGGTGGTTCCCCAGGATCTTGCTGTTCCTCTGGACATTGGTGACTGACAGCAGTCAGGGCAACCTTGCCCCTGGTCTCCACCTGAAGTCCACATGGTGGAGACGTGCCTCGGGAGGACTCCTTGGGCATCGATTTTCAAATCCTCTCCAAGATTAGAAGAGGCTGGGACCCATGGCTGATCTGTTCCCCAGCTCCATGCTTCCACTGACCCCAATTGCTTTGCCTAATTTTAGGTTTCGTCGACATGCCGAAGCGATAAGTGATGTTTCTGGTCGAGACCCTTCAGAAGGGTCCTGACCCGAAACGTCAGCCATTCCTTCTGTCCAGAGATGCTGCCGGACCTGCTGAGTTACTCCAGCACATTGTGCCCTCTTTAGTTTAATTTAGCTTTGTTTTGTTTATTGACACGTATACCTTTCTTATTGCGTGCTATCCAGTCAGCAGAAAGATTATACTTGATTACAATTAAGCCATCCACAGTGTACAGATACAGGATAAAGGGAATAATGTTTAGAGCAAGATAAAGTCCAGTAAAGTTTGCTTAAAGATAGTCAGAGGGTCTCCAATGAGGTAAATGGTAGCTCAGGATCACTCACTTTTTGGTGATACGATGGTTCAGTTGCCTGATAACAACTGTGGAGAAAGTGTCCCTGAATCTGAAGGTGTGCGTTTTCACACATCTGTACCTCTTGCCTGATGGGAGAGGGGAGAAGAGGGAGTGAGTGGAATGAGACTTGTCCTTGAATATCAAGGTCGGCGGCGGCGCGACCCACGTCGCAGCGGCCTCTGCAGTCCGTCTGTCTTTTTTTTATTTTTTTGTCTCGTTTGAGTGTAGTGTGTAGTGTATAGTGTTTTTTTTTTTAACTGGGTATGTGTGGGGCGGGGGTGGGGAAACTTTTAAAATCTTTTCCCTGTATGGAGGACCCGACCTTTCTCTGTCGGGTCTCCGTTGTCGTTGGGGCCTAGCACCGTGGAGAGGCCTCCAACCGGAACGACCTGGGGCTCCAGTCGCGGAGCCTGCGGACTACTCACCATCGTGGAGCTGGCCGAGTTCGGAGCGTGGAGAGCTGGGGTGGCGTGCGGCTGCGACCCGACCCCGGAGATTCGGAGGCTCCAGCCGCAGGTCTGGTGGACGGTAACATTGGGAGCTCGCAGGTCCCTGGTGGGAGACCGCTTTATCGTAACTCCCGCAACGGCAGCTACTCCCGCCCGAGTTGCGGGGTTGAAGATGACCTGGAGCGGGGTCTTACATCGCCTGGCGTGGCTTTAATGGCCGCGGGACTTGCTAGCGCCCACCGGGGGCTCCAACATCAAGACCTGGAGCGCGGCCTTGCATCGCCCGGTGCAGCCTGAATGGCCGCGGGACTTACTTACCATCGCCCGCCGGGGGCTTTGACTTTGACATCGGGAGGAGAATGGGGAGTGCAGGGGAGAGACAAGACTTTGCCTTCCATCACAGTGAGGAGGAGATTCACTGTGATGGATGTTTGTGTAAATTGTGTTGTGTCTTGGTTCTTTTCTTGTTGTATGACTGCAGAAACCAAATTTTGTTTGAACTTCATTTGAGGTCCAAATGATAATAAACGGTATTGTATTGTATTGTATATGGTGGTGTAAATGGAGTCAATAGAAGGGAGGTTGATTTGTGTGATGGTCTGGGCTGTGTCCACAATTGTCTACAATTACTTGCGGTCCTGAATGGAATAGTTCCAAAACCATCCTGTGATGCATCCTGGTAAAATGCTTTCTGTGCCACAACTGTAGAAGTTTGATGAGAATTATTGGGGACATGTCGATCTTCCTAAGCCTTCTAAGGAAGTAGAGGCGTTGGTGTGCTTTCTTGGTCATTGCTTCAATGTGGGTGGTCCAGGACAATTTGCTGGTGATATTTACTCCTTGGACTATGAAGCTTTCAACCATCACTACTTCAGCGCCGTCAATGCAAACCAGGGTATACAGGTATGTACTGCTTCACTCCTGAAGTCAATCACTATCTCCTTTGTCTTGCTGACATTGAGAGAAAGGTTGTCTCAACACTACATCACAAGGTTCTCAATCGCCTTCCTGTACTCCGTCTCATCATTATTTGATATCCGGCCCACAATGGTGTCTGCAGATTTGTAAATTGAATTGGATTTGTACATGGTTACACAGTCGTGGTTCTATCATCAATCACATCCCCTTGCCATGAATGACACCACAGGGGAGATACCTTATCTGCTTCTCTCTCAATACTTTTAAACAAAACTCCTCAACCACCTTGCTGAAGGAAATATTTGTTCCATTTTACTATTCAGACTTTGACACAAGTGTGTAGTTGGCGAAACTCTCTATGACACCTCATCCGAGCAATGGCTGATTTCTTTGTCATCAAGGTAAAGGCAATATCCGAACAGCTCACTGCTGTCAAGGGAAAATACACACAGTATTCACATAGAAGAAATGATACTGACACATTATCTTCTAGTTGCGTGTCTGGTTTGAACCTGGTCTTAATGCCACTGAGTGCTTGATTCAGATAATTGCATGAAAAACCCAATTGAGTGTTAATGGCAGATTTTAGCTAAGTTGATCATTTGCTGATTCTGCACCCCTATCTGTTAATATAGAATCTACAAGATTAATAAAAGTCTACAATGCACAATGGGGCCATTCAGCCCAGTAATATCTGTGCTATTAACAAAGAACATTGTATTGTTATTTTTTGGTCGGCACATTGGTGTGGCTGGTATCAGCTGCTGCCTCACAGCACCAAAGACCTGTGTTCAATCCTGACCTCGGGTGCTGTCTGTGTGGAGTTTGCACGCCCTCCTTGTGACCGCATGAGTGACCTCCATATGCTCTGGGTTAATCCCACGTCCGAAAGACCTGTGGATTTGTAGATTAATTGGCCTCTATTGAATTGCCTGCAATTTAGTTTTATAGTTTTAGAGATACAGCGCAGAAACAGGCCCTTTGGCCCACCGAGTCCACACCAAACAGCGATCCCCGCACATTAACACAAGCCTACACACACTAGGGACAATTTACACTTATATCAAGTATACAAACCCAAGCCAATTAACCTGCATACCTGTACGTCTTTGGAGTGTGGGAGAAAACTGATCTCGGAGAAAACCCACGCTGTCACGGAGAGAATGTACAAACTCCGTACAGACAGCATCTATAGTCGGGATCGGACCCGGGTCTCCGGCGCTGCAAGCGCTGTAAGGCAGCAACTCTACCGCTGCACCACTGCACCACTGCGCTGCCCTAATGTGTAGGGAGTGGATGACAAAGTGGAATAACATACAGTAGAACTAGTGTGAATGGGTAATTGATGCTCGGCATGGACTTGGTGGGTTGAGGGGCCTGTTTCCATGTTGTTTCTCTAAACTCCACTAAACAAACTAGCTCAATTCCACTATCCAGCACAATTATCTTACCTTTTTCTTATGTCATGTCTACTTTACTGAGGAATTGTTGAATGAAGTCACAATTAATCATCATCCCTATTCATCCTTTGAGCAGGTGTTCTATCATTGACGTTTAAGACTGATTAATGGCATTAACTGAATGAGCTGTGATACAGTTGTCATCTTCAAGTCAAAATGGATGATGTAAGCACTTAAGCATGAGTGACAAATCAAACCCACACTGTGAATGCGGCAATCCGGTTCAAAAAATTGACTTCTTTGATACAAAGTTGGTGTAGATATCGTTAGGTAGACACAAAATGCTGGAGTAACTCAGCGGGTGAGGCCGCATCTATGGAGAGAAGGAATTGGCGACGTTTCAGGTCGAAACCCTTCTTCAGTTTAGTTTAGTTTAGTTTAGAGATAAGGCGTGGAAACAGGCCCTTCGCCCACCAAGTCCACGTTGGCCATCGAACATGGGTACACCAGTTCTACTTTATCCCACTTTCATCATCCTACACACTAGGAGCAATTTACAGAAGGCAATTAAGCTACAAACCTGCAGGCCTTTGGGATGTGGCAGGAAACCGGAGCTCTCGAAGAAAACCCACACAGCGAGAATGTGCAAACTCCACACAGACAGCGCCCGTAGTCAGGACAAACCTGGGTCTCTAGCGCTGGGAGGCAGCAACTCTACTGCTGCTTTATAACCTCTTTCCTAAAAGGCTATAAGGCGGCTTTCAAACCTCAGACTTAATGCCTAAAGATAGGCGCAGGGAATCACAAGGTGATTTGCACTGTGCGGTGCTGACTTTAAGTGACTTGTCAAGTCATAAAGTCACGTTCTTTCCCTTGTTTACAAATCTCTAAGTAGCCTTGAACCCGTAATTCTGTAAGCTTGCCCGCACCGACATCCTTGCTGATACGCTCTGACAATAACGAGTTGTGAATTTGTAACCATCCAGTGCGGTGGAGCTCACAGTTCTGGCCTTTGTCACCCTTAGCTCAGTGCTAGTCCTTTCATCTCCAAATCAAAGATTATGCTTTCAAGCTCTGCACCGAAGACTTGAGCTTATAATCTATGTTGACATCTCAGAGCAGTTTGGAGGGTTTATTGTGCTGATGGAGAAGAGATTTAACCAAAGCTCTATCTGCCCACTCAGGTGGACATGTAAACCTCACGACATTATCATAATCATAATCATGCTTTATAAGCCATGTTTTGCAACATGCGAGGAATTATGTAATTAAAATGTGTCTATAATGGCAGTTTTTACAACGTTCTCAAAGTCCAACTTCGATACGTGTCGTGATCATGGTAGAAAACTATTTCCCCTCATACTCCGACACCAAACTGAGTTCTAATCTACGAGTCTGCGCCAGACTCCTCTAACAAAAGAACACACCCCACATTACGTATCAAATCCCACCTACAAAAATACAGGCAGATAAAAACAAAAACTAAAAATATCCGACATGATAATAATACTGACTTAAGCTTAATGGCTCTTACAGTGTCGAAAGGAACTACAGATGCCGGTATGTACTGAAGCTACCGAAGATAGACACAGAACTGGCCCTCACCCTTCACAACAATGTTCACAAGTTCTAGAAGCAGAATTAGGCCATTCAGACCATCACATCTACACCGCCATTCAATCATGGCTTTCCCTCTCAATGCTATTCTCCTGCCTTCTCCCCATAACCCCTGACACCCTTGCTAATCAAGAATTTGTCAATCTCCTCATTCAAAATACCCATTGACAGCCTCCACAGCCATCTGTGGCAATGAATTTCACATTCACCACCCTGAAGAAATTCCTTCTTATCTCTAAAGGTATGTCCTTTTATTCTGAGGCTATGACCTCTGGTCCTAGACTCTTCCACTAGTGGAAACATCCTCTCCGCATTCACTCTATCTAGGCCTTTCACTATTCATTAATCATGCCCATGAACATGCTTCTGACCACTAGGAAGAGGATGTCAGCTTGCCTAAATACTAAATATTGTCTTCTGAAGAAGGGTCCCGACCCAAAACATCACCCATTCTTTTTTGGATATGTCGCTGAGTTACTCCAGCACTTTGTGTTTATCTTTGGTATAAACCAACATCTGCAGTTCTTTGTTTCCACATTTTGTCTGCTCCACAGTGAACCTCCTCAGGTTTGCCTATTTTGAAGAAGTTCTGTTCCTCTCACTGATCAGGTCTGAAGAAGGGTCCTGACCGAAAACGGCACCCGTCCTTTTTCTCCAGAGATGTTGCCAGGCCTGCGCTCCAGCGCTTGTGTCTATCTTTGTCTAAATAGTTCCCTGCTTCTTGTGAACTTGGGCTATTAAAGATGGAATCACCACGGAATTACATTGTCACATAAGTGTCACAAGGCAATTACAAGCCTATTCTTCGCAGTAGGTATCTGTACACTAAGTTCAGAACAATCGGTTGAAAGTACATTGCCTAAAGGTAAAGGTTCCAATTTTTCATCAGCTTGTTGATCCTGACGCTTGAAAAATTCTTGACTGGTAGTTTACAGCCATTCACAATTGTCGTCCGTTTTCAAAGAATGCAAAGAATATTCACTTAATGCCATGTTTTCTGTTGCAGGTCCACCACCGATTTTCTGGCAACTGGTGATACGTTATCCGTTTTGCCGGACCAACGGAAGTCACATCCTCCGATCGCCTAGGCCGGCGAGGGACCATGATACCGACCCACAAAGTCGGCCTCGAAAGTCAGCTATGGGAACGGATCTGCCGGCTCCGGCTGGGCCAGAGTTCCAGAGCCCCAGCCGCAGGGGGCAAATGCGACCCACCATTCTGTGCGGAAGTCCCGATGAGGTTGAGATCCGCCGCCTCGCCCGGCCTAGGCGCCACATTTTCGGGAAGACTTCCGAGAGAGAATTTCAAGTGCTCAATCCGTGAATTTGTCCAGATTAAAGGAGGCACCGTACCACCAGTTGCTGGAAAATCGGAGGTGCACCTGCAATGTGCTTTTAGAAAACAAGATGGCAATAAGTGAATATTCTTTGGATTCTTTGAAAACGGACGACAATTGTGAATGGCTGTAATCTACCAGTCAAGAATTATTCAAGTGTCAGGATTGATGGATCATCACTTGGCAGAACAGGAAAAAAAAATCTTATTAGTGATTAATGGCGACGTTTTCCATGAGGTTAACTTCAAGAAGTAATAGGATGTGAATATTGGGCATTACATCATTACTGTCAACTTTACGCGTTTCTGATGATGACAGGAAATAAAAAGATAAATGCTCTCTCCAAAATAAGGCTGCTGAGCTAGCGATGAGCTCAGGGTGCTGTAAATGGCAGCTTCCCGTGAGAGCTCTATGTCCTGGCAGAAGCCGGCACAAGCTGGTGCTCTTGGCATCAGTGGCCTCCCAAACTGAGCCTGGCTCTTACACGTAGGCAAGGGCTCCAGAACTCATTCATGCCCTTTGGCCCACAGTCTCTGTTCTTAGCATAATGTCCTGCTAGTGGGAGGGTCTAGGACCAGAGGGCACAGCCTCAGAATAAAAGGATGTATGTTTAGAAAGGAGATGAGGAGGAAATTCTTTACTCAGAGGGTGGCAAATCTGCGGAATTCATTGACACAGACAGATTTGGAGGCTAAGACAAAGGGGATCTTTTTAAGGCGGAGATTGACAGATTCTTGATTAGTACGGGTGTCAGGGCTGATGGGGAGAAGGCAGGAGAATGGGGTTTAGAGGGAAAGATAGATCAGTCATGATTGAATGGTAGTAGACCTGATGGGCTGAATGGCCTAATTTTACTCTTATAACTTATGAATTTATGAACTTAAGATAAACTAATCTCTTCATCTATAAGTGATCCATATCACTCCATTCTCTACATCAGCCCAATCCATCACGCAAACCAGCAAGGACAAATATCAAGAACAGTTGCTTTCCAAAAGCCATAACCTCTCTGAACTCACACATGCACTGACCACAGCTTAACCCCCGGACTTCCATCTATCCACCTACTGTAATTTGTACTGTAACTGTAATTTTTAATATGTGCAATAACCCATACTGTACATAGGAATCCTATTTATTCACTCTATTCACCCATTGTCTTTATATAGATATGTATATAGCGCCGCAGAACTGTGCACCTTATCCCCCCCCCCCCTTTTGTTTTGTTTTTTTGTTTTTTGAACTAATTACATGTCTGCACTGAGTACGAGCTGCTTTTAATCTCATTGTACATGTGTATAGTGACAATAAAATGGCATTCTATTCTATTTCCATGTGCCTATCTAAAAGCCTCTTAAATGGCACTATCATTTCTACCTCCAGCACTACCCCTAGCAGTGTGCTCCAGGCACTCACCACCCTCTGTGAAAATAACCTGCCCTGCACATTTCCTTTAAACTTTAATGTAATAACAGGGAACTACAGATGCTTTTTTTTTACCAAAGTTAAATACAAAATGCGGGTCAGGCAGCATCCCTGGAGAACATGGATAAGTGATGTTTGGGGTCGGAACCCTTCTTCAGACTATCCTGTAAACTTAAAGCTATGCCCTCTAGTCTTTGACATTTCCTCCCTGGTAGAAAGGTGCTGACTGCTTCTCTCATCTCTGCCTTCGGAGATAATCTACTTCAACCACCTTGTACTGAAGGTAACATTCAGCAAATTCTATAGTTGCTACAGAATAGCTGAGATGGAGAAACAAACATCTATGGATGCTGGTTTACAAAAAAATCACCCAAAGTGCCGGAGCAACTCAGCAGGTCAGGCAGCACCTCTGGGGAACACGGATACGTGAAATCTCAGATCGGGAACCCACTTCAGAGTTTGGCTTTTGCTGTTTTTGCTTTATCCATCCTAGACTATAAGTAATTGCAGAGAATTGTGGACGCAGCCCAATCCATCACGCAAACCAACCTCCCTTCCATTGACTCCATTTACACTTCATGCTGCCTCGGCAAGACCATCAGCATAATCAAGGACGAATTGTAATCATGCATTGTCTTTCTGCTGACTGGTTTGCACGCAACAAAAGCATTTCACTGTACCTCGGTACACGTGACAATAAACTACACTAACAAAGGTGCCAGTTTTGCAGCTTCACAGTCACCTGAGGTCTGTCACAATAACCAGCAACCTTATTGATTACTGTAGCTGGTTATGGTGGAAGTGACTGGAGTCAATAAGTCACTCCGTTGCAGCCTTGGGAGTGATTTTTCATTAGGTTCGCCGTTCTGCAGTACAGTATTTCACACAAGGTATCACTGACTCTTTGCTTTCCAGGATTGTTGCCCTAGATTTAGGGTCACTGAGAACAAAGAGGGGACCTGGCTGGGTGTGGGGGAAGTGGGGGCTGCTGCCACGTAGAGCGGCAGGCTGTAGATAGGACTTCGGTAAACATTTGCAACTTTGATGGTGCCAAAACGTGGCGACATGTGTCTATTGCCCAGGTGGGGTCCACTATATGATTTTACCGGGCTGGATGCAAAACAATGCATCTCACTGTACCTAGTGTTTTATTGTCATATGTCCCAGATAGAACAATGAAATCCTTACTTGCAGCAGCACAACAGAATGTATAAACATAGTACTCTGTAAACAATATAATAAACGGGAGAGAAAGAAAAGTTCAGTGTGTGTATAATATACACATACTCACAACTACACAAATATATATATATACTAGACTAAGTGGGACCCGTTGGGTCCCATGTTCACATGGCAAGGCTGGTCCCCCAACACAATATTCCACCTCTCCACCAATTCCAATATTGGTCAGGGCTTTCTGGAGCGCTAATATGGATGTTGTGGGCTGAAGGGACTGGTTTAAAGTGGGCTAGAATGGACATTGTGGGACAAATGGATACTTGGGGTGGCAGCTCAGTCACTCAAGCCTGATGTGCTGGCAGCTCACTCAAGGCTGGTGGACTGGCAGTTGACTCACGGCTATTCCTTGAAATTCCATTTCAAACAGGGTGCAAGGCAACCAAATTCAAATGCAATTTCCTACCATTTCAAGCAGGGTGCAAGGCCACCAAATTCAAATGCAATTTCATACTATTTCGTGCAGGGTACAAAGCCACCAAATTCAAATGTAGTTTCAAACCATTTCATGCAGGGTGCAAGGCCACCACATTCAAATGCAGTTTCATACCATTTCAAGCAGGGTGAAACCACCATAAAACCCTACAAAACACCACACAAACACCACATAAACACCACACTCACAGTTCAGTAGACATTCAGTGTGTTCAGTTGATTCACAGCTCAGACAGATTCGTGACCTCGCCCTCCCCCATCTTGCAGAGACTGAGCCACACCAACCCTTCCGGGTTTTATAATCCCTCCCCCTCCCACCAGAAGGGGCGTGGCCATCATGGCAGGATTGACAGGAGAGAGATTCTCAACATTTTTTAAACACTAATAACACTTTTATTTTTCATTGATGGGAAGAATCCTCTGCACCTGATGAGCGGAGGGGGATTGAGTAAGATGGCCAAAAATCACAGCTGTAAGTGGTAGCATTGTTATTTAAAATCAATATACAGTACAAACAGGAAGTTGGCAAGTTACCACCACCAACAGCCATTTGCAGTGCTTCCCCTCAAACCAACCACCACCAACAGCCATTTGCAGTGCTTCCCCTCAAACCAACCACCACCAACAGCCATTTGCTGTGCTTCACTTCAAACCAACCATATTTTCATTTTCAAACCACATTAAGGTCACTCAAGGTCAGTAAAACCACACTCACAGTTTAGTAGACATGCGTTCAGTGTTATTCACAGCTCAGACTGAGAGACGTGACCCTCTCGCTCCCCCATCTTGCAGAGACTGACTGAGGCACTCAACACTTCCGGGTTTTATAGTCCAGAGAATCACAACATTTTTTAAACACTAATAATTATTTTATTTTTAATCGATGGGAAAAATCCTCTTGTCCTGCACAATGGAAGGGGACTCTAAGTAAGATGTCCAAAAATCACAGCCGTAAGTGGCAGCGTTTAAAAAAAATCAATATACAGAACAACAGGAAGTGGTCAAGATCAGACTTTTAGTAATATAGATAACCAAATGGCTGTAGGGAAGAAGCTGTTCCTGAACCTGGACGTTACAGTTTTCCAGCTCCTGTACCTTCTTCCTTTTTGAGGCAGCGATTCCAGTAGATCCCTTCGATGGTGGGGAGATCAGAGCCGGTGATGGACTGGGCAGTGTTCACAACTTTTTGCAGTCTTCTTCTCCCCTCTTAAACCAGGCCGTGATGCAACCAGTCAATATGCTCTCAAAATATCATTGAATCATTGGTTTTTTTGCAGCAAAATCACAGACCTCTGTTGGCCAGAATGATTTAATCATCTCCATATCACGCCATGCTCCAAGGTTCATTTTAGTTCTATACGACTCCCGGAATCTTGAAACACTGAGTAACTAAGCAGCCAATCACTTTGCGACACTCTCTCAGCCAGCACACCAGGAAGGAAAAAGCATGAAGAGATAAAAAGACTGCAGATGCTGGAATCTTAAGCAAAAAATCCAACTGTTGCAGGAATCAATGGGTCAGGCAACATGTGTGGAAAAAAATATAAGAACATATAAAATTATAAAAGGACTGGATAAGCTAGATGCAGGAAAAATGTTCCCAATGTTGGGCGAGTCCAGAACCAAGGTCCACCGTCTAAGAATAAAGGGAGGCCATTTAAAACTGAGATAAGAGAAAAAAATGTTTTCACCCAGAGAGTTGTGAATTTGTGGAATTCTCTGCCACAGAAGACAGTAGAGGCCAATTCACTGGATGGATTTAAAAGAGAGTTAGATAGAGCTCTAGGGGAATCAAGGGATATGGGGAGAAGGCAGGCATGGATGATCAGCCATGATCACAATGAATGGCAGTGCTGGCTCAAAGGCCCAAATGGCCTCCTCCTGCATCTATTTACTATGTTTCTATGTTTAAAATGGAGAGGAGACGATTTGGGTTGGGACCCTTCTTGAAACAGGAGGAAAAAACATTGCGAACGTTATTAACTTTTTATAGAGTGTAAAGAAATATTAGAGTATGTAGATAAAATTAAGGTAGCTAAAATGTTATGAACCAAATATTGAATATATATTTTGTTTATTCAAAAACACCATCATATTGTGAAATCTTTATGTGGGTGGAGAAGGAAAGGGAAATAAATCTTCTGCCCTCACCCAGTTTGGGTTGTACATGAGTGAAGACTCACAAACTGGTCAATTTTTCAATGGCTTCTCAAAGGCGTTATGAAATGGGTAATAATTGGTGAGGTACACGTGATGTCCCTATCTGCTTAATGGTATTGGTTTAATAATGTCATGTATACTGAGTTGCAGTGAGAAGCTTTGTTTGTGTGCCTTCCAGTCAAGTTATACCACTGTATACACAATTACAATTAAGACAGACACAAGTACAAGAAACGAGACATAAAGTGCTGGAGTAACTCAGCAGGTCAGGCAGCATCCTTGGAGAACATGAATAACCACCATTTCGCGTCAGTACCCTTTCCCATACCTGAAGTGTCATCTCTACATGTCCTCCAGAGATGCTGCCAGACATGCCTTGTTACTCCAGCACTTTGTGTCTTTATTTGTAAATCAGCATCTGCAGTTTCTTGTCATGTTTCTAAGTTATAGAAGCAGAATTAGGCTATTTTATACTCGTCTCCACCACTCAATCATGGCTGATCTATCTTTTCCTCTCAAACCCATTCTCCAGCCTCCTCCTCATCTCCTTTCTAAAGATACCTCCTTTTATTTTGAGGCTATGGCCTCTGATCCTAGACTCTCCCACTAGTGGAAACACCACATCCAATCCACCCCTGTCTCCCTCGTGACCTTGTTTGTCTCCAGGGAAAACAGACCTTTCCATTCTCCACTGGAGTTAGGGGCACAATCATATTATGATTATAATACCATCCATTGCCTATCATATCAAACACAGATGGACACCCTATTCCATGGCCTACCATTGCCTGCCATTTAAGTAACACAGATTAACAATCCAATTCTACAATGTACACATAACTAACAGCGTTTCACCACTGCCAATTTATATCTCAAGTGACTCAATTCAGCAGGTATCCTGTTGGTGACATAATCTCATCAGACGACAAACTATGAAGGCTTGCTCATCTGAAACATTGACTCCCTTTACGGACTAGTTGGTCTCTGAATATTTCTGGTGTTTTAGAACATGGATGAGTACAGCTCAAGAACAGACCCGTCGGCCCACAGTGTCTGTGCCGAACATGATACAAAGACCAACTCTTTTCTGGTTATGGTTCACTGGTGATGACTCAGCAGAAATCTACACCTCAAGCTGCCTTGGAAAGGCCACCAGCATGATCAAGGACCAGTCTCACACCAGTCACGCCCTCTTCTCCCCTCTCCCATCAGGCAAGAGGTACAGAAGTGAGATCGGCACACCTCCAGATTCAGGGTCAGTTTCTTCCCAGCTGTTATCAGCAACTGAATGGTCCCCTCATCAGCTAGAAAATGGTCCTTGCCTCTCATCGATCTCATTGGAGACCTTCAAACTATCTTTAATTGGACTTTATTGTTATATCTCAATGTTATAAATTGCTCTGAATGTTGTACCTTTATCTTTTACCTGTGCACTGTGGACAGCTTGATTGGATTATTTTTCAACTTTTTCTTTAAACTTTAGAGATACAGTACGGAAACATACCCTTTGACCCACCGAGCTGGCGCCGACCCGCGATCACCCCAAACACTAACACTATTCTACACCTACACACTAGGGACAATTTACAATTTTAACAAAGCCAATTTGCACGTCTTTGGAATGTGTGTGTGGGGGGAGGAACTGGAGCACCCACATGGTAACGAAGAGGACCTACAAACTCCGTACAGACAACACCCGTGGTCAGGATCGAACCTGTGTCCCTGGCGCTGTAAAGCAGCAAAATTATTTAAGACAAAAATGGAACCCAATAACGAATTGATTATATTTGGGGTAATGGAAGACGGGAACAAATTGAGCTCATCTCAAAAGTCAATTTTAATTATGGTTTAATAATAGCAAAAAAATTAATATTGAAATTTTGGAAAAATACACCAATACCAACGCTCAAAATGTGGATTGCAAGTATGTTGGATACCGCACATCTTGAGGAAATGCGATTCCTCCTAATAGATAAATTTGACCAATTCATAACGAGTTCAAAACAGGTGTGAAAGCTAATCCGTGACTGCGGATGGTCAAGATTATAAATGATCTCCTTCTATTTTCTTTTCTTCTCATCTTTTCTTTTATTCTCTCTCTTCTATTTTCTATGTCTCAACTTTCTTATTTCATTCTTTATTTTTATTTTTCACACACTATATATCTCACATTTATCTATTTTTCATTATCTAACTTTTTTCTTTTTCTTCTTTATTTCAATTTTTTTTTAAAATAAGAAGCTGTACATGAAAGGTATTATGAAAATATGATTGTATACAATTGTACTTACTTCTAATAAAATAAAAATAAAAAAAATAAAAAATAAAGCAGCAACTCTACCACTGAGCCACTGTGTCGCTCTTCATGCAAAGTCTTTTCTCTGACTGGATGGCACGCAAACAACTTTTCACTGCACCTTGCTACATGTGACAATAATAAATTAAACTACCCTTGCATCCTGTGGGCAGGGCAGTCTCAACAAGTCGCTAGCCTGCTCGTAAACTGAATGTCTATCACCACTGTAACCCTTTGCGTTCTGAACAAAATGTGTGTGTTCTCTTGAGCTACCATGGATGCTCTCTTTCACTCGTTGTATTGATCAAAGACTCTGCTGTAGAATCCATCTGGCTGCCTGTCTATTATTAATATGTCATAGATGGCACCAGATTCACAAAGATTTCTAAATCTGGGTTTAAAGTGGAACATGTGGTGTTCCGAAATGCAAGGTGGCAATACATAGCGATGCGCGAGGGAGAGAATGTTGAGGTGGAAACACAGTAAATCAGCAGTAATTCTGTTCTGACACAGTTACACGGACAGAAGCCGCTTGTGTTTTGACAGCCTTGGACTTCATTGTGTTTTACATTTTTCCCGCTGAATGGCAACCATTACAGGTGTGACTGTCAGAGCGAGGATCTTCTGTGAACTGTATCACTTATAAGAAGTAAAAATTAGATACATGTCATCACGAGGCTTTGTTGTGACAAGTGGCGTTGGCACATTTGTGGGCGGCACGGTGGCACAGCGGTCGTGTTGCTGCCTTACGGTGCCAGAGACCCAGGTTCGATCCTGACCATGGGTGCTGTCTGTACAGAGTTTGTACGTTCTCCCCGTGACCATGTGGTTTTCTCCGGGTGTTCCGGTTTCCTCCACATTCCAAAGACGTGCAGGTTTGTAGGTTAATGGACTTCTGTAAATGATCCCTAAGTGTGCAAAATAGAACTAGTGAACAGGTGAACTAGTGAACTAGTAAATTGTCCCTAGTGTTTAGGTGTAGGATAGTGTTAATGTACATGGTGATGACTGGTCAGCATGGATTCGGTGGGCTGAAATGACCTGTTTCCATGCTGTATCTCTGAACTAAGCATGTGAGTTTCTAAGCATACAAAAGTATTAACCCTTTCAGAAGAGAGGGGTCATTGCAAAGACACTCTTTACTGTCCACCCATTTTCTCCAACCATGAAGGTGCTACCACACATCGTGCTGAGCCAAGGGAAGCAGTGGTCCATTTGATAGTAGTGGCCAAAATACCCAAGCTAGTCAGCGATTTTTTGTAATGGGACAGGGTGGGTGGCAGGCATGAGAGACAGTGGTGTACAGTTACTACAGCAGCATCCTTCTGGATTTATCTGCTCCATTCTGTCTGATCAACTCATCTAGACCCAGACTGACTAAATTACACCTCTGCCATCTTTCACCAACTTCCATTGTCTCCTCATCCTTCTCCCAACCTACTGAATTACAAAATAAATCCAAACTCTTACTGTGCACTCACCTCAACCTACTTCACCAACCTCTCGGTACTTATTATACAGCATAGGAACAGTTCCTTTGGCCCAACATGCCCACTCCGACCAAGATGTCCCATCTCCACTAGTGCTAGCTACCTGCGTTTGCCCCATATCTTTCTAAACCTTTCCTATCCATGTACCTGTCCAAATATCTTTTAAGGCTATGATAGTCCCTGTCTCAACTACCTCCTCGGGCAGCTCGTTCCATATACCCACCACCTTTTGTCTGAAAAAGTAACCCCCCAGGTTCCTATTGAATCTTTCCTCTCTCACCTTGAAACTATATCCTCTGGTTCTTGATTCACGACAGTGAAAGTGGTACGATGACTCGGGTGGGGACAGAGAGAGAGTGCTTGAAGTTAGAGAAATAAATATTCTACGTTGGATTGTAAGCTGTCCAAGTGAAATATGAGGTGCTGTTCCTCCAAGTTAAAGTTGTGCGGGGATAGTTTTTTACATCAAAAGGCCATAAGACATAGGAGCAGAATTACGCCATTTGGCCCATCAAGTCCATTCCACCATTCGAACACGGCTGATCTACTTTTCCCTCTCAACCCCATTCTCCTGCCTTCTCCCCATAACCTTTGACGGCCGCACTAATCAAGAGTGATGGGTGCCTGGAACGCACTGTCAGGGGTGATGATGGAGGCAGAAACAAGTGTGGCGTTTAAGAAGCTTTTAGATGGGCACATAGATATGCAGGGAATAGAGTGATACAGATCAGGCAGAGGAGATTAGTTTAGCTTGTCACCAAGTTTGGCGTGGACAATGTGGGCTGAAGGGCCTGTTCCTGTGCGGCAATGTATTATGTTCCACGTACTCTTCTTGCCAATGAAACAGAAATAAACCAAAGGAATAGTTAGATCTCAAGCCGGGTGTTGAGCAGCCAAGTTGCTGTAGTTGTACAGAGCCCTAGTGAAACCACACCTGGAGTATTGTGTGCAGTTTTGGTCCCCTAATTTGAGGAAGGACATCCTTGCTATTGAGGGAGTGCAGCGTAGGTTTACAAGGTTAATTCCCGGGATGGCAGGACTCTCATATGCTGAGAGAATGGAGCAGCTGGACTTGTATACTCTGGAGTTTAGAAGGATGAAAGGGATTCTTATTAAAACATATAAGATTGTTAAGGGTTTGGACACGCTGGAGGCAGGAAACATGTTCCCGATGTTGGGGGAGTCCAGAACCAGGGGCCACAGTTTAAGAATAAGGGGTAAGCCATTTAGAACGGAGATGAGGAAACACTTTTTCTCACAGAGTGTTGTGAGTCTGTGGAATTCTCTGCCTCAGAGGGCGGTGGAGGCAGGTTCTCTGGATGCTTTCAAGAGAGAGCTAGATAGGGCTCATAAAGATAGCGCAGGGGATATGGGGAGAAGGCAGGAACGGGGTACTGATTGGGGATGATCAGCCATGATCACATTGAATGGCAGTGCTGGCTCGATGGGCCGAATGGCCTACTCTTGCACCTATTGTTTATTGTCTATTGTCTCTGCCAGTTGATGGGCTGGCTCCCCAACTTGTTTCTGCCAGGCGTCAGATGAGGACGCTACGTGCCATGACCTTGTCGCGGAGACCAGCCAGGTGTTGACGAAATGTAAGCGACCTGTCCAGCTTTACGCCGAGGTAAGTGGGTGTTTGAGGTAGTTCCATGTACTGAGGTAGCATTTTGGCACTTTGCTCTGGTGGCTGTCCTCTGATACATGAACCATGTAGTGGACGGAACAAATTAAAGCTTAGTTCTGGCTGCAACTGTTGGCATTGAGAGTTTATTACAAAACAATAAGGAAAGGAAGCAGAAATTAGTCTGAAGAAGGTCCTTGACCCGAAACGTCACCCATTCCTTCTCTCCAGAGATGCTGCCTGTCCCGCTGAGTTACTCCAGCATTTTGTGTCTACCAGGAATTAGCCATGTGGCCCAGCGATTTAATAAGACCATGTGTGATTTTATAGTTCAGATCCGCTTTCCCGCCCGATTCCCATATAAAGCACCATCCTTTGTTGCCAAGAAACACGTTCCTATTTATTTTTGGAGTCAGCTGTTCTACTGCTGTGCCATGTAATGTGTACAGAAGTGAGGTTGCTAGGTTACGGGATTAGCAATCCAGAAACCTGGACCAATAAAGGGCTCAACTTCCACACTGGCAATTTGAATTCATGTTTTATTTGAAATGCTGATAAAAAGTGTTGATATCCAGAAGACTCTCGGAATCATTCTTGACTCATGACATTTGACAAGTGACGATGCCAAGAAGGCAATCAGATTCACTTTCAAATGACGAAAGGGAAGGGAGCCCTGAAAGAAGGGTCCCAACCCGAAACGGCGCCAGTCCATTCCCTCCCCACATACTGCCTGGCCCGCAGAAAACCCGCAGAAAACCTGGAGCCTTCGGAGAAAACCCACACGGTCACAGGGAAAACGTACAAACTCCGTACAGACAGCACCCGTAGTCAGGATCGAACCCAGGTCTCTTGCGCTGTAATGGCCCCGTCTCACGGTGCGAGTCCACCCACGAGTGATCCCGAGTTTAAAACAAATCAAACTCGTGGTAATCACGTAGAATTAACGTAGCGGGAACGTTGGAACGCTTAACGCTAATGGCAGGAACTCGGGAAACTTGTTAACTCGTGAAAATCTTTCAACATGATGAAAGATTTCCACGAGTCAAATTTACTCTTGAAGTTAAAATTTTAAACTTTTAAACTCGCTGTAAGAACATAGTAGCCCGTGAGTTCACCGTAGTGACTCGTGAGTCTACCGTGGGCACTCTTTAACCTAGCGGGACAGGCAGCATCTCTGGAGTCCTCGACAGTGAACCCCATGGGCAATCACTACCAAAGTGTCTGCCCACATAGTCAGTACACCTCTCCTACATTTGTCTCCCGTACTAAGCCACCCCAACCTCCCCCCCACCCCCCCCACCCACCCCACCCCCCACACCCCCCCCACCCCCCCCACCCCCCCCACCCCCCCCCCCACCCCCCCACCTTTCCCTCCCATCTCCAGTCCCGTCCCGACCCCCTGGGAAACTGAAGGGAGCGACAATCAACTGCCACGGATACAAATAATGTCATAAACAAGAAAGGGCAGATGCTGGTTGACAAAAAGTGAACACACAATGCTGGAGTAACACAAAGACACAGCCGAATTTTGGAAACGTCATCCTGTCACTCATTCCTTCTCTCCAGAGATGCTGCCTGTCCCGCTGAGTTAAAGAGTGCCCACGGTAGACTCACGAGTCATTACGGTAAACTCACGGGCCACAACGTTCTTACAACGAGTTTAAACGTTTAAAATTTTAACTTCAAGAGTAAATTTGACTCGTGGAAATCTTTCATCATGTTGAAAGATTTTCACGAGTTAACAAGTTTCCCGAGTACCTGCCGTTTGCGTTACGAGTTCCGACGTTCCCGCTATGTTAATTCTACGTGATTACCACGAATTTGATTTGTTTTAAACTCGGGATCACTCGTGGGTGGACTCGCACCGTGAGACAGGGGTTTAAGACAGCAACTCTACCGTTGCACAACCATGCTGCCAGTCTATAATGTGATAATCTTTTTTACAACTCAAACTGTTCTTATTTGTAAAGCTTCGTTAAAGTTGTCACTGGTACTGAGATGTTGTGCCTTCAGATCATTGTCCTGCGTGTAACTACCCCTCTGTGAGTTGAGACGCAAGAAACTGCGGAAGTTGGAATCTTGAGCCAAACACAAAGTGCTGGAGGAACTCAGCGGGTCAGGCAGCATCTGTGGAGGGAGAAGGACTGTCAACATTTTTAGTCTGGAACCTCCATCAGGCTGATACTAAATACTAGAGGGCATAGCTTTATGGTGAGAGGGACAAAGTTTAAAGATGTGATGAGTAGGAAGGAACTGCAGATGCTGGTTTAAACCAAAGATAGACACAAAAAGCTGGAGTAACTCAGTAGGACAGGCAGCATCTCTGGAGGGAAGGAATGGGTGACGTGGATGTCACAGAGATGTGTTGGGCAGGTTTCTTGTTTCTTTCATATTACACAGATGTTGGTGGGTGGCTGGAATGTGCTGTCGGGGACGGTGGTGCAGGCAGACACAACAGTGGTGTTGACGAGGCTTTTGGACAGGCACATGGATATGTGGGGAAAGGAAGGATATGGATCATGTGCAGGCAGATAAGTGTTGGTCTTGGCAGCATGTTCAGCACAGACATTGTGGGCCGAAGGGACTGTTCTTGTGCTGCGCTGTTCTATTTCTCCCTCAATCTCCCACACCTCCAGCTACCCCACTCCTTTCCTCTCCTTCATACATTCTTCTCCCATCCCCAAATTCCACATTTCCCCTTTATCCCCCCTCTTTTCCCTCCTCCATGTCCCCCTCCACCCACATTTCTCCCTCTGTCTTTACATTTCACTCCTCCTCTTCTCTTCCTCTCTGACACACTTTAGTCTCCCTTTCACCTCCTGCCTTTGTCACTAACTCCACCCATCTGCCAATCAACAGCACCCCTCTCCCCCTCACCTGTATCCACCTATCACTTGCTCGGCTTTGTGCCTCGGGGCAGCACAGTGGGGCAGCGGTAGAGTTGCTGCCTTACAGCGCCAAAGACCCAGGTTCAATCTTGAAGACGGGTGCTGTCTATACGGTGTTTGTACGTTCTCCCTGTGACCACATGGGTTTTCCCTGGGTGCTCCAGTTTCCTCCCGCACTACAAAGATGTACAGGTTTGTAGGCTTTGGTAAAAAAAAGTAAATATTCCCTAGTGTGTAGGAGAGTGCTAGTGTACGGGGATCGCTGGTCATCGTGGTCTTGGTGGGCCGAAGGCATGTTTCCGCGCTGTAGCTCTAAACTCTAAAAACTCTAAACTCTCTTATCCAGCTTTCTCCACCTTGATACAATCAGTCTGAAGAGGTGTCCCGACCAGAAACATCATCTGTCCAGTCCCTTCACTGATGCTGCCTGACCCTCTGAGTTCCCCCAGCACTTTGTGTTATTGTCGCTGGATGGAAGTGGGTTATTGTGATAGTGATGCAGTGCCCTCCACTTACTTTGCAGAAGTCACTCTGGATGCTGCCCAGTATTACTGCTGATAATCTATGCTTTGTGAGTGCTCGAGTAGGCTGGAGATGGATTGTGTTCTGTTCTGTAAGTCTGATCTGGTCACGGTGACCTACAATTGGGAGGTATCAACTTTATCAATAGTTGGATTGCCGGCTTTTATAACTGCTTGCCCTCTTTTCCATTTAGGAAATGATTTATTATGGTTGTCGTAGACTTGGATTACTTTGATTTGCACTGCGGTCAATTGTTGCCTTGGTTCTTGGTTTTGTAAAAACCCTTCCCACATGTTACTACAGTGCTTCTGGAGAGTTCACCCAGAAACTGTGGAATTTTCTGCCACAGAAGGCAGTGGAGGCCAATTCACTGGATGTATTCAAGAGAGAGTTAGATATCGCTCTTGCGGCTAACAGAATCAAGGGATATGGGGAGAAAGCAGGAGCTGGGTACTGATTTTGGATGATCAGCCATGATCATATTGAATGGCTGTGCTGGCTTGAAGGGCTGAATGGCCAACTCCTGTACCTATTTTCTATGTTTCTATGCTTCAACAGACATGAATGTTTTGATGCAAATGCTCTCCGCCTTGTCATCTTCTACTAGGAAGCTTTAGTTGAGGCTCTACATGAAAATTGATAGGCTTTTCTCTCAAGTGGTATGACAGACTCAGTCAGTGTTTACTTTAGTTTATTTAGTTTAGAGATACAGCATTGGGAAAAAAGTCCTTTGCTCCATCGAGATCACCCGTTCACATTAGTTATTCCACGCTCGCATCCACTCCCAACACACTTGGGGCAATTCACAAAGGCCAATTAACCTGCACGTCTCTGAGATGTGGGAGGAAACCGGAGCACCCAGCCGATCACAGGGGAGGACGGGCAAACTCCACACAGACAGCACCCGAGGAAACCGAGTTCAGGATCGAACCCAGGTCTCGGGCGCTGTGAGGCAGCGACTCTACCAGCTGCATCATGGGGTTGTGTGTGCTAGTCTTTCATTCATTGTCTCAGGTTCACCGTATGTTTTGTGATGAATGACAGAATAGATGTTTTGGATTAGTGCTGGAATACTTTTCAATTATTTCTTGCCCTTCTGGGCTTCCCTTCATAAAACATAAACCACTCTAACCTGCCCTCCCAAGTATTATGGCCGCACCAAGCCCCATTGCCTCTACTGTATCAGTTTCCCGCAGACCCCAAATCTCACAACTTTCAACAATTTAGTTTAGTTCAGTTTATTGTTGTCATGTGTACTGAGGTACAGTGAAAAGCCTTTTTGTTGCATGCTAACCAGTCAGCCAAAAGACTGTACATGATTACAATCAAGCCGTCCACAGTGTACAGATACAGGATGAAGGGTATAACGTTTAGTGCAAGATAAAGTTTTTAAAAATCCGATTAAAGATAGTTCGAAGGTTTCCAATAAGGTAGATGGTAGGTCAGGACTGTTCTCTAGTTTGTGATAGGATGGTTCAGTTGCCTGATAGCAGCTGCGAAGAAACTATCATCACACTTCTGTATCTCTTACCTGATGGGAGAGGGGAGAAGAAGGAGTGACTGGGGTGAGACTAGTGCTTGATTATGCTGTTAGCTTTGCCAGAGCAGCGTGAAGTCAATGGTTTGCGTCCACAACTCTCTGGAATTTCTTGTGTTATTGGATGGTGCTGTTCCCAAACCATGTTGTAATGCATCCCAATAAAATGCTTTCTACTGCGCATCTGTATAAGTTGGTGAGGGTTGTTGGGGACGTGCCGAACTTCCTAAGCCTTCTGAGGAGGTAGAGGCGTTGATGATATTTATTCCTAAGAATGTGAAACTTTCAACCATCTCTACTTCAACTCTGTCATTGTGTACCAGGGCATTACTTCCACTTTAGATACCTCACCAACACAACTCTCTGAAATAGAGATTTCCAAAGTTACGAGTCCCTTGAGGCTCTTTTTATGATCATGCTGAATCTTCCAACGCATTTTCCCATCTTTTCCCAATCTACCGCAAATCCTCTAAAACCCAAAAATCTGTCAATCTCAGTTTTTGAAAGCAATCAGCCCTCTAGGATATAGAATTTCAATAATTTGACCACATTTTGAGTGAGGGGATTTCGATGCAACGTTAGAGTGCACAGCTATAAGATGAGAGGAGGAAAGTTTAATGGCAAGTCTTTTACACAGAAAGTGGTGGGGGCCTGGAACGCATTGTCTGTTTAAGAGGCTTTTAGGTAGGCAGTTGGAAGTACAAGGAATAGAGGGATATGGATCCTGTACTGGCAATTGAAATCAGTTTAATTGTAATAAGAATGAACTGCAGATGCTGGTTTATACCAAAGATGGACACAAAGTGCTGGAGTGACTCAGAGGGTCAGTCGGCATCTCTAGAGAAAATGGATAAGTGATATTTCAGATCAGGAGAAGGGTCTCGACCTGAAACATTACCTATCCATTTTCTCCAGAGATGCTGCCTGACCCGCTGAATTACTCCAGCACTTTGTGTCTATCTTCGAGGTCAGTTTAACTTGACATAATGTTTGGCACAGACATGGTGAGCTGAAGGGCCCTTTCCCGTGCTGTAGTGTTCCATGTTCCTTATTTCAGTCTAAAATGGGCTAACCTTTATTTTAAGACCTGGTGCTACACTCCTAAGCCAAAAGAAACATGCTTCCCGTGTCTATCCCATCAAGCCCACTGAGAATTTAATTTGGTCTAATGTGGTCACCCCATAGTTTTGTAAACTGCACAAAAAAGTGGTTTAATCTGCGCTATCTCTCCACATGGCAGACCCATCATCCCAAGAACCAGCCTACAGAAGGAATAGCAGCATTCTTTCTGTAGCTTTGGTCTTTGGTTTTCTTGGTTGAGCGCTTATCCTGATGTAATAGCATGTAATTTGAGTTTTAACAGTAATTTAGTCATTTCTTTTCATGGAAAGGAGACCAAAGTTTTACTTGAATACAGTTAAATTGTTCATATGTTGCTTTATTTTTCACATGTGCAACTGCACAGTAAAATTATTTTTGCATTTTTTGGCACCATTTCCAAAGTCCAAAGTCCAGTCGGCTCTGTCGACCCAGGTTCCTCCAGGGCCTTCCTACATCGCCTTCGACCAGATCGGCCCGTGAACTGATGTCCCTCCCCTCGCAGTTAGTAAAGCCGCTGCCTCACATCACCAGAGACCTAGGTTCAATACTTGACTTCGGGTGCTGTCTGTGTGGAGTTTGCACATTCTCCCTTGGGTTTCCTCCCACATGCCAAAGACACGCAGGTTGGCAGATTCATTTTCCATTATAAGTTCACCATAAACTGTAGAAAGATGATGAGAATATACAGGGAAGAAATAAAATTAGATTCATGTAAAATGGATGTAAATGGCCAGTTGATGGTTGGCATGGACTTGATGGGCCAAAGGGCCTGTTTCTGTGTTGTATCCTTCTCTGACTATGACAGCAAAGCCCAACGTAATTGTGGCAAGAACCTTTATCCATCTACACAAAAATTGTGATTTGTACAGGACTTGGCTTCACTCTGTCTGATGAGCATTTCATTCTGAAGATCTGGCATCTTCTCTTCCTTACGATGAACTTGTCAGCATTCAGCTGTAGCTCAGCCCTTCCAATCCTTCCCATCGCCTCATGGAGATGACAGTTGTGCACGTTGTATTCTACTCTGCTGATTTGGATGTCATCTGCTGTACCTTCTGCTCTCTTGCACTCCGTAAATCCTGATTCCTTTCTGCTGAGACACATCCTGACTTATTCCAAAGCCAAAAGATAGATGTTGGAAGGCAGCCAACTCCTGCCATTGCAGAAGGTATAGAATCTGAAAACCATGACCTCCAGGTTCAGGAACAGCTTTTTCCCAACAACCATCAGGCTATTGAACACTACAAACTCCAATTTAACTTCAAAATACAAATTGCCTTGGTTGCACTAGGGACTTTGGGCTTTTGATTTGTTTTGCACTACTATTAGGGGTTTTGATTGATTGAACTATTTTTTGTTTGTTTATCATGTTATCGATTGATCGTGAGAGTAAACCAGAGCACCTGGAGGAAACTCACATGCAAACTCCGCACAGAGCACCCAAGGTCAGGATCGAGCCTGGGTCTTTGGCAGTATGAGGCAGCAGCTCCACCAGCTGTGCCATTTTGTCACACTTATTGCCAATAATTAAGATTCTTCTTCATGTTTCACATTCCATTTCTGGCATCAAAGTGTGGTGAAAGCTTTGACCTTTGCCAATAAGGATGTCATTTTTTTCTGGAGCTGGGTTTTGGTTGTATTCCAGTTAATTGCCGGGCTCAAGTCTTTCACGCAGAAGGACATCCTTAGACATCGCCCAACTGTAGAGTGTCAGTACGTTCAGTAACTTTGACTGTAAACCACATCTGATAGTGGACATAGTCCGGGGGTCTCCAATGAAGTAGATAGTAGTACACGACTAGAGAGCTGTCCTGCACTATTATCCACCTCATTGGAGACTCTCGGACTATCTTTGATCGGACTTTACAGGCTTTATCTTGCACTAAATGTTATTCGCAATATTCCCTTTATCATGTATTTGTTCATTGTGGATGGCTCCATTGTAAACATGTATAGTCTTTCCGCTGACTTGTTAGCACGCAAAAAAAGCTTTTCACTGTACCTCGTTACATGTGACAATAAACTAATGAGCAAAGGTTTATTTCTTGGAATTCCTTTTTAAGCTAGTTATCAGTTATCACAGTTAAGCTACAGTTATCTACAGTTTCCTTAGTACTTTATATGGGAGTGATCAAGGGGGATTGTGATGTTTGGTGGACTGTGTGGGGTGGGAGGACTCATTGCTCCTCCCTTGCAGCAGGTGGCGCTGCACAGGACAAAGGGAGATGTTTTTGTATATAGTTTATCCTGTCTGTAGTGTGTGAGGGTGCAGCCATTTTGACTTGTCTTGCTGTCAGCATTGAGTAAAGTGTTAAAGACTTCTGTTGTAAATTGAAGACTCTCAAGTTTTGAGCAGACCTAGAAAACGAACATGAAAGGGATTAATAGATGTGGGGGTCAAAATCCTCAAAGCATCTGACTGCTTGATCAAAAGGGTAGATAGGTTTGTTTTACTTATTCTTGAAGGGCGGTTCAGCAATCACCATATTTCTTGCAGTTCTCAGTAATGTCTTCTCCATTTTGTGATATACTCCATTTTGTGATATACTGAGATCTATTGTAGTTATAGAGTCATAGAGTCATATAGCATGGAAACTGGCCCTACAGCCAAATTTGTGCATGCCCACCAAGGTTTCCATTTAAACTATCCAATTTTCCTGCATTTGGCCCATATCCCTTCACCCTGTATACCCATGTGCCTATCTAAAAGCCCTTTAAACGCCACTTTCGTATCTGCCTCCACCATCACACAGAGCAGTGCATTCCAGGTACTTACAGCTCTGTAAAAATCTTGCCCTGCAAAACTCCTTTAAATGTTGCCCTTCTCACCCTAATGCTCTGCCCTCTAGTCTTTGAGATTCCCACTTGAGGAAAAAGGTTCTGACTCTCTACCCTATTTAAGCCTCTAATAAATTTAAATGCTTCTATCGGTCTCCCCCCACAACCTCCGGAGTTCCAAAGAAAACATCCAAGCCTGTCCGACTTTTCCTTCTTTCCTGTAATTTTTCCATATGCCCTCAGCGTTCCCTGTTAGGGCATTTTCCTTCAGAGACCCATCTTTTCTCAGGTTCACAGGGAAAATCAGCTGGCGTTACATGACTGATAGGATGTTACTTTGTGTGTTCCCTTATCCGGTTGTAATTTTAGATTTAAGATACAAGGAACTGCAGATTAAAAATAAATCACATAGTGCTGGAATAATGCCCCCGTCCCACTTAGTCGACTACAGGCGACTAAGCTGTTGTCACATGGTTGTCGGGGTGTCCCCTGTATGGTCGTGAGTCGTCTCCTCAGTCGCCCAAAGAATCGTAGCTTTTTTCTGGTCGCCGCTGGATTTTGAAATGTTCAAAACTTTTTGGCGACTGTCGGTGACAGTTGGCTTGACGCCAATGAGCGTAGCTTGACTTCTCCTGACGTAGGTTGTCAGGATGATGTAGGTTGTCGCCAGGATAACGTAGGTTGTCGCCGGTGCTGACCGGTGAATTCCATTGGCAACTACCTACGTCAACCGGCGCCAGGTACCAGTGACTGAATTGTCTTACCTTGCCATAGCTTGTCGCTGGTAGACGTAGGTTGTCGTAGGTGTGGTCGTCCTAATGGGTTGCCGCTTGTCGGTAGCTTGCCGTAGCTTGACGTTGACTAGGTGGTAGGTTGTTGTAGACATTGTCGGTTTTTCGGCGACCTGCTACGACTATGACAGTCGCTGGCAGTCGGCGAAAAAATTGCCTAAGTGGAACAGGACCATAACTCTCTGGAGGACATGGATAGGCAACATTTCAGGTTGGGACTCTTCTTCAGACCGACATGGATAGGCCACATTTCAGGTCAGGACTCATCTTCAGTTTAGTTTAGTTTAGAGATAAAGTGTGGAAACGGGCCCTTCTGCCCACTGAGTCAGCATCAACCAGCGATCACCCGTACACTAGTTCTATCCTGCACACTAGGAACAATTTCTTTACTGAAGCCAATTAATCTACAAACCTGCACGTCTTTGGAACGTGGTAGGAAACCGGAGCACCTGGAGAAAACCCATGCGGTCACAGGGAGAACATCCAAACTCCGTACAGATAACACCTGTAGTCAGGATCGAACCCAGGTCTCTGGCGCTGTAAGGCAGCAACTCTGCCGCTGTGCCACTGTGCTGCCCTTAGCTCCAGTAGAAGGGTCTCAATCTGAAAAAGCACCTATCCTTCTCCACCAGACATGCTGTCCGACCCGCTGAGTTACTCCAGCACTTTGTGTTTTTTGTTTGGTTTGAGATTAGTGGTTTATGTGTCACCCATTGTCTGTTCTGAATGGCCATGTGGGCTTCATTTCTCTAGAAACTGTCACATCCAATCATTCTCTGGAGATGCATGGGTCTAATATCTAGATTGCTCTTACACCCTCCCTTATCCTCTGAAAGGAAGATCATTTGGATTTTGTTTTCTCTTGTTGGTCTTTTAACACTTCCTTTTTACACTTCCTACACATAATGTCTTCAACTATTATTTCCACCTCATTCCCATTGATTCAGTTTGCTACATCATCTGCAGTTTGATCTACAGGCACGATATTTTTCTCCTCTGAACGTCTGCAGTTATCATTCACAGTTCCAGCATTCTGTTAGACTGTTTTTTTCTTCTTCTTTTGTTTTGGTTGTCCAACGGCATTAAATATCCTGTCTTTCCTTGTGGCATAGTGGTACGCAGGATGAAATTTGCAGGACATGTCATCAGAACGTGCACCTACGATAGCAATGACATGGCAACCTGACGGAAGAAGGAAAAGAGGCCGACCAAAACTCACATGCAGGCGAATATTCCAGAAGGATTTGGAAACCTGGGACGCAGACCTATTGAGGGTGGAAGACGTCGCACGTAACCGAACGGAATGGCGAAAGCCTGCTGCCCAATGCACTCTACAGTGTGGGAGGAACTAAGTCTAAGTAAGTCTTCTCTCCTTCTCTCATCACAGCCTTTTGTCTTCCTCCCATATCTGGCCTTTGTCCACCCAGCTGCCAAACAACCCATCCTCCCTCACCTGCATCCATCTATCAATGGATAATATTGTCCCTAGTGTGCAGGATAGAATTAGTGTACGGATCAATGTTGTCAAAACATCATTTTTTCACCTCCGCAACATTGCCAAAATCAGACCCTCTCTCACACCCCCCGCTGCTGAAAGACTCATCCATGCCTTCATCTCCTCCCGACTGGACTACTGTAACTCTCTTCTCTTTGGCATTAATTCCAGCAACATCAACCGACTCCAACTGGTCCAGAATGCTGCCGCCCGACTCATCACCCACACCAAATCCTGGCACCACATCACCCCAGTTCTCAAGAACTTCACTGGCTTCCCATTTCCCACCGGATCATCTACAAAATCCTGGTCCTCACCTACAAAGCCCTCAACCACTTGGCCCCCCCTTATCTCACTGACCTCCTCTCCCCCTACCAACCCTCACGGTCCCTCAGATCCACATCAGCCTCCACATCGGTCTCCTCTCCACTCCGAAATCCAACCTCTGCACTTTTAGAGACAGAGCCTTCTCCAGGGCAGCTCCCAGGCTCTGGAACTCCCTCCCACAATTGATCCGAAATTCTGAGTCCCTCACCATCCTCCAGTCCCGCCTCAAGACCCATCTCTTCACCTCTGCATACCCTTAGTCCCATGTCCCCCTTCCCTTTGCATCTCTGTCTTACTGCTCTATTTTGTTTTGTTTTTGACTCTCCATGTAAAACGACTTTGAGTCCTTGAAAAGCGCTATACAAAATAAATGTATTATTATTATTATTATCACTTGTGTAGGAAGGACCTGCAGATGCCGGTTTACATCGATGATAGAAGCAAAATGCTGGAGTAATTCAGCGGGATAGGTAGAACATCATATTTCGCTTGGGCAGCTTACAACCTAGCGGTGCGAATATTGATTTATCTAACTTCAAGTAAACATTACTTTTCCTCTCTCTCCGTCCCTCCCCCATCCTAATTCTCTGACTAGTTCTACAGTCCTCCTGATTAAATATTGCTGATTTTATGCCTCGTGGTCACCTTCCATCGGTCCAATCTATATTTCCTTATTACCATCTGCTTTGATCTGTAGTTTTCACACCTTACCATTCCATATCTCTAGAATCCCTCTCCCCTGACTCCCTGTCTGAAGAAGGGTCTCAACGCAAAAAGTTACCCATTCCTTCTCACCAGAGATGCTGCCAGTCCCGCTGAGATACTCCAGCATTTTGTGTCTATCTCCTATCACTTACCAGGCTCTGTCCAACCCCATCTCTGTTACAGTAGTCTCCCCTTCTGCTCCCCCCCCCCCACCCCACTACAATCAGTCTGAAGAAACATCCATGGATGCTGAAAGAAAGAATTGTAGATTGCAGACACAAAAGGTCACCAAGTGCTGGAGTCAGGTCAGGCAGGATCTCTGGGGACGCTTCATACTGAAGAAGGATCCTGACTCGAAATGTCATCTATCCATGTTCTCCAGAGATGCAGCCTAACCTGCTGAGTTACTCCAGCACTTTGTGGTGAGCTGGTTTCAGTTTGAGCTGTGCAATGATTCTTCCAAAGATCTCGTTGGGACTTTAATTTTCTGACTCATTCAATTCCCAGTTGTTGAAAAAATCGAATCCTTTCTTCCCTGTTTATAAAAAGGCACAGTTGACCTTCTGCCTCAGCAATGCATTCCTCTCGGTCATCTCTCACACATTCTCTACCCACAATCATACACTGCTATTGATTTTTGTTTTAAAGGTTAAACTTAGCATTTAATTTGCTTATGTATCATGGAACATTTTTCACCAGCCTGTTGCCACCTAATGTTCCCAGACCTCTGTTCACAATTATAGTTTAGGACTCAAATGTGTTAAGACTTGCATCCTGTTTATATTCATGCTGGAGGCAATATGTTGCCGAGGGATACATGTGTTTTCTAGACGGGGTATAATGCTCAAGCAAGTAGTGTTGTACAATAAATACAAATACTTCTATAGCAGTATAGAGCATTCCTGTAAAAAGATATTGCAATCTGCAATATCATATCTGAATCACACTCACCCAGACCTGCAATGGACGTCAACTTCACTTTATCCTATAGCTTCCTGTCTGTGATTCCTGCTGCTCTCCTGCTCGTCGCCTTTGTTCTGACCCAGTTTTGACTCCACAGCCATGTGTGTTTCCTCACCACTTGCCTGTGCAGCCATCTTGTGCCACATGGCTTCCAGCTCCGCTTCCAGGCCCCCCAGTTCAGGCCCAGCCGTCGGCCTGGCTCTGCCATCAGAGAGCCAGGAAACCCACCAGTAGACGGCGTTGTCGAGCCCGGCCCCTGCTCGTCCCTGAGGACCTGAGAAACGGAGAGGAGGGTGGCAGGATTCGGCGACGGCAGCAGAAGCTAGAACAAAAGGGCCGGTGAAAAGAACCGGGGTCTTACTGTGATGTTTGGTGGACTGTGTGGGGTGGGAGGACCCGTTGCTCCTCCCGTGCAGCAGGTGGTGCTGCACAGGACAAAGGGAGATGTTTTGTATATAGTCTTTCCTGTCTGTAGACAGTGAGTGTGCAGCCATTTTGAGTTGTCTTGCTGCCAGCATTGAGTAATATATTAAAGACTTCTGTTGTACCTTGAAGACTCTCAAGTTGTATGCAGACATAGAAAAAGAACATGAAAGTGGTGTCAGAAGTGGGATACTTCGGATTGCGTCCAAAGACCCAGATAGATAAGAACCTATTCTTCTATTTAAAAAAAAAATTTTTTTTTTAGTTCTGTAGTGTACTCAAACTAACATGTCTCGGCAATTCGATCATTTTGATCCCGAGCGAGAAAGGTGGTCGTCGTATTTAATGTGCGCTGAGTTTTATTTTGAAAGTATGACAATTATGACTGACCTGAGGAAGAAGGCGTTCATCAATGTCTCCAGCAACTTTGCACTGCTTCAAAATTTACTTACAGAAATTACCTCGCAGCTCGCCTTGATTTCTGCAGGAAGGGCAATCAATCACCGAATTTCTTGCCGAACTTCGCACCTAGGCAAAATGCATGTGATTTTAAAGCTCAATGCTGCGAAAAGTGCCAAGGCAATGCGGGATAGACTGGTCATGGGCTGCAGGCACGCATTCATCCAGCAGGCGATTCTCAAGGAATCGGACACCTCATTGAAGAATGTGCTGCAGTGTGCTAAGATGGCTGAGCTGTTAAGAACTGCACAAATGGCTGGCGAAACAGCGTCGAAGCTCCCTCAAAAGGTGCATACAGTTTGTCGGTTCGTCCGCAATGCCAGAAACCACTTGATCGACCCAGAGCAAATCTGGAGAAGGTGGGACAGTTTCAGAAGAGCCGTCCCCCCTGTGGGGGAAGAGTCGAAACCCTGTTACCAGTGCGGCCCAACTGCTCATCATCACCGTGAGTGCCCGTATAGCGAGTCCGTTTGTTATGCCTGTTACCGAAATGGTCATCTCCAGGCAGTGTGTCAATCCGTAGGAAAGCTGAGAAAGGGCAAGAAAGCGCAAAACACAGTTGACCAATCGCGGAGACAATTTCTATTGAAGTGCTCGGTGTGTCTACGATCACCGACAAGCCGAGGAAATTTCGCTGCGGGTCTCGAACGTCGATCTACAGTTCCAGGTGGACACTGGTGCGGCTGTGTCGCTAGTGGGTCAGGACATCTGGGAGAGGATCGGATTGCCGAAACTGAAACCGGCCAACATCCGTCTTTTCGGATATGGACGACAGCGCATTCCCATGAAAGGCAAATGCACTGTCGCCGTTTCCTGTAATGGTGTGGCACAGATGTTGCCGCTGATCGTCGTTGGCAAAGAAGGTACATCCCTGTGTGCCATCGACTGGACCCATGCTTTCAAGCTTGACATGAATGCCTTGATCTACGATGGATCAACTATGGCATTGTCATCTACCACGGGTTGCAACATGGTCAGCAAGTGCGAGAATAACCTGCAGAAGGTCCTTGACCAGTTTCCAGCCGTTTTCGCACCTGGACTCGGGCATTGCACAAAGATGAAGGCACGGCTCATACTCAAAGGCAATGCCGTCTCCTAAGTTCTTCAAACCAAGACCAGTTCCGTTCAGTCAGATGGACGCCGTCGACAAGGAACTCTGCCGTCTTGAAGAAATGGGAATTATCACCCATGTGGACCATTCAGAATGGGCCACACCATAGTTGTCATTCAGAAGCTTTGCGGCAAGGTGCGCATCTGTGGCAACTAACTACAAAGTGACTGTAAACCCTCAATTGCACATTGATCAATACCCCATACCAAGAGTGGACGAGCTGTTCGTCAAGCTGCAAGGAGGACAGCACTTCTCGAAATTGGACATGTCCGACGCGTATCTCCAAGTGGAACTGGACGATGAGACAAAAAACCTGCTCGTGATCAACACGCACAAGGGACTGTTCAGATACAACCGATTGTCGTTTGGACCGGCACCGGCCATCTTCCAGAAACTGGTCGACAATCTGGTTGCGGGGATTCCGTACATAGCCACCTACCTGGATGACTTTATTGTCATGGGCCGGACAGGGGAAGAACACCAGCAGAACCTAACACAGGTCCTCACGTTACTGAACAACTACGGCATGAAGTTGCGCATGGACAAGTGCGCATTCTTCCGACAACAGGTCATATATCTCGGACATGTGATATCGGCAAGTGGTCTGAGGCTATCGGAAGAAAGAGTGGACGCCTTTGTGAAATTGCCGACGCCCGAAAATGTGAAGCAGCTTGAAAGCTTCATTGGCAAGGTCGAATGGCACTGGTCCAAAGAGTGTGACCATGCATTCACCAGGTTGAAGGAGATGCTCGCCCAGAAGACGCGTTTGGTCCACTATGACCTATCGAAGCCGATCTCGCTGGCCGCCGATGCATTGCCGTATGGTCTTGGTGCTGTAATCTCACAAACTGCGCCGAACGGCAAGGAAGAACCAATCGCGTTCGCATCCAAAATGCTAACGACCGCCGAGAAAAACTACAGCCAAGTGGAGAAAGAAGCACTGGCGATCGTGTTTGGTGTCCGGAAGTTCCACCAATATTTGAGTGGGCGACATTTCCTGCTCATCACCGACAACAAGGCCTCTGCTGACTATTTTCAGTCCGGAGAAAAGTTTGTCTGTCATGACGTTGCAGCGTCTACAACGTTGGGGCCTGATCATGATGGGATATGATTACCACATCATTTACCGACAGTCTGCTGAGCATGCCAATGCCGATGCACTGTCTCGTCTACCGATTGGACCCGACCTGACATTCCATAAAGAGGAGGCAATTATGGAAATTGAGACGGAGATGAACTTGCTCAACACGCGGGTCATGCCGATTTCCCATCTCCGCAAGGATGGTCGCCAACTACACGAGCACAGACCCCATTTTGTCGAAGGTACGACATTTTGTCACTCGGGACGCCAAACAGTCCTAAGCTGGACAAGAAATTCTGCTCATTCCAGAATGCGCAAACGGAAATCTCCTCAAAAGGATGGCGTTCTGCTCCACGATTGTGGGGTGATCATTCCGACGGAACAGCGATCGCAAACTCTGAAAATATTGCACAAGACACACATTGGAATTGTGCGAATGAAAGCGCTCGCTCGCATGCATGTGTGGTGGCCGAATATCGAGACCGATATAGCCGACCACTGCAAGGACAGCACACCATGTGCCGAAATAGCGCCAAATTCGCCGGAAAAGACCGCCGCATGGCCCGTCCCCGACCAACCATGGCAGCGAATCCACATAGATTTTGCCAGACGGTTCCTGGAGGACATGTGGCTGGTCGTCATGGATGCCCATTCGAAATGGCCACATGTTATCCAAATGAATAAGTATCTGTAGATGAGATATGCATGTGCCTTTAACATAGTGACCTCATACCTACTAACCACTCCCCATATCACAAGTATATCTACAACCTCCCCACCCACAGATCGCTCTCTAGTTCCTGTGACAGACCACGTACAGCTAGTGCTATGTGTAATGCTCCAGTATGAATAAAGATAGTAAAGTAACGACGCCTCGTTATGAACCCTTTACATGGTGTCACATAACTTACCTTGCGCCTCCTGTTTATCGGTTTATCATTTAATTTTGTCCCAGTTTTTTGTTTCCCCCGCCTCCTGTTTCTTTGTCATGGCCTCTTCTGCCCGTAAGCCCGATGTGCTCGTTTTTGATTTAGACATCGCCCTTCGATGGGACATATTCAAACGTGACTTTGAACACTATTTCACGATCGCTCATCCTGACGCCACCCCCGCTCTCAAAGCCTCCCTGCTTCTCAACTTGGCTGGTCCCGAGGCACTGACTCGCTCCGACTTCTTCGTCTACGCTGCGGGAGAATCAGCTCGGGACCCGGTATGTCTGTTGGCTAAGTTTGACGCTATTTGTGACATTCCGACTAATTGCATCTCAGAACGTTTTAAACTGTTCGCGCGGCGTCAGCTCCCTGGGGAGTCTGCTGAGAACTTATGTCATTGCGCTGCGGCACCTCGGTAGGCGCTGCCGCCTCCAAGCGTGGAACCCCGATGAGATTATCAGGGACCTACTGGTTTACGGTCTCCGTGATGAGAAGCTCAGGGCCGAACTTCTGCGCAAGCCGGATCTGACTTTGGCCGATGCCATGCACGCTACTCGCTTAGCTGACGCTGTTTCCTCGGCGGCGCCGCCGGCTGAGCAGGCGATCAACTTTGCCAGCACTCCCAGTCATCTCATGAACACACCCCAGTCGCGACCCCCAGGGTCGCTCGCTGCTCGAGGGGGACGCGCCCCGGGGTTCGGTGCTGCTACAAGGGGAGGTACCCAGCAAAGGTGCCCTAATTGCAACTTCACAACTCACCAATTCAATGTGTGCCCTGCTTTGGGAAAGACTTGCAATGTCTGCAATAAATTGAACCATTTTGCTGCGGCTTGTCGTTCCCGTGGGAAGCCTGTCGCTGCTCGAAGGGGAAATTTAAACAACCTTCTACAAGCTGGCAACGAGCTCAGCTCCCAGTGCTATTCCGATGAACATTCTGTTTCTACATCTGACTCCTCTCAGGGGAGACCAACTTGTTTACCGTGTTGGACGCACCTGCTATGATAACGGATCCTTCTGTGCAAGTCACTGTGAACAACTCGACCTTCACTGCTAAAATCGACACGGGGGCGGTGACCAACGTAATGTCAACATCCCTTTTCAACCAGATAAGAACTAATGAGCAGATATTTTCTCAGAGCTCAACCTTGCATGCCTACGGTGGGGAGATTCTTACTCCTGTGGGCAAGGCCACGCTACACTGTAAGATACTAGAGACCACTCGGCCCCTCACCTTCTATCTCCTCAATCGAAAATGCATTCCCCTGCTGGGGATCCAGGCATGCCAGGAAATGGGACTGGTGTACTTCCACCGGGACATCCACCAGGTGCAGACTCTTATGGACCCGCTGGCCGATTATCCCGACCGCTATGATGATAAGCTAGGCAAACTACCCTGCAGCTACAAGATTGTAGTGGACCGTAAGATCGTTCCTGTGGTCCATGCTCCTCACCGTGTCTCCTTCGCCATGAGGGACAGAGTGGAGGCGACCCTACACAGTATGGTACAAATGGGCGTCCTAAAGGCGGTCGTCGAGCCCACCAGCTGGGTCTCTTCCATGGTTGTTGCTGCTAAAAAGGACATGAGCGAGATACGCATCTGCATCAACCCCAAAGACCTCAACCTGGCCATTCGACGCCCTCACTACCCTATGAGAACGGTGGAAGACGTCGCTGCACAGGTTGGTCCAGCAACGGTTTTTTCTGTCCTCGATGCCAAAAGCTCCTTCTGGCAGATACCACTGGACGAGCGGTTGTCCATTTTGACAACTTTCGCCACCCCCTACGGAAGGTTTCGGTTCCTCCGAATGCCATTCGGGATCAACTCTGCCAGCGAGGTATTTCAGCGGACCATGGAGCAGTTGTTTTTAGATCTGCCTTGCGCCATAATTGTTGACGACATCCTCGTTTACGGTAAGGACGTTGCCGAACACGATGTCAACCTCCGCCTGGTCCTGGACCGGGCCCGGCAAATCAACTTGAAACTGAACCCCAAGAAGTGCCGATTCCGCGTCTCGGAGGTCACCTATGTTGGACATGTATTCACCGCTGAGGGGCTAAAGCCAGACCTGCAGAAAACGGCTGCCATCTCAGGGATGCCCCCTCCTACCAATGTGGCAGGCCTGCAACGCTTCCTCGGCTTGGTAAACTACCTGGGGAAGTTCATCCCCGACCTCAGCGAGCTCAGCGCTCCCCTGAGGGATCTGATCAAAAAGGACACGTCCTGGCTTTGGTTACCCAACCATCAGAAGGCATTTGACATTCTTAAGTCTAAGCTGATCAGCACCCCCACGCTCAAGTTCTTTGACCTGCAGCGTCCCATTGTCCTCACCTGCGACGCCTCTCAGTTCGGACTCGGTGCCGCCTGCCTCCAGGTCCATGACGGCCTGCAGCTGCCTGTTTCCTTCGCGTCCCGCACCATGACCGCCACCGAACAGCACTACGCGCAGATTGAGAAGGAGCTACTGGCCGTGGTGTTTGCCTGCTCCAAATTCCGGGACTACATCGTGGGCAACACTTTCACCGTTGAAACTGACCATCAGCCACTTGTCACCATCCTCAACAAATCGATCCATGTGGCCTCATCACGCCTGCAGCGCATGATGCTGCAGCTCCAGCGCTTCACGTTCACGGTGGTTTATCGTAAGGGCAAGGACATGTTCGTGGCCGACACGTTGTCTTGCGCCCCGCTGACGTCCACCGCTCGCCACCAATATGAAATGTCTGAGTTATTAGTGCTACGATTGAACATCGTCCCCTCACAGCAGATGAAGTCCCTGGTTGAACACACTACCAATGACCCTGCCCTGCAACAGCTGTCTGCCGTCATCTGGCAGGGCTGGCCTGACCGTCGTTCGGCACTGCCGGCTGGAGCCGTGCCCTACTTCCTGATTCGGGACGAGCTCGTACTGCACGACGGCGTGGTGGTGAAGGGTCACAAAGTGGTCGTGCCCGCGGCGCTGCACGACCAATATTTTCAAGTCGCACACCGCGGTCACCCTGGGGCCGAAGCCACCGTGTCTCTCGCCAGGAGCCAGTTCTATTGGCCGGATATGGCCAAATACATCCGGGAGAGGGTCTCCTCGTGTTCCACCTGCAACAGCCTCGCCCCCCATCAGCAGCGTCAGCCGCTTCTACAGCAGCCCGCGCCCGAACTGCGCTGGATGGCGCTTGCCACTGACATTTTCGAGTGGCGGGGCAAACATTTCCTGGTGCTCGTTGACTCCTACTCCAGCTGGTTTGTGGTCGACCGGCTGCATTCCATGACCTCTTCGGCCGTCATCGACAGGTTGTACCCTCATTTTGGCACTTTTGGACCCCCGGCAAGCCTGCAGTCGGACAATGGCAGCCAGTTCACGAGCTCCGAGTTTAAAGCGTTCGCTTCCAGATGGAACTTCCTCCATTTCACCAGCAGCCCGGAGTACCCGCAAAGCAACGGTTTGGCCGAGCGCGCGGTCCGCAGTGCAAAGCACCTGTTGGAACAGTGTGGTGGCATTAACTCCGACTTCCATCTGGCCCTCCTCAACCTTCGGAACATTTCCCGCGACTCTGCCATGGGTTCACCTGCTCAGCGGCTCATGTCTCGCGCTACCAGACTCCCGCTCCCTGTGGCCCAGCGCTCCCTCATACCCTCCATCCTCCCACCTGCGGCGGTTCAGAAACGCATTGCCTTCAGGCACGACGTCCAAAAGCGTTCCCATGACAGGTCCTGCCACCCGCTGCCGCGCCTCTTCCCCGGTCAAGTTGTCCGTATGCAGACCACTCCCGGTCACTCCAGGCTCGCTACTGTCGTCGGCTCTGCGGGGTCGCCCAGGTCCTATTTCGTCGACCACGCTGGGGCCATTTACCGACGGTCCCGCCAGCACCTTCGGCTCGTCAACGAGCCGCGTCCTCCTGCCGCGGACCCCTTTGCTCCCCCACTGCCTGTTTCGCGTCAGGGCGTTGCTCTGCCCGTCCGTCCTGACATGCAACGTTCTGCTCCTCCTCCGCCCCTTCCGTTCCATCCCACTCCGACTAGTTCTCGCTCGCCTGCCCGCGCTCTTCCCGGTCCCGACCTCGCATCCCCTCCGGGTTCGGTGCCGCGGTCTCTTCCGTCTCCTCCCGTTTCTCCCTTTCAGGTTCGTCTTTCCCCGCCGGTGCCTCTTCCTCCTGCAGGAAGGGTGGATGGCGAGACGCGAACCCGGGCGGGACGTCTTGTCAAACCGCCTGTCCGCTATGGCGATTTTGTTTAACTATCCTAGCGCATGAGCCGTGGTCGCCATGTCACCATTGTATTTGCCTGTCGTTTCGAAGAGGAAAGATGTAGATGAGATATGCATGTGCCTTTAACATAGTGACCTCATACCTACTAACCACTCCCCATATCACAAGTATATCTGCAACCTCCCCACCCACAGATCGCTCTCTAGTTCCTGTGACAGACCACGTACAGCTAGTGCTATGTGTAATGCTCCAGTATGAATAAAGATAGTAAAGTAACGACGCCTCGTTATGAACCCTTTACAGTATCCAACCACCGAAACAACCACTTCTGCACCCGACGATTTGTTCGCCATTTGAGGATTGCCCTTAACAATCGTAAGCGACAATGGACCCCAATTTGCCTCGCAAATGTTCGGTGACTGGTGCAAACAACACTCAATCGTGCATCTGACCTCAGCACCTTTTCATCCACCCTCAAATGGCGAGGCAGAGCGGCTCGTCGGCGTTTTCAAGCAGGCCATGAAACGTGCTGTAGGAATCGAAAAGAAATCGAAACAATTGGCATTGCGCGATTTCTTACAGCAATATCGAAACATTCCAAACTGTACTACTGGTCGACTCCAGCAGTGATGATGCTCGGACGTCAAGTGCGCTCTCCCCTATCAGTTTTGAACCTGACCCGTAACTCTTATACGACGCGTACTCAGCCAACGAAGTCGAACAAGTCCAAATTCGACATTGGCGACAATGTATATTACCGCAATTATATGGCCAAGCAAAGCAAATGGTGCGCCTGACCAGAACCAAGCAGTCGGACACCCCGGTGCCAAATCGTATCGGTACTGGAGTGCCTGACTTTGACGAAGTTCCGCCAGACAAACTCCCTGCTGATCTGCATGTGGTCCTTCATCGATCGTGCAATCGTGGTATTCCCCCAAGGCGACTCATTCAGGAATAGAGACGTTCAAACTGGAAAGGGGGAGTGTGATGTTTGCTGGACTGTGTGGGGTTGGAGGACCCGTTACTCCTCCCATGCAGCAGGTGGTCCCACGCAGGACAAAGAGAGATGTTTTGTATATAGTTTTTCCCGTCTGTAGACAGTGAGTGTGCAGCCATTTTGAGTTGTCTTGCTGCCAGCAATGAATAATATATTAAAGACTTCTGTTGTACCTTGAAGACTCTCAAGTTTTATGTAGACATAGAAAAAGAACACAAAACTTACCTTCCCGTCAGGCTGTCAAAGTTTATGGGGAGAAGGCAGGAGAATGGGGATGAGAGGGAAAGTTAGATTACCCATGATTGTATGGGGCAGTAGACTTTATGGGCCGAATGGCCTAATTCTGTTCCTAGAACGTATGTGGATATAAGAATGCTCTGTCTAACCTTTCCTGCCCATTCCGAAGACTAGTCTGGTAAACGTATTGTGAACTGCTTCCCACACAATCGCTTTGTTTCTTAAACAAGAAGTCTGGTGCATAATACTCCCGATGTGATCCCACCAATAGTCTGCTCCTATAGCTTATGAACGTATGAATTTATGAACTTCTGCGCTCTGAAGTTCGGCTGTGGGAGGCGGGGCACAAAGGCTGAAGGTGGCCGGGTGAGGAGAAGGACGATGGTTCGCTGGATGATCTGGACGGAGGCGATGGCTGCAACAGGCCTTTAAGGTCAGAAGCAGCTTGGACTTTGAAAATGGTGTCAATACCTGGTGACTCTTGTATATGGTCTCAGTGGGTTGCTTTTAAACTGAGACTCTTGTATATGGTCTCAGTGGGTTGCTTGTACTTAATCTGAGATTGTATTTATGTATGGTAACCATTTACTGAAATGTATGCAAAAAAAAATTGCACTGTGTCTCAGTACATGTAACATTGAACATTGATCTAGATAATAGTTCAGGACTGTTGTCTAATTGTGGTTGGATGGATCAGATAAATGAACCATACTCCCGAGGTAGTATGAAGTGTAGATGGAGTCAATGGTGGGGATTAAAATTACTGTTAAGACACAAACTACTTGTGCTATAACACCAGGATAAGCGTCCAACTGAGTAAACTAAGTCTAAAGCCAAAGTAGTATCTAAACTACTTATACACGCTTATGCTAGAGGACAATAACTAACTCCATATGCAATAATAAGCTATCTACATGTTAACAAGCACAGAAAAACTGATCATGTAGATGCCAGTGTATCATTGGGGTTACCAAGTGGGCACCTCCCTTCACTGGTGTTTCATTGAGTTCGGCCCACAACACCTTGGGAAGGTTCAACACAGTCACAGAACTATAAAATATTGATCTCAGATACCCACAGTGTGGTCTGTGTGATGGGCCGGGTTACATCCACAACTAAATCCAAAATAAACATCTTCATTATATATTATTATTAAGCCAAACTTTGTTTTATGAAGCGCATTAAATCTTACAATTACAATGTATGCATGGCCAGATGTATCATTTTCCTGTGATATTTAATTACATTTTTTAAATGTTTGATTTGGTTGGATATGTCTCCATGGATGCTTTATGCTTACATTGAAGAGTTGATGGGATGAGGTTTCGCATAACTGGTGATTCATTAACAATAGAGGTTGCTCAATGAGCAAAAGGCCAAAATGTCACCGGCTTGGTCCTGGAAAACCTGTTGACAGCAGTATGCTCACTCCAATGGCCTTAGTGGCTCTCATGATGGAAGTGTTCTACTGGAATAGTCTGCAAGGGCGAGGTCAGATTCCTTGGTGAAGCCATTCAATGTTTCTGTGTTTGAGTCTGAAGGAGGGATCTGACCTGAAACGTCACTTATTCCTTTTATCCAGAGATGCTGCCTGACCCGCTGAGTTACTCCAGCATTTTGTGTCCAACGTCTGTGTTTCACCATGATGTTTATGCTAACATGTGGAATTCCCTCCTTGAGCCTTTCTATACTCAAAGAGTTACACAGTGTGAAAACAGGGCCTTCGGCCCAACTTGCCCATACCGACTAACATGCCCCTCCTACACTAGTCCCACCTGCCTGCATTTGACCCATATCCCTCTCAATCTATCCTATTCATGCACCAATTGTCTGTAACTTTATAAGCTTCTCTAAACTCATTTCTTAGCTCAAGCTGAGATTATCGCCATGAAGACATATAGTCGGAAACAGGCCCTTTGCCCCAACTCATCCATGCCGACCAAGCTAAGATAATCTCATTGTCCCTCATTCAGTCCATAGATCACTGAACATTTTTTATCCATGTATCTGTCCCAGTGTCTCTTAAGCTTTCGACAAGGTCTCACATAAGAGATTAGTATACAAACTTAAAGCACACGGTATTGGGGGTTCAGTATTGATGTGGATAGAGAACTGGCTGGCAGACAGGAAGCAAAGAGTAGGAGCAAACGGGTCCTTTTCAGAATGGCAGGCAGTGACTAGTGGGGTACCGCAAGGCTCAGTGCTGGGACACCAGCTATTTACAATATATATTCATGATTTGGACGAGGGAATTGAATGCAACATCTCCAAGTTTGCGGATGACACGAAGCTGGGGGGCAGTGTTAGCTGTGAGGAGGATGCTAGGAGGCTGCAAGGTGACTTGGATAGGCTGGGTGAGTGGGCAAATGCATGGCAGATGCAGTATAATGTGGATAAATGTGAGGTTATCCACTTTGGTGGCAAAAACAGGAAAGTAGACTATTATCTGAATGGTGGCCGATTAGGAAAAGGGGAGATGCAACCTGGGTGTCATGGTACACCAGTCATTGAAAGCAGGCATGCAGGTGCAGGAGGCAGTGAAGAAAGCGAATGGTATGTTAGCATTCATAGCAAAAGGATTTGAGTATAGGAGCAGGGAGGTTCTACTGCAGTTGTACAGGGTCTTGGTGAAACCACACCTGGAGTATTGCGTACAGTTTTGGTCTCCAAATCTGAGGAAAGACATTCTTGCCATAGAGGGAGTACAGAGAAGGTTCACCAGACTGATTCCTGGGATGTCAGGACTTTCATACGAAGAAAGACTGGATAGACTCGGATTGTACTCGCTAGAATTTAGAAGATTGAGGGGGGATTTTATAGAAACTTACAAAATTCTTAAGGGGTTGGACAGGCTAGATGCAGGAAGATTGTTCCCGATGTTGGGGAAGTCCAGAACAAGGGGTCACAGTTTAAGGATAAGGGGGAAATCTTTTAGGACCGAGATGAGAAAAACATTTTTCACACAGAGAGTGGTGAATCTCTGGAATTCTCTGCCACAGAAGGTAGTTGAGGCCAGTTCATTGGCTATATTTAAGAGGGAGTTAGATGTGGCCTTTGTGGCTAAAGGGATCAGGGGGTATGGAGAGAACGCAGGTACAGGATACTGAGTTGGATGATCAGCCATGATCATATTGAATGGCGGTGCAGGCTCGAAGGGCCGAATGGCCTACTTCTGGACCTATTTTCTATGTTTCTATGTTTCTAAGTGTTGTTATTGTACCTGGCTCAACCACCTTCTCTGGCAACTTGTTCCTTTTTCTCCAGCACCAATTATCTTCGTACCTCTGGAAGCAGTTATGCATCATGAGTTAGATTTAGCTCTTAGAGCTATGGGGAAAAAGCTGAAACAGGGTACTGATTTTAGATGATCAGCCATGATCATATTGAATGGCAGTGCTGGATCGAAGGGCCGAATGGCCTACTCCTGCACCTATTTTTCCATGTTTCTATAATTCATTTGATAGTGCTCCCTTGAATTGTTTTGCACTTTTTGTACATTGAAGGTGTTATATAAGTGCAAGCAGTTGCAGAATGCCCTGACAACTTGCATTTGTTTGCCTAAAGTGTGTCGGAAGCTGCAAGAACTGTCATACTCAAGAATAATTACCACATATCTACGAAACACATCTCGTGATTAAACCCATAGAGTACATCTTACACCATTTATCTCTGAAAATTCGCACATTCCCTGGGGGATAGATTATTGGCAAAATATACACTCTAAATCTTTAATGAAAGCTAAAGAGGCAAGAGAGAGTTAAGAGATTATAATGGTGGAGATATTTCTCATTACTGACATCTTTAGGAAGTAGATTTCTTACAAAACTCAAATCAACAATTTAACGTATAACAAAAGATGCACCCATTGATGGCTGGAGGCAATGTCATCATTCTGGGAAGATGGCTGTATGCTGAATGCCTTTGATATTAATCTTGGTGACAGCTTTAATCCCAGTTCCTCATCAAAATACTGCACAACTGTTCTGACCTTTGATCTGTTTACTTTATGCTGTAACGTGACCGAACACTAACCCTAGTAAATAGAGAACACTTTCACTATAAAGTTTCCAGTGAGAAAAACAAGGCACCTGCTTGAGGTTTTGATTTTAGCAAGAAGCAAAATTCAATAGATAGAACAGTATAACACAAGAACAGGCCCTTTGTTCCACAGTGACTATGCTGAACATGACACTAAAACCAACTCTTATCTGCCTGCCCATATTTCTCCATTCCTTGCGTATCCATATGGCATTCCTAAAGTCACTTCAATATGTATATTGTGAACGATTTGTTCATATTACTAGAGCGATGCCTGAATTAGGGGGTATTAACACAGGGAGGGGTTGGACGGACCTAGATTGGTTTCTCTGCAACACCAGAGGTTGTGGGGAGACCTGATAGAAGTATATAACATTATGAGAGGTAATAGAAAGACAGTCAGGACCTTTCCCGAGGATGGAAAAAATAACGGGTCAACACTGGGAAAATAATAATGTCACTGAGGGGACAACGATAAGAAATGATCCTTCTGAGTTTTTGGGAGTCAAAACCTTGTGAGGCTAGATCGCACTAGCTCCGGAGTAAAGCAACGTTGAGATGATCTGCTCATTCTCTACCCCACCTCCATTCTGACTCCATTCCTGACTTTAGCCTTCTCTACTATTCCCATAAATTCTCACGTTAAGTTCAAGGAACAGCACCTCTTCCAACCTAACTACAGGTCTGCACATTCACCCTGTGACCATGTGGGTTTTCTCCTGGTGTTCTGGTTTCCTCCCACATTCCAAAGACGTGCAGGCTTGTAGATTCATTGGCTTCTGTAAATTGTCCCTAGTGTAGGACATAACTAGTGTAGGTCAGCATGGAGCCACGGGGCTGAAGGGCCTGTTTCCATGCTGTATCTCTAAAAATAAAACTTTAAAACTAAAACATTCCCTCTTTGATCATTCAGTTTCTCCTGCCCTCAAATGTAGAAAATACCTTCCCTTTTAGCACTCCTCTCCCACTCCCCACTTTCTCTGCCAGTTCAAATTTGTTCCCTCCATAACAATTAATCTAAGGCTATTACCATAAACATTAAATCAGTCTCTCTTCCAATGGATCCCGACTGACCTGCTGAGCATTTCTTAACTTTTGCAATTTAATTCAGATTTGAAACCATTGCGATGGTTTGCATGAGCACTGATATAATCATATTGATGGCCTCAGCATTGCTAAGGGTACTGATTTAATCAATCCAGAAAGATTCATCTCAAGAGTCAAAAGAGTTTAATTGTCATTTGTACTGACACCCGAACAATGAAATTCTTACTTGCAGAAGCATTACAAGCACATTAAAAGGAACTACACAATAAATAAAGATTCTGTAAATTATCAGTTAATCTAGGAAAACCATGATAGTGCAGGCCAAAGTACATAGTATAACCTTGTACAAACTCAAATTGTTACCTATTCCTTCTCTCCAGAGATGCTGCCTGACCTGCTGCATTACACCAGTATTTTGTGGCTATCTTTGGCATAAACCAGCATCTGCAGTTCCTTCCTACACAAAGTCCATCATAGTTTGGTGCTGAGGTAGGGTTGTGATTTGGGTTATGCAGGGTGGTTCAAGAGTGGGGTAGGTAATGGGAAGAAAATGTTCATGAATCTGGAGGGGTAATGGTTCCCAGGCTGCTGTACCTTCTTGCAGATGGTATCAACGAGATGAGAGCCTGGCCGGGATGATGGGAACCTTTGATGATATTAGCTGCCTTCTTGAAGCAGAGGTTCCCTGTAAATGGCTTGAATTGAAAGGAAGTCGATACCCATGATGGACTGGCCAACTTTCAGCACTTTCCAAAGCCTTCTTCATTGCTAAGCATCGAAATAACCAACCCAGGCCGTGACGCAAGCTAGTCAGTATGTTCCTCACTGTACACCTGTAGAGGATCGATAGAGTGCCAGCACAGTGGCTCAGCGGTAGAGTTGCTGCTTTACAGCACCAGAGACCCGGGTTCGATCATGACTCTGGGTGCTTTTGTATGTTCTCCCTGTGACCCCGTGCATTTTCTCTGGGTGCTCTGGTTTCCTCCCACACTCCAAAAACGTACAGGTTTGCAGGTTAATTTCCTTCAGTAAAATTGTAAATTGTCCCTAGTGTGTAGGATGGTGTTAGTGTACGGGATGATCGCTGGTTGGCACAGACTCATTGGGCTGAAGGGCCTGTTTTGTGCCATATATCTAAAGTCTAAAGTAAAGAGTACTTGGTGATCTGTTGAATCTTCTCAAACTTCTGAGGAAGTAGAGGCATCGTTGAGCTTTCTTTGCAATTGCATCAACGTGCAGGGTCCAGGTCAGATCATCAGAGATGCGTGCACACAGATACCTGAAGCTGTTGACTCTCCCCACTGTCGACCTGCTGAGGAAGTCAGGTGATGTTCACATGGATTCTGTGCGTCCACCCTGCAACACAATGGGTTTCCCTGGGTGATCCGGTTTCCTCCCACATCCCAACGATTTGGAAGTAGTTAGGTTAATCAGTTTAGTTTAGTTTTAGTTTAGAGATACAGCGCGGAAACAGGCCCTTCGGCCCACCAAGTCCGCACCGACCAGCGATCTCCGTGCATCAACGCTATCCTACACACACTTGGGACAAATTACACATACGTACACCAAGCTAATTAACCTACATACCTGTACGTCTTTGGAGTGTTGGAGGAAACCGAAGATCTCGGAGAAAACCCACGCGATCACGGGGAGAACGTACAAACTCCGTACAGACGGCACCCATAGGCAGCAACTCTGCTGCTGCGTCACTGTGGCTGCCCAGTTGGGTCAATGGTGGGAGAATCGGGGTGGAGTTAATGGGCATGCGAGAGAGAATGGGTTACTTGGAAATAAGTGGAGGAATAGAATTGCACTGAGAGCTAGCACAGACTTGATGGGCTGAATGGCTTCATCCTCTGCTGTTAAAAATAATGTGGAAGTGGACCATAAATTTAAGCATGTTTTTGGATTAGGAATGACGATTGAGGAGAGCGTAGGGAGGTGGGAATGTGCCTGATTTCATTTTGGGTTAGTCGTTTATTTCCTCTCACTGTTACTTCAATGTATTATATGTCATACAATTAAATATTTTCATTAAAGACTATTAATTTAACAGAAACATTAAAAGTGGCAGATTGAGGCCATAGCCTTTCATGTAAGGAAGCTGTATAAATGGCCTGAGGAAAACACAAAAGTTCTTTTGATTCCTTTATAGTTTTTCCCCAAGTGTTACCATCAAATTATTTTGCAGAGGTAACTAAGTATATTGATGAGGGTGGTGGGATTAATATGGTCCATATGGATTTGTGATGGGGTTTGAAAGGTCCCACATTAGTTTAGTTTAGTTTGGTTTAGTTTGGTTTAGAGACATGGTGTGGAAACAGGCCCTTTGGCCCAATGAGTCTACGCGGACCAACGATCACCCCGTACACTAGTTCTATCCTACACATTAAGGACAATTTACAGAGGCCAAATAATCTACAAACCTGCACGTCTTTAGAATGTGGGAGGAAACCAGAGCACTTGGGCAAAACCCACGCAGTCACAGGGAGAAGATACAAACTCCACACAGACAGCACCCGTAGTCAGGATTGAACTCTGGTCTCTGCTGCTGTAAGGCAGCAACTCTACCGCTGCGCCACTGTGCCATACGTAGCAGATTGCTCAAAAAGCTTAGAACTATTGGGATCCTGAGAAGTTTGGAAATCAAAAATTAACTTGACAGTAGAGGCAGAAATGAGTGGCACAGTGGCACAACGGTAGATTTGCTGTATTACAGCGCCAGAGACCCAGATTTCGATCATGACTACAGGTGCTGTCTGTACCGAGTTTGTACATTATCCCTGTAAGCACATAAGTTTTCTCTGGATTTCCCCGGGTTCTCCAGTTTCTTCCCATGTTCCAAAGACATTCAGGTTAGTAGGTTAATCGACTTTGGTAGAATTGTAAATTGTCCCGAGTGTGTAGGATAGTGTTGGTGTGCAGGGTGATTGTTGGTCGACAGCGTGGACCCTGTGGGCCGAAGGGCCAGTTTCCACGCTGTCTAAAGTCCAGAGGAAGAAGGTAAAGGTAGGTTGATTGTGTTTGAAAGCCTGTAACCAGCAGTGTCCCACTGGGTGATTATAACACATGGGGCTCACGTTGTCGACCTCCCCATGATGAGCCCTGTCAACTGACCTCAGTCAGGCCAATGACAATGAACAACAACAAACAACAACAGCTTGCAGCCCTAATGCAACCTCAGTCGCCGCAGCTTGGCGCCAACCCAGAGCATGCGCCCTTTTTAGGGTGGGCACCTACGGATGTCGAACCGGATGGCATCACCCTACTGCAGCAACAAGAGCACAGTACCTGGAGGGCTTTACATAACCTCTGCTGCCTCAAACGCAAGAAGAAGAAGATTATAACACATTGATCAGCAATAACAATGCAATTATTACTTAAGAGTACACAATTCTAGTAATAATTGTGTATTACTTGTGGCGTCAGGGAAGACACCAGGTCAACAATGATTACACCGTCACATAGGGTAAACTCACACAAAGAGATTTAGTTACAGAGAAAACAAGAAGGGCTAGGAACCGATCAAAGTCCATGTGTGGGTATAGACCCTCATCATCTGTGGGGGGACCAGGAAGTGCTGGCAGTCTCTGGCCTGACCCAACAGCTCAGTATTGCTCCAATCCTACAAAGAGAGGCACAGTTAGTAAGGAGACCTCCACTTTATCCTCATTCCCCTCCTGCCTGGAACTGCCTTGCTTTTTAAGGATTAGGGTTGATGAGATACAGGGGCCGAACGGTGGTGCAGCGGTAGAGTGGCTCCTTTATAGCGCCAGAGACCAGGGTTCAATCCTGACTGTGGGTGCTGTGTATGGAGTTTGTTTGTTCTCCCTGTGACCACATGGGTTTCCTCCAGGTGCTCCAGTTTCCTCCCACACTCCAAAGACGTACAGGCTTGTAGGTTAATTGGCATCTGTAAATTGTAAATGATCCCTAGTGTGTAGGATAGTGCTGGAGTATGGGGTGATCGCTGGTCGGCATGGACTCGGTGGGCCGAAGGGCATCTTTCCGTGCCCTATCCCTCACGTTTGAAGTCCAAAGTAATGTCTAAAAAGGCACCACAGATGCTGATTTCCACGCTGTACCTCTAAAGTCTAAAGTAAAGCGTAAAGGTGCAGGTGAACTGATCCAATCTTGGCGAATTGGATGCGACTACTGACCCTCGGACTGTGGCCTTAGCTCAGCCCAGTCCTGGGCGCTGTCCAGGGTGCTGGAGTTTCAAGCTGCCGGGCGCTGTCCGTGGTGCTAGATGTTAGCTCCTCCTGGCCTGTGTGGCCAGTGACGGGGCTCAGAGAGGCCCTTAGGGTGGATGCGTCGCCACATATTGCAATGTGAGTGAAAAGGAATGTAAAGACAATGCATGCAATATTTATATCATACCATACAATGTACCAAATGTGACTGCAAGAGTTATTACCAGAGTTGTGTACTCTTGCAGTAATAATTGCACTAACGAACGTGTTAGAAAGTGACTGTCAGTATTAATTGAAATAACTTCCTCAGTAAATTGTCCCTGGGGTGTGGGATAGAACAAGTGGGTAGGTGATCATTAGTCAGTTTAGATTAATTCTGTTTATTTTAGTTTAATTTAGAGATACAGCGGGGAAACAGGAAACAGGCCCTGCGGCCCACCGAGTCCGCGCCGACCAGCAACCCCTGCACACTGACACTATCCTACACACTGACACTACCCTACACACTGACACTATCCTACACACTGACACTATCCTACACACTGACACTATCCTACACACTGACACTATCCTACACACTGACACTATCCTACACACGCTAGGGACAATTTACATTTGTTACCAAAATCAATTACCCTACAAATATGTACGTCTTTGGAGTGTTTTGTTTAATTTAGTTTCATTTAGCTCAGTTTAGTTTAGTTTTGTTTATTTAAATTTGGTTTATTATTGTCACGTGTATCAAGGTAGAAATTAAAAGCTTTTTGTCGCGTGCTTCCCAGTTAGCGGAAATACATAGATACATAGATACATAGAAATTAGGTGCAGGAGTAGGCCATTCGGCCCTTTGAGCCTGCACCGCCATTCAATACGATCATGGCTGATCATCCAACTCAGTATCCCGTACCTGCCTTCTCTCCATACCCCCTGATCCCTTTAGCCACAAGGGCCACATCTAATTCCCTCTTAAATATAGCCAATGAACTGGCCTCAACTACCCTCTGTGGCAGAGAGTTCCAGAGATTCACCACTCTCTGTGTGAAAAAGTTTTTCCTCATCTCGGTCTTAAAGGATTTTCCCCTTATCCTTAAGCTGTGACCCCTTGTCCTGGACTTCCCCAACATCGGGAACAATCTTCCTGCATCTAGCCTGTCCAACCCCATAAGAATCTTGTACGTTTCTATAAGATCCCCTCTCAATCTCCTAAATTCTAGCGAGTATAAGCCAAGTCTATCCAGTCTTTCTTCATATGAAAGTCCTGACATCCCAGGAATCAGTCTGGTGAACCTTCTCTGCACTCCCTCTATGGCTATAATGTCCTTCCTCAGATTTGGAGACCAAAACTGTACGCAATACTCCAGGTGTGGTCTCACCAAGACCCTGTACAACTGCAGTAGAACCTCACTGCTCCTATACTCAAATCCTCTTGCTATGAAGGCCAACATACCATTCGCTTTCTTTACTATACATGATTACAATGAAGCCGTCCACAGTGTACAGATACAGGATAAAGGGAGTAGTGTTTACTGGAAGATAAAGCCCAGCATAGTCCGACTAAAGATAATTCGTGAGTCTCCAATGAGGAAGGTGGTAGGCCATGGCTGCTCTCTAGTTGGTAATAGGATGGTCAGCACGGACTCGGTGGGCCGAAGGGCCTGTTTCTAAAACTAAAACTAAACCTTGGTAATAACAACTACAGGTTCAACTCTCTTTGGGAGATGTGATCCAAGGTATTATTTGTGCTTGTCCTTGGAGTTGTACAGTTGCCATAGTGATTCCATGCACCTCATAATAATTCCTTTGGCCATGATATTTTTCCATTAGGTTGCAGGATGTACTTCGGTCTGCATTATTCTGGTCTGGTTATCTAGTATTTCTGATAATTTATTGTATTATTGATTATCGTATACTTATTTATTTTGTTAATGTGGCTGTAAAGCTGCAGCAAGTAAGAATTTTGCTGTTTAGACTTTAGATGCTTGAGATACAGCACGGAACCAGGCCCTTTGGCCGCCAAGTCCGCACCGACTAGTGATCACCCTGTACACTAACACTATCCTACACACTAGGGACACGTTACAATTTTACTTAAGCCAATTAACATGCAAACCTGCACGTCTTTAGAGTGTGGGAGGAAACTGGAGCACCTGGAGAAAACACACGTGGTCGCAGGGAGAACGTACAAACTCCAGAAAGACAGCATCCGTAGTCAGGATTGAACTCGGGTCTCTGGCACTGTAAGGCAGCATCTCTGACATTGACAGATTTTTGATTAGTAAGGGTGTCAGGGAAAATGGGGCAAAGGCAGGAGAAAGGGGTTGAGAGTGAAAAATCGATCAGTCATGATTGAATGGCGGAGTAGACGATGGGCCGTAGGGCCTAATTCTGCTCCTAGAACTTATGAACCTTACTGCCGTGCCACTGTGCTGCCCCTCTCCATTCCATTTTCAGTGCTAATGACTATTAAACACCTTTGATTCTTGACCTTTTCTCCAAATCGAGCTTCCGGTTTCTTCCTCTTTGTTTTTTAAATCGTTCCCAACTGCCCTTCACTAACCCCAGCCGTCTCGTTGCATCTCCCCTCCTCTATCGTAGCAACAATCAAAATCACAGGCTAAGAATATGTGGAGGCATTACTTAGAGCAAGGCTGTGGACATGCCCAGCAAGTGGAAATGGATGTGAGTTTCCAGTCACAGTCATGTTGCCAAGTGGAGTCAAACCGTGCTGTGATAAAATCCAGCAGCTTCTCTGTACCAGGCCTACATTTCATCATCAGGGCACAGCCAACTCACTGGCGAGCACGCTTACTGCATTGCTAGCACATTGTACATGCAAGTTGTTGAAATTAATAACTGGTTCGATACAAGCTGTGCAAGTGTAACTGGAAGTGAATATAGATGAGGAGTTGAAATTCTATTCCACTTTGCCAGCACTCAAAATACCATGGACATCAAACACTAAAGCTGGAAACTACTGCTGTAGCATCATGCACACAATATATTCCACATAAAGGAGAAGCATGACTAGCTAACTACTGTGCCTAGGGCAGAACAGTGGCATAGCCATAGAGTTGTTGCCTCACAGCGCCAGAGGCCAGGGTTCGATCCTGACTCCAGCTGCTGTCTGTACAGAGTTTGTGACCCTGTGGGTTTCCTCCGGGTGCTCTGATTTCCTCCCACACTCCAAGGATGTGCAGCTTCGTAGGTTAATTGGTTTCTTTAAATTGTCACCAGTGTGTAACATAGAACTGGGCGAACGCTGGTTGGCGTGGACGTGGCGGGTTGATGGGCCTCTTTCCATGTTGTACCTCTAAAACTAAAACTTTAAAATGAAAACTACCAGTTTGATATTTGTCAGAGGAAGAATTGAGAGTTTATTCACCTTTGGATTACTAATTCCAAGACCGCAAGAAATTGCAGGAGTTGTGGATGTAGCCTAGTTCACCACACAGACCAGACTCCCCACCATCTACGCCATCTACACTTCATGCTGCCTCAACATAATCAAGAGCCTTTTTCATCCCAGTCATCCCCTCTTCTCCCTGCTCCCCTTGGGCAGAAGCTTTATAGCATGTACCACCAGACTCAGAAACAGCTTCTTCCCCTCTGTTATCAGACTTCTGAATGGTCATAGACTCATAGAGTCATACAGCATGGAAACAGGCTCCTCAGCCCACCTTGCCCATGCTGACCAAGATGCCCAGTCTACCTACACTAGTCCCACCTGCTGACATTTGGCCCATATCCCTCTAAACCTTCCGTATCCATGTACCTGTCTAAATGTCTCCTGTCCACCTGTCCAAAGGTCCTCCCATAAACTAGGGTTGTCACAGCCAGGTGTAGTCACAATCTTCCAATCATTGCGGACATTGGAGTTGTCTTGGAACTGCAACGATACAGTGCTGTAAAACTATATTTTGCACTCTAGTATTTTTCCATTTGCTCTACCTGTTGTACTTGCGCATGATTGTATTTGTGTATAGTATTATCTAATTTAATTTGCTAGCATGCACACAAAAGCATTTCACTGTATCGCTGTACACGAGCCAATAATTGAAGACTCAAGTCCCAATCCGATGAACTGGGCTGGAGAATCACGATCTGAATAGCAAGATTAAAAACTAAGCTCCCTCTGCTGGAGCCAAGAGTAAACTCATGCAACAAGTAGGAAGTTTTGGTTTTTCACAAGGCAGGAATGTTGGACGAGCAGTTAAACAGAGTAACCCCATTTTCCATTTGGGGTGTGTTGTTGGTTAGGATGACGGGTGAGGTCCCATCTAGACTCAGGTCGATAGAGTCATAGAGTCACACAGCATGGACACAGGCCCTTCGGCCCAACTTGCCCACAGACCAACATGTCCCATCTACACTAGTCCCACCTGCCTGCATTTGATTCATAGCCCTCTAAACCTATCCTATCCATGCACCTGCCTAAAAGTTTTTAAACATTGTGATAGTACCTGCCTCAACTATGTCCTCTGATAACTAGTTTCATATACCTACCACCCTTTGTGTAAAAAGGTTGCCCCTCAGGTTCTTAGTAAATCTTTCCCCATTCACCGTAAAGCGATGTCCTCTGGTTCTTGACTCCCCTGCCTTGGGTAAAAGTCTCTGTGCATTTACCCAATCTATTCCCCTCATGGTCTTGTACACCTCTATAAGCTCACCCTCATCCTCCTGTGCTCCAAGGAATAAAGTCCTCGCCTGCTCAACCTCTCACTGTAGCTCAGGCCCTCGAGTCCTGGCAACATCCGAGTGTGTTCCTCAAGTGGTTTTGGGGTGCGGCAGCTTTCAGAGAAGTGTCAGAGGACGAAAGAAACACATTTATTTGGAAAAATGCTCCTTTATATTTACAATAATAGCACTGTTTAGGGAACACTCGGAGTGTGATATGTACACCAGCTTGACTCAAGGAGATAAATGAACAATTAACAAATTACCATTTACAATGGGGAGGGTGGGGGCGTGTGCTGAAAAGCCTGATACTTATCAGAAAATTACCCTTATTAATTTATACTGAACTGTACAGCTTCTGATAAGCTGGAATAGAGGGTGAGTGCTGAAAATTCATACTCCTGCAGCCTTAAGTGGACTGAACTGTAATCACATTGTACAAAACATACCTCCCACATAAATCACCTCTACCACAAGGTACAAGGTTTCCGTCCACTAGCTTTGTGTCTCGTGGGGGGGACACAAACTGCAGACAATCTTTCTCCACTTCCTCAAATTACGACTAAATATGTACCGGACCCATTGGGCGGCACGACGGCGCAGCGGTAGAGTTGCTACCTTACAGCGCCAGAGACTCGGGTTCGGTCCTGACTACGGGTGCTGTCTGTGTGGAGTTTATACGTTCTCCCTGTGGCAGGGTGGGTTTCCTCCGTGTGCTCGGGTTTCCTCCCACATTCCAAAGACGTGGATGTTTGTTGGTTAATTGGCTGCTGTAAATTGCCCCTGGTGCGTAGGATAGAACTAGTGTGTGGGTCGTCGTTGGTCAGCGCCGACTCGCTGGCTGAAGGGCCTGTTTCCATGCTGTGTCTTCAGTTTTTACTTTTAGAGATACAGCATGGAAAGCAGCCCTTTGGCCTACCGAGTTCGTGCCGACCAGCGATCCCTGTGCACTAACACTATTCTACCCACACTAGGGATAATTTACCACTTTTATCTTAACCAATTAACCTACAAACCTGTACGTCTTTGGAGTGTGGAAGGAAACCAGAGCACATGGGGAAAACCCATGCGGTCACGGGGAGAACGTACAAACTCCATACAGACAGTATCGGTAGTGAGCATCGAACCTGAGTCTCTGGCGCTGTAAGGCAGCAGCTCTACTGCTGCGTCACTGGCTGCTCCATATTAATCTTATGATATCTCTAAACTACGGGTGATCAATGGTCGGCGTGGACTCATTGGGCGGAAATGCCTGTTTCCATGCTGTATCTCCAAACTAAACAAAACAGCTACGACCGTTGTGTTCATCGTTGCAATCGATCTGCAATCTTTTTCTAAATAAAAACCTCTGAGAGTGTCATCTGCACATCAATTCTCACACTTCGACGCCTCAAAAGGATACGTAAATCATCTTACATCGGGAGCTGGGAATTCACAAAGTGTTTATCAATCTGTAAACGTGGCCGTAATTAACTTCTCCAGACCACTTGATCATCACAATGGGAGGCTGCAGCATCTGACAGGCAGCTCGAGTTAAAGGCAGCCCAATCTTGGCAGCAGTATATGACATGGAGTGTTATATGGTTCACTCCCCCTGTAATTATTTAGTGCCACGGGAGATCTGCAGGATATATAAAGATGATATGTAACTGTCACTGTCTGTGGTTTAACAAGTCAATCTGCGGGCAGGGTGCAAGGTACTTCAACATGAGCTTCAGGCCCTGAAACATTGCCCAGTTTCACTCAGCTTGTCCCATCCTTGTACTCCTCTCATTCTTACCGTCCCTAGGCATTTGTCTGTTGGACTGGATCGTACTACATGCTACGAGCTATTCACAGTTGCTGTTGGTAGTGAGAATTTGGGATCTTGGAGAGGGGAGGGCAATGGTGATAAGAGCAAAGATAAAAACAGCCATAATTTTTCTGAATGGCAGTGGGTTCTGTACCCGACTCCTGCTTCTACTGAAGATAGACACAAAATGCTGGAGTAACTCAGCGGGACAGGCAGCATCTCTGGAGTGAAGGAATTCCTTCTCTCCAGAGATGCTGCTTGTCCCGCTGAGTTACTCCAGCATTTTGTGTCTATCTTCGGTATAAACCAGCATCTGCAGTTCCTTCCTAAACATTTCTCCTGCTTCTACTTTTCATTTGATGCTTTGATAGTTAACTTGCCACAGCCCAGGGATAGAACCTTATCCCGTATGACTCAATTCTCAATTCTACATTTAACACATTTAGCCACCAGTGTAGAAATGTGTGAAAATAACAGCTTGTAGCATTTGTCAATGTAAAGTCCCAAGATTGTTACAGGAGGAATAATCACATGGAGAGGATGTTTCCTCTTGTGGGAGAATTTAGAAATAGGGTCACTGTTTAACACCAAGGGGTTACCATCCTAAGACACAAATGAACAGACTTTCTCTCAGAGAATCGGGAATCTTTGAAACTCCCTTCCTCAAAGAACGGTGGAAGCAGAGTCTTTGAATGTTTTTGGCAGAAGTAATCAGCCGTAGAATGCATTTAATCAGGGTGTATCATAACATGGTCTGGGACAACTCCATTCAATACTGCGAGAAATCACATAGAGTTGTAGACACAGCCCAGACCATCATCGCAGCCCAGACCATCATCGCAGCCCAGACCAACCTCCCTTCCATTGACTCCATCTACACTTCACACTGCCTCGGCAAGACCACCAGCATAATCAAGGACGAGTCTCACCCTGGTCACTCCCTCTTCCCCCCCTCTCCCATAACGCAGCAGGGTCAGATGTGTGAAAACGCACACCTCCACATTCAGGGCCACTTTCTTCCCAGCTGTCATCAGGCAACTCAACCATCCTATCACCAACTAGAGAGCAGTCCTGTTCCCCCAGCAACCACAATAGTGATTCTCAGACCATCTTTATTCAGACTTTACTGGACTTTGTCTTGCACTAAACGTTATTCCTTTTATCCTGTATCTGTACACTGTGGACGGCCTTATTGTAGTCATGTATAGCCTGTCTGCTGACTGGATAACGTGCAACAAAAAAGCTTTTTACTCTACCTTGGTGCATGTGATAATAAAGTGAACTAAACTAAACGATGAGGTTTGAAAGGTTACCGGGGTTAACTGGTAGTGGGGAGTCGATTTGACAATCAAGTCAATTATGATCACAGGCAATCCCGGCGTTATGGGGAGAGGGGAGTTTGCGTTCCTGGAAAACATCTGTATTGTAATTTTCCGTAATATGAAGCCATGTCATCTTTGGTTTAGTTTAGTTTAGTTTAGTTTAGTTTAGAGATTCGGCTAAGTAACTGGGCCTTCAAACTAGTTTAAACTAGTTCTATGTTATCCCACTTTCTCACCCATTCCCTACACACTAGGAGCAATTTACAGAGGCCAATTAACCTGCAATTATTTGTCTTTGGGATGTGGGAGGAGACCGGAGCACCCGGTGAAAACCAAAGGGAGAACGTACAAACTCCCGACAGACAGCACCCATAGTCAGGATCGAACCCGGGCAAGATCAGTTCTACAGGTCACTGTACATATATCAAGACAAGCATGTTGGAATAAGAATAAATATGGTGTTTATTTATTTACTTTCACATAAATTTTGTAAGTGAATTTTTAGTGAATTTCCTCAGATTTCTGGCAGTGACTTGTGAATTATGCAAGGACAAAGTTCTCTTACCATCGGTTATCAAAAATCACAACAAGATCTTGGTTATCAAAAATTACAGTAAGATCTTGAACAGCTGGGCAAGTGGGTTTTCTCCGTGGGCTCCGGTTTCCTCTCACACTCCAAAGGCTTTCAGATTTGTAGGTTAATTGGCTTCTGTAAATTGTACAAATTATCCCCAGTGTGTGTCGGTTAATGTATGAGATTTAGTTTAGAGATACAGCGTGGAAATAGGCCCTTCGGCCCACCGGGTCTGCGCCGACCAGCGATCCCCGCATATTAACACTATCCTACACACACTAGGGACATTTTTTACATTTACCAAGCCAATTAACCTACAAACCTGTGCGTCTTTGGAGTGCAGAAGGAAACGGAAGATCTCGGAGAAATCCCACACAGGTCACGGGGAGAATGTACAAATTTCAGACAGGCAGCACCGTAGTCGGGATCAAACCAGGGTCTCTGGCACTGCAAGTGCTGTAAGGCAGCAACTCTACCGCCGTGCCGCCAGTGATCACTGGTTGGCACAGACTGGGTGGGCCGCAGGGCCTGTTTCCACGCTGTATCCCTAAAGTCTAACGTCTAAAGTCTAAAGAAAGGTTTAGAGGGATAATGGCCAAATGCGGGCATGTGGAGCTGGTGTAGATGGGGCAGGGGCGAGTTGGGCCGAAGGGCCTGTTTCCATGCTGTGTGATTCCCTGACTCTGACAATCCATTGTAACGTGGGGGCTGCCTATATTAACCACTGATTGTGATTAGTCCCGTGCTTCATTGAAGTGAATATGTTAAGGTGAGTAAAACAGGTGGCCGATACCCTTGCACGGGTTTAACGCTGACAACCAAAGATAGTTTCATTTTGTTTTGTTTATTGTTTATTGTCATATGTGCCGAGGTACAGTGAAAAGCTTTTGTTGCGTGCTAACCAGCCAGCGGAAAGACAATTATATGATTACATGATTGATTTATTCTGTTGCTTCCAAAGAAAAGAAGGCTTTGCTAAAGAGGGTGTGTTGAAAGGAACTGCAAATGCTGGTTTATACCGAAGGTAGACACAAAGTGCTGGAGTAACTCAGCAGGTCAGGCAGCATCTCTGGAGAAAAAGGATGGGTGACGTTTTGGGTCAGTTTGAAGAAGGGTCCCAACCTGAAACGTTCCCTATACTCAGCCTGATCCGCTGAGTTACTCCAGCACTTTGTGTCTATTTTTGCTAAAGAGGGGATGCAGCATTCAAACACGTTCAGTAGGGAGTGATGTAATCACAGCTTCAGCCTCCAGCAAACTCTTGTAAAGCGTCGCTCAAAACAGGACAGACTTTTAAATTAATTCTGTTAATGCGAATGTTTAGTTGTTGCAAGTTCCAAGCTATTTTTGGCATTAACAGAGTAGCATTTACAAGCTCTCAGCATTTGCAAATTATGCTTTAATAATACAGGAAGAGCACAATTTTTGATAAACTGTGCCAACACGTTCTGTGAAAACAGAATGTAAAATCCCATTGCAGAAACTTGTATCCTTCTGTATATTTCAGTGGCTCCAATTTCTCTTGATCCATTAAAAGTTTGGATGTAGATTTGTAGTGTATTGTAACCAGGTAAATGTAAACGATCCTGGTTATAGAACTAGAAGGGGGTTGTGTGTCAGGTTGGTGCTGGTTACGGGGTAGGGGGTGAAGGGTCAACATTGGGACACTGGTTGGCAAGAGGTCAAACAGTGATCTTGCAGCATTGATTGGTAAAGGTGAGAGCATACAGAAGATGTGAACCTAAGGATCAATAGCAGGATGAGAATATTAGAATGAGGCTATTCTATACTGTGGGTACACAAAAATGCTGGAGAAACTCAGCGGGTGCAGCAGCATCTATGGAGCGAAGGAAATAGGTAACGTTTCGGGCCGAAACCCTTCTTCAGACTGATAGGGGGTGGGGAGAAGAAAGGAAAAAAGGAAAAAGGCGGAGGAGGAGCCCGAGGGCTGGGGGAGGGGAGGAGACAACCAGATGGCTGATGAAGGGGAGGGGACAGCAAGGTCTAGCAGAATTGGGAGAATTCAATGTTCAAACCCCCAGGATGTAGACTGTCCAAGCGGAATATGAGGTGCATTTCCTCCAATTTACGGTGTTGCTCGCTGTGGCCATGGAGGAGACCCAGGACAGAGAGGTCAGATACGGAATGGGAGGGGGAGTTGAAGTGCTGAGCCACCGGGAGTTCAGGTTGGTTATTGCGGACCGACCGGAGGTGTTCGGCGAAACGATCGCCAAGCCTCCGCTTGGTCTCACCGATGTAGATCAGCTGGCATCTAGAGCAGCGAATGCAATAGATGAGGTTGGAGGAGATGCAGGTGAACCTCTGTCGCACCTGGAACGACTGCTTGGGTCCTTGAATGGAGTGGAGGGGGGAGGTGAAGGGACAAGTGTTGCATCTCTTGCGGTTGCAAGGGAAAGTACCAGGGGAGGGGGTGGTATGGGAGGGAAGGGAAGAATTGACAAGGGAGTTACGGAGGGAGCGGTCTTTGCGGAAGGCAGACATGGGGGGAGATGGGAAGATGTGGCGAGTGGTGGGGTCACGTTGGAGGTGGCGAAACTGACGGAGGATCACTTGTTGTATGTAACGGCTGGTGGGGTGAAAGGTGAGGACTAGGGGGACTCTGCCCTTGTTGTGAGTGGGGGGATGGGGAGAGAGAGCAGTGTTGTGGTCTGTTTAAGAAGGAACTGCAGATGCTGGAAAATCGAAGGTAGACAGAAACTCAGCGGGTGAGGCAGCATCTATGGAGCGAAGGAAATAGGCAACGTTTCGGGTCGAAACCCTTCTTCAGACTGATGAGGGTGGGGGGGGGGGCGGGAAGAAGAAAGGAAAAGGTGGAGCCAGTGGACTGAGGGAGAGCTGAGAAGGGGAGAAAGTAGGGACTACCTGAAATTAGAGAAGTCAATGTTCATACCGCTGGGGTGCAAACTGCCCAAGCGAAATATGAGGTGCTGCTCCTCCAATTTACGGTGGTCCTCACTCTGGCCATGGAGGAGGCCCAGGACAGAAAGGTCGGATTCGGAATGGGAGGGGGAGTTGAAGTGCTGAGCCACTGGGTTGGTTACTGCGAACCGAGCGGAGGTGTTCGGCGAAGCGATCGCCAAGCCTACGCTTGGTCTCACCGATGTAGAGCAGCTGACACCTAGAGCAGCGGACGCAAAAGATGAGGTTGGAGGAGGTGCAGGTGAACCTCTGCCGCACCTGGAATGACTGCTTGGGTCCTTGAATGGAGTCAAGGGGGGAGGTAAAGCGAAAAGTGTAGCATTTCCTGCGGTTGCAAGGGAAAGTGCCCAGAGAGGGGGTGGTACGGGTGGGAAGGGATGAATTGACCATGGAGTTACGGAGGGAGCGGTCTCTGCAGAAAGCAGACAGGGGAGGAGATGGGAAGATGTGGCAAGTGGTGGGATCACGTTGGAGGTGGTGAAAATGTCAGAGGATTATTTGTTGCATGTGACGGCTGGTAGGGTGGAAGGTGAGGACAAGGGGGACTCTGCCCTTGTTACGAGTGGGGGGATGGGGAGTGAGAGCAGAGTCACGGGGTATAGAAGAGACCCTGGTGAGAGCCTCATCTATAGTGGAAGAGGGGAATCCCCGTTCCCTGAAGAATGAGGACATCTCCGATGCCCTGGTGTGGAACACCTCATCCTGGGTGCAGATGTGGCGTAGACGGAGGAATTGGGAGTAGGGGATAGAGTCCTTACAGGAAGCAGGGTGGGAAGAAGTGTAGTCTACATAGCCATGGGAGTCAGTGCATTTATAGTGGATGTGGGTCAGTAGTCTATCACCTGCGATGGAGATAGTGCGGTCAAGAAATGGTAGGGAAGTGTCGGAAATGGTCCAGGTGTATTTGAGTGCCGGATGGAAGTTAGTGGTGAAATGGATGAAGTCAGTGAGTTGTGTGTGGGTGCAGGAGGTAGCACCAATGCAATCGTCGATATAGCGGAGGTAGCGTTCGGGGATAGAGCCACGGTACGCCTCGAACAAGGATTGTTCGACCTACCCTACAAAGAGGCAGGCATAGCTAGGGCCCATGCGCGTGCCCATAACTACGCCTTGGATTTGGAGGAAATGGGAGGAGTCAAACGAAAAGTTATTAAGGGTAAGGACCAGCTCCGCTAGGCGGAGGAGAGTATCAGTAGACGGGAATAGGTTGGTTCTGTGGTCGAGGAAGAAACGGAGGGCTTTGAGACCCTCCTGGTGGG
>CM075980.1:55491811-55511811 GCA_038087875.1 Malacoraja senta | reverse complement strand
CTCACCGTTGCTGATCAAGAGGGGGTCTGTTTAAGGGACAGATTTCTCTCCTCCCAATAATCATCTAAGGTCCTAAATGGTGACGGTGGAAGGTGAAGGGGAAAAGCGGTAGCCGTGATTGGTCCGTGAACGCGCCTCCCGCTCTCGCAGAAAGTGCGCTAAAGATCCGTAACAAAAAGAGTGGCACTGTGGCGCAGCGGTAGAGTTGCTGCCTTACAGCGCCAGAGATCTGGGTTCGATCCTGACTATGGGTGCTGTCTGTAGGGAGTTTGTACATTCTCCCTGTGACCGCATGGGTTTTCTCCCCACACTACAAAGAAGTGCAGGGTTGCTGGAGGAGGTAGTTGGGGCAGGTACTATTGCAACGTTTAAAACATTTTGTCAGGTATGTGGAGGGGTTAGAGGGATATGCGGCAATTGCAGGCAGGTGGGACTAGTGTAGATGGGACATATTGGTCAGTGTGGGCAAGTTGGGCTGCGCTGCCTGTTTCCATGCTGTATGACTATGACTCCATCATCCATAAGCACGAGACCCTATCTGAGTCTAAATCAAAATCCACCCAGCATCCGAATCAATGACAAACCAAAGGGATATGTTGGTCGGTGTGGGCACGTTAGGCCACGGGGCCTGTTTCCACACTGTATGACTTGACAATAAATAAAGTGGACCAAACTACAAATGAGAATATAATATTATTAATGCATATACAAACATGACACCGTGTGGCTGCTGCATCGGGTAGTGCTATTGCTTCCCAGCCTCTGGGATCACATTGGTTTTCACACCTTGAGTGTTGCCTGTGTGGAGTCAGGAAAATAAATCTGACTGGAAAGTTGCGTAACCAGTGCACCTGATTCACTTAGTGCAGGAACATACACATATTTGTATCTCTGCAGCTGCAATAAATAATACATTATTGCATTGCTATGTAAATAATTCAGGACATGGGCCTTAAATTTAAGTTTCAATCAAAGAGAGCAAGGGCAGCTTTTATGCACATCACCATCTGCTGACAACGATTAAGCTGTGCTTGTGGGAGTCCTTAGAGTGGTACTTATAGAGTGTGCAGTGTAAATAGGCTGGAACCATGGAGAACTCTGAGCAGCATACTGGTCTATTTGAGAATTCTGCTGGACTGTGCATGTATACCTGTTCTACGTATGAGCACATCGCATATATATACATAAACTGCAACCCTGACCACTGAGCATGTTTCGTAGAAACAAGGTACTGCTGTTTATTATGCAAAATGACACAAAGTAACTCAGTGGAGTAACTCAGGACAGGCAGCATCTCTGGAGAGAAGGAATGGGTGACGATTTGGGTCGAGTTCCTTCTTCAGACTGTTTTTAAGTTTTAAAAGAGTCTGAAGAAGGGTCTCGTCCCAAAATGTCACCCATTCCTTCTCTCGAGAGATGCTGCCTGTTACTCCAGCATTTTGTGTTTATCTTCGGTTTCAACCAGCATCTGCAGTTCCTTCCTACACAAGTAACTCAGTGGGTCAGGCAACATCTCTGGTGGACATGGATAGGTGACATGTGTAGGAAAGATCTGCAGATGCTGGTTTAAATTGAAGATAAGACACAAAATGCTGGAGTAACTCAGCGGGAAAGCCAGCACCTCTGGAGAGAAGAGACCCGTCACCCATTCCTTCTCTCCAAAGATGCTGCCTGTCCCGCTGAGTTACTCCAACATTTTGCGTCTATCTTTGGATAGGTGACATTTCTGATTGCAACCCTTCTACAGTCTGAGGAAGGGTCCTGACCTGAAATGTAGCCTATTCATATCAGTCTGAAGATGGGTCCCAAACTGAAATGTCACCTATCCATGTCCTTAATCCAGCACCTAACCATGTTCTCCAGAGATGCTGCCTGACGAGCCGAGTCACTGCAGCACTTTAGAGAACTTTAGTGACACAGCGCGAAACAGGCCCCTCAGCCCATCAAGTCCGCGCCGACAACCGATCACCCTGTACACTAACACTATCCTACACACTAGGGACAATTTACAATTTTACCAAAGCCAATTAGCCTACAAACCTGTACATCATTGGAGTGTGGGAGGAAACTGGAGCACCAGGAGAAAACCCATGAGGTCACAGGGATAACGTACAAACTCCCTACAGACAGTTGTAAGGCAGCAACTCTACAGCTGTGCCACTGTGTCGCGCTTTGTGTTCTGTTGAGCGATTTTCATGTTCTCTAAGCTTAACTACAATGATTTTGACAGAAAGTCATCTGGATGTGGGTTTTATAACTCGGTTCATGTAAAGCACATTAAATGTGAATTGGGATTTAGAGTTTTGTGGTGAGTGACATTGAGGCACTGGTTAGAAGAAGGAGGCACATATCAGGAATGGGCAGCAGGAATTAAGGAAATCCCTTGAGGATTACAGCAGATGCAGCACTACACTAAAGACGTCTCCATTCCAATTGGCAACTCCAGAACTCTGTGTCTTCTGTGCGTTTGTAGGTTAATTGGCCCCTGTAAATTGGCCATAGGGTGTAGGGAGTGGATGAGAAAGTGGGATAACAAGTGAGCTCCTGTGACCGGGTGTTCACTGGTCAATGTGATCTGTTTCCATGCTGTATCTCCAAACTAAACTATTCAGTAAAATGGATTGCATTTTGTACTCTTTGCTTGTATGTATTTCACATAATGTAATGTTACACTACAACTGTAAGGAGTGTCAAAAAGTGTTAATATGTTCTTGCCTCTATTTGAGTCATAGAGAGATGTAGAGTGGAAATAGGCCCTTTGGCCCATCAAGTCTACCCTCAACCACCCATTTTACACAAATCCTAAATGAACCCCATGGTGATTGATGGTTGGCGTGGACGCGATGGGCCAAAGGGCCTGGAAAATGCTGTATCTCTATACTAAGCTAAACTAAAATAAACTAGATTAAACCAAACTAAACAAAACTAAATTAGTCTCAAGAAGGCTCCCGCCCCAAAATGTCACCTATCATTTTGCATTGGCTAGCCAAATGCACTCCAGCATATTGTGTCCATCCAAACTAAATTAAACAAAATGAACAAAACTAATTGAATTTTTTGATAATAGTTGATGAAAAAATAATTATAATCTGAGGAAAGAGAGATGAATTCCACTCAGCTATTGTGAGGCCAAAGCCTTCAGAGATAGATAAAAGGAAAATGCTTCATGTCTATGACTACAATAGTACACTGGTTAATCTCTGAGTCAGTCTGCCTTCTTTTCATCTGATGAGCTGCCGCCCATGCCGAAAGACCTTGATCTGAGCCAATCGACCACAAAAAACTTGGTGCTATTGTTGAATTCTCCACTTGTGAAAATAAAAATTCCAGTGACGACAGAAAGGGCAATACATGGTGTGATGAATTTAGATAGAAGACCACAAGGAGAAAGACACGTCGTGCCTGAATAAAATCTAGAGCTTGTCCTTCAGCACAGAGAAACTAGCATCGTTGTTGGCGTCCAACAGCAAACAGGAAATTGCCCTTTGTGTGTTTTCTTGCAAAAGAGACTAAGATTTCAAATCATACTGATTCCTTAATTAGCACCAGGACATGTGACGTTGGCCAACTCATAATTCCTAACCTATTTATATGAAAGAGACTAAAGTTGCCATTAGAAGTTAAAGAGAGAATGTTCATGTAAACTGGTAATTATTTTCTGATTGGTGTACATTTAGTGTCTTATTCTTTTAAAGCAAATTTCAACAAATGTGTTGATTGCTGATAAATCATGGGCATTAATTAACAACAAAGACATCCTTTGCTTTCTAATAACAACTTTCAGCTGCTCAGGATGCCTCAGAGAGCTTCATTTTGGTAGTGAACCACTCTTTGAGTTGAGTCATTGATATTATGGAGGTAGTTGGTATGTGCCGAGAGAAAAGGCACAATGTAAGTGCTGACGTAACTCAATGGGTTCGGCAGTATCTCGGGGGAACTTGGATATATGACGTTTTGGGTCGGGACCCTTCTTCAGTCTTCCAAACAGACATGAGATAATAGATTAGCTATTCTGTTTCTTCTTGCATTCTTTGTGAGTCAGAACACCAGGGAGATATATTCTTCATTACTTTGATTATTGTTACCTCTTGTGTTCATCTGCGTAGATAGAGAGAGTTTTGATTTCACATCGTTCAAAGAGAATGCTGCATTTCCTGAGTACCATACTGAATAACTCTATTCCTTCAGTAACACATAAATGAAGGCTATTCATCCCATCGATCCCATGCTGGCTCTTGCAAGAACAATCTAGGTAAACTTTAGACTTTAGAGATACAGCGCGGAAACAGAGTGAGTCGGCGCTGACAAGCGATCACCAGCACACCAACACTATCCTACACACTAGGAACAATTTAGAATTTACAGAAGCCAATTAGCCTACAAGCCTGCATGCCTTTGGGATGTGGGAGGACACCAGACACAGAGAAATCCCATGTGGTCACAGGGAGCACTTACAAACACTGTACAGATAGCACCTGTAGTCAGGATTGAACCTGGGTCTCGGCCGCCGTAAGGCAGCAACTCTACTGCTGCACCACTGTGCCGCCCATATTCCTCGTCGAGTCATAGAGGTACACTGCACCGTACACTCGCAGTGGTACTCTGCATGAAAGTAGGCCATTCAGCCCAACAAGTCCATAGGGAGAGCAAAACTATGCATTGTTTTAAGATAGACACAAAGTGTTGGAGTAACTCAACCGGTCAGGCAGCATCTCTGGAGAACGGGAATAGATGACGTTTCAGGTCGAGACCTTTCATCAGACTCAGTTTGAAACATCACCTATTCTTTTTCTCCAGAGATGCTGCCTGGCTGCGCTGAGTTTCTCCAGCATTTTATGTCTATCTTCGGTGTAAACCAGCATTCTGCAGTTCCTTCAAACACATGTATTGTTCCAATTATGGACTCATCAATACCCTATTCACTTGTGGGAAGACTTTCCTGCTTTTGTATTCCAATGCCCATGCGATAAATTTCTACACAACTTTCCGTTCCCCTTGAGAAGAAAAGTGCTTTCTTATTTTATTTACTAGATACAAAGGTCATGCTTGAAAGAGCTTGAAAATAGGCAGAGGCAATTCCGACTGTTTCGGGTTTAAAAGAAGACTTAAAAACCTCATGTTCTTATTTGATGCAACTGGTTTGACTTCCAATAATTGACTGACTCATTTAACAGATGACAGAACCAATTCACAGTTATATTATCGGCTTTATTGGACTAATAAATAGTTCCTGTGCCTTACCTAACTTCTCTTTATCTATATTTACTTAAAGCGAAAACACAATGAATGGGAACAAGTATGCATAATCTTTTGTTAAAGCAAGCGGAGATTTCGGTATTTAGGCAACATTTTTTTCTGCTTTGAACATGCATTCTTTAGGTATGTTACAAAACTTACCTTCAGCGGCGCTGCAGTTCTGTCACTGCCCGTGTGCGCGACTTTGGCGCCTTTGAGAGGGGGGCGGGTTTAAAATGCGGTATTTCTCCAGACTATTCAAATCGATTTTGAAATGGCTGTTTAGAAGCTGAAGAAAAATTGCTTCGACATCGGTTTTATTAAATTTATTTTAAACTGGACTGGATAATTTCATAACAGGAGTAAATTAAAAAGCATCTTCTAAAGCCGTCAAAGCTGACAACGGGGACGGATTTCACGCATGGGACAGGTAAAAAAATGGCATTTATTTTTTCATATAAACTAGCTTCTTAGGATGCCTTTAATAACAATTTCAAGTTGCGAAAATGTCATTATGTAAATATACGAACCGGCAGTATTTTTCCTGCCGATATGGGGTTTAATTCAGTGCAAATGCAATGTTCCAAACAAGCGCGTTCCACAAAATCCCACTCGCAAGGTGATTTAAATGGCCATTAATTTACAGGAATTAAACACTAAATTCCTTCCATTTGGCTTATAAATTCATGACAATGAGATTTAAAAATCATGTTATATTGTGAATTCTTGTGTGAATGTTATTTGGACACTTAGGCTTTTTAAAAATGTTAACCTTTTCTTAAGAAATTGATAGATGTTTAGATCTAGTAATTGAATTTTGTAATTAGCTACAATTGGGTAACTAACTAATTATATGCTTTAATTTCAGGTCATCCAAGTAACATTGTTTCATATTTGTTTCAGAATGCTTCAATCTATAATAACTGAAAATTTCATTCTGTTCCCTTAATTTTTAAGAAAGTTATGGGCTTTTGACTGTCCTTGATCACAGCTTTTTTGTTAAGTCAATGGAAAAGCAATAGGGAACAAGATGCTAATTTCCGAGTATGAAAATGGCCATAACTTTTTTAATACTGAAGATATGAAAGTGAATTAGGTGTCAAATTAAACTTCTTTTTATGCTTTATCTGATGGGGTAAATTGCAGACTAGATTTTTTAAATCTCAAAATTTTGTAACATTGCTACATTCTTTGTCACGTTCCATCTTGAAGAACATTAATATAACCAAAATATCAATGTTGAAATCATATGCCTTTTAGTACGTTTCCTTTAATGCAGAGCGGGCCACAATATTTTAATGAGGATAGACACAAAATAATGGAGATCCATCTGTCCAGAAATGCTGCCTGACCCGCTGAGTTACGCCAGCATTCTGTGTCTATCTTAAGTGTAAACACCAATGAAAATGTATGACTATTATTTACACCAATGTTATACCTTGTAGCTATAGGATTGGCAGCTGTTCCCAAGTTGTAGTCAAACCAGTTACAATGTGGGAACAGCTGCCAATCCTATATCAAGAAGGTATAAAATTAATGTAAATAATAGTCATCAATTTTCATTGGTGTTTTGTACGATTTATTTCCTTAAAATATTAAGGAAGGCGATTGGGACAATTAGTTTAGTTTAGTTTAGAGATACATCGTGGAATCAAGCCCTTTGGCCCACCGAGTCCACAACGACCAACGACCACCCCATGCACTAGTTCTATGTGATCCTAGTTTGGCATCCTACACACTGGGGACAATTTACAGAAACCAATTAACTTACAAACCTGTATGTCTTTGGAAAGTGGAAGGAAACTGGAGCACCTGGAGAAAACCCACGCGGTCACAGGGAGAATGTACAAACTCCGTACAGACAGCACCCGTGGTCAGGATTGAACCCGGGTCTCTGGCGCTGTGAGGCAGCAACTCTACCACTTCGCCACTGAGCCGACCTTGATTTTGGATTAATTGTCAACCTATCCAAATCGAAATCCAGGAACAGTTTCTCCCCCCCCGTTTCCAAACTTCTGAATGTTTCTCCCATAAGCTAGGGTGTATTCTGAATCTTTCAACTTACCTCACTGCGGGAATTGCACTTTTTCTTCTGAACTATAACATTATAATGCTGAAACCTATATTCTACACTCTGATATTTTCCCCCACCTATTGTACTTGTGCGAGGCTTGATTGTATTAATCTATCAATGATGGCACAGTGGCCAAGCGGAAGAGTAGCTGCCTTACAGCACAAGAGACCCGGGTTCGATCCTGACTATGGGTGCTATGTGTATGGAGTTTTATGCTCTCCCTGTGGCCACGTGGGTTTTCTCCAGGTGCTCCTGTATCCTCCCACTTTTCAAAGATGTTCATGCTTGTTGGTTAATTGTCTTCGTTAAAATTGTAAAATTGTCCCCAGTGTGCAGGATAGTGTTAATACACGGGATGATCGCTGGTCAGGGCGGACTATGGGTGCCAAATGGCCTGTTTCCACACTGTATCTCTAATGTGAAACAGAATAACATTATCTGATTTAATTGGACAATAACAATATAATAAATAATAAATAACATAATAAAAAATTAGTCTCATACCAATGCAGGAATGTACCATTAAGGGGCTGTCCCACTTGGGCGACCTAATCCGCGAGTTCTGGCGAGTTTGCCCTCGACTCATACTCGCAGCATGGTCGACACGAGGTCGTAGGAGGTCTTTGTATCTCTCCTTCATGCTCGAGAGTGGTCCTCGCGTACTTGAGGCCTCAGCTGGGTCTCGGCGTATTTTTGAACATGTTGAAAAATGCCCGCTAGTAAAAAAAGGTCGCCATGGAAAAAATCTATACTTTTATTACTCGTAGGTTTAGTCGTTGTAGGTCGTAGTAGGTCAGCATGTTAGTCGTAGGTAATCGAGGGTAGTCGAAGGTAGTCATAGATAGTCTTCATCATAGTCAAAGGGAGGTCGAAGGAGATTGAAGGAGGTCGTCTTCACTCTCCACTATTCGGTGTCCAATTTTACCGAAGTTAGTCGTAGCTAGTCGTAGCTAGTCGTAGCTAGTCTTCAACATAGTCGAAAGAGGTCAAAGGAGGTCTTCTACATAGTCAAAGGAGGTCTTCAACATGTCATTTATCCAAACTCTCCTAAACTCTTCTAAACTCGCCAATTAGGTCGCCCAAGTGGGACTGCCCCTTTATGCTGTTGTTTAGGAAGCCATGTAGTAGCACGCACTGCAACAAACGAATGATCACTGAGCAGAAATAGCTGGAATATTCAACACCTATATAGGTCAAATGTTCTGCCTTGCAAATAAACCTCTACCTTGTACATCAAACACACTGTTTATATGTAAGTGCCTTCATGCGTTTGAGAAAGCATTACAAATTACTTGCTTTATATTTCACATCAACCAGTAAGAGATTAGGAAAGCTAACACAGTGCTGTTGTTTATTGCAGGGGGAATTGAAGGCACAAGTTGTGAGGTTAGGCTTCAGTTATAAAGAATATTGGTGGGATCACATCGGGAATACTATGCACCAGGCTTCTTGTTTAAGAAACAAAGCGATTGTGTGGGAAGCAGTTCACAAAAGGTTTACCAGACTAATCTTCGGAATGAGCAGGAAAGGTTAGACAGAGCATTCTTATATCCACCGGAGTTCTTAAGTTCATAACTTATAGGGGCGTTATCAGGCCATTTGGCCCATCAAGTCTACTCCGCCATTCAATCGTGGCTGATCTATCTTTCCCTCTCAACCGCATTCTCCTGCCTTCTCCCCATAACCCCTGACACCCGTACTAATCAAGAATCCGTTAATCTCTACTTTAAAAATATCAATTGACCTGGCCTCCACAGTCTTCTGTGGCAATGAATTCCACAGATTCACCACCCGCTGACTAAAGAAATACTGTACCTCCTTGTCTTTTTCTAAAGGTACAGTCGTTATTTCCTGAGGCCATGGCCTCTGATCCTAGACTATCCCACTAATGGAAACATCCGCTCTATCCAGGCCTCTCCAGTTTAGGAGAACGAATAACAGACTTGATTAATCCTGAGGGTTGTTGGATGTATGTAGGATCATGTGTTGGATAGAACTAGTGTTGGGTGATTGCTGGTCGGCATGGACTTGATGGGCCGAAGGGCTTATTTCCATACTGTATCTCTAAACTAAACTAAACTAAACTAGACAAAACTAAACTAAACTGACTTTCGAAATGCTGACAATTTCATGTTTCATGTGAAAACATCTTTTCTCCCTATAATGGATAGACATCAGATAGAATGAAGACACAGAGTGATGGAGTTGTTCAGCAAGTCAGACAGCATCTCAGGAGAATGTGGATAGGTGATGTCTTGGCATAGGTCAGGCAGCATCTCAGGAGAACATGGATAAGTGATGTTTCAGGTCGGACATCACCTATTCATGTTTGCTGAGTTACTCCTGCACTGTGTGTCCTCTTTTGTTAATCAGCATCTGCAGTTCCTCGTTTCTACTTCAGACAGAATGAGCTGTGGATAACTGATGGTATTTGTTAATCACATTAAAAGAACGCTGAGTTGTCTGACTTACTGAACCTTGATCCAGTCTTAATCCTGGATGGCTTCAGAAGTTAGAGGTGAGATCCATATTCAATGTACACCATTTTGTAGTTGTGACGTGGCCCCTCAGATATGCAACATTTTTTACTTTGGATGTCACATTCCCTCTGGCTGTTCAGATTTGTATCCAATATTTATCAAAGTTAGTCACGGGTGAATAACGATGTGATGTCTCCTGAGGAAATGAATGACCTCAACTTTGTCAAAATAGCTCAGATCAAGGTACTTTAGTAGAGAAAGCAAAGAGAAAATTGAAAGGTAGCTAACGTATCAATGTTCGCCATTGTCAAGCTATTCTTTGTTTTATGTTATTGACTGTATCAATGGCAGCTTAGCAGCTCATAAGCGTTTTAGGACAAATGTTCGTACAAAACCATTGTCACCTGCACTAAGAGAATATCTACAAGATGGTGTTGGAGTATGGTGATAATTTACTTGCTGGCCCCTATTTATCTACTTACATCTCTTAGTGTCAGACATATACTAATGAATGTTAGTTTCCTCTGTGGAAGCTCCCCACTGAATCTGCTGTGGGATTTGTGGGCAGAACTGAGCTGTTCCTCCATTATGTCTTAAACATGGGCAGCACATCACTGTGGGAACCGAACTCTACTCCAGTGAAGTTGCCCTTCAGCACGAGGCTAAACATGTCTGGTTTGAGTGGCCCACACGTCATAAGTTCATAAGTTATAGGAGCAGAATTAGGCCAATCAGCTCATCAAATCTACTCCACCTGTCAATCATGGCTGATCTATCTCTCCCTCTCAACCCCATTCTCCTGCCTTCTCCCCATAACCCGTGACACCCGTACTAATCGAGAAACTATCAATCTCCACCTTAAATATATCCGAGACTTTAATGGTCCTGGACTCTCCCCCGAGTGAAAACATCCGCTCCACATCCACTCTATCCAGGCCTTTCAGCATTCGGTAAGTTTCAATGAGGTTCCACCCTCATACTTCTAACTCCAGCGAGTACAGGCCCAGTGCCATTAAATGATCATCATATGTTGACCCAATCCTGGGATCATTCTCATAAACCTCCTCTGGACTCCTCAAGCCAACAAATTGAACACCTGCAAGTCTTGTTTTTGTTGGGAAAATCACAGAATGCTGGATCACAATAGTTAACCCTGCAAATAAGTGTACATGACTAACTTTATTTGCTGTCAAAAATTATATTAAATGCTGCATGCTTTGAACCTGTAGAGTTGTCTCTTGATAGCCACAAAATGCTGGAATAAATCAACGGGACAGACAGCATCTCTGGAGAGAAGGGTGACATTTCGGTTTGAGACCCTTCTTCAGAAAACCCGAAACATCACCCATTCCTTCCCTCCAGAGATGCTATCTGTCCTGCTGAGGTACTCCAGCATTTTGTGTCTATCTTCAGTGTAAACCAGCATCTGCAGTTCTTTCTTACATGAGCTGTCTCATGATTGAGTGCTCCCCTTGCCAAACGAGTTATTGCTTGCATATTGCCAATAAAGTAGAAGTTAATTGTCACTCGGGTCTCGTGTAAAATTATTCCAACACTGTCTCCTGCCAACCTGGTAATCAACCAGAATTCTACTTCATTGGAATGTAGTTGTAATCCTTATAATATGTGATGATGTCAATGTCTTTTTATAGCAAGAAGGTGATGCATGTTCCAAGGTCAAACTCACTAATAGGTTTCGGCTCAGAAATTTCCTTTAGAGAGATGAGGAAGAATTTCTTTAGTCAGAGGGTGGTGAATCTGTGGAATCCATTGCCACAGCGGACGTGGAGGCCAAGTCAATGGATATTTTTAAGGTGGAAATTGACAGATACTTGATTAGTCCAGGTGTCTGGGGTTATGGGGAGAAGGCAGAAGAATGGGTTTGAGAGGGAAAGATAGATTAGCCATGAATGAATAGTGGAGTAGACTTGAAGGGCCAAATGGCCTAATTCTGCCACTATAACAAGAGAAATCAACATAAATAGGTATTAAAAAAATGACCAGAACGGTGATCACATTGTGAAATTGTGTTCAGAAAGCTTATAAAAGATTTACATGAAAATAGTTTTTCTTTTATTATAGCCCACTCTATTCATTGAGTCACCTGGCACAGAAGTAGGCACTTCGGCCCATCTCATTCGTACCGACCAAGATGTCCATCTACACTCGTCCATTTGCCTGTGTTTGACCCATATCTCCCTAAACCACATGTGTAGGAAGGAACTGCAGGTGCTGGTTTAAATCGAAGATAGGCACAAAATGCTGGAGTAACTCAGCGGGACAGGCAGCATCTCTGGAGAGAAGGAATGGATGACGTTTCGGGTCGAAACTCTTCTTTTTGACTGAAACGTCCTGCTGAGTTACTCCTGTATTTTATGTTTCGCTAAACCATATCCCCATTTGAGAGTTTGAGCATTCAACACCTATCAAGTCAAGAGAGAGTGTCAAGGGAGTTTAATTGTCATATGTACCCACAATGGAGCAACAAAATTCTTACCTACAGCAGCTTAACAGGGCTATAAACACAATGCACATAGATAATATATAAATAATATATTATAATAAACCAAAATGTAATGAATAAATAACACCAATACCAGTGAAATAAAACATTTTCTGTGGTATAAACCTAGCAATAACAGTGGAGGTTAGTGTGCAATATTCAAGAGCATGACGGTTGTTGGGAAGAAACTTTAGACTCTAGACTTTAGAGATACTGTGTGAAAACTGGCCCCTCGGCCCACTGAGTCCGTGCCGACCAGCCATCACCGTGTACACCAATGCTACCCAACACAATAGTGACAATATACAATTATACCAAATCCAACTAACCGACAAACATGTACGTCTTTTGGAGTGTTGGAGGAAACCGGGGCACCCAAAGAAACCCCACACGGTCACAGGGAGAATGTACAAACTCCGTACAGACAGCAGCCGCAGACAGGATCGAGCCCTGGTGCTGTAAGGCAGCAGCTCTACCACAGCGGCATGATGCTGCCCCATTCAAACTATTCTTGAACCTGAGGTTCACGATTTTCAAACTTCTTTACCTTCTTGCCAATGGCAGGAGTGAAATGAGAGTGTGGCCAGGGTGGTGTGGGTCCTTGATGATGCTGACTGCCTTTTTGAGACAGTGCCTGCTGTAGATCCATGTGATGATGGGGATGGCAGTGTCCACCATTCTTTGTAATATCCTTCACTGCCAACCCTCATGTGAAAGTTACTGTTAGGCAAAGTGCAATGAGGTTCCTTTCCCATGGTCCTCTATGCACGTTGGCTTTAGTTAATAACCTGATAAGTTTGGGACTCTGTATATAAAAGTATAATTATTACATCACTCTATCACACCAAATAAATGAATAAATGAATAAATGAATGAATGAATGAATGAATGATTGAATGAATGAATGAATGATACTTTATTGTCACATGTACCTTGGTACAGTGAGATGCTTTGTTTTGCATTCAACCCAGTAAAATCATACAGCAGACCTCACCGAGGCAGTACCCAAGTGTCAGCATGTCTTTTGGTGCTAGCGAAGTTGCAAAAGTACTGAGCAGTCTTAGCTACTGCTTGCCGCCACCGTGGCAGCAGCCCCTCCCCCCCCCTCCCTCAACGGGTTCCCCATTTGTTCTCGGCTCCTCTCTCCGACCGGCATGGGCATGCTGGCATGTCATGCCTGTGCCCTGTGTCTGAGATAACTGGTACAAAATATCAAATGTGCTCTCTTGTGGATGCTGTCCAATTCAGCTGCTGCACATACATAATTAGTTCATTAAGCTTTCCTTGTGGCATCAATACAATTGCCACAGAGATGGTGACACGACTAATAACGGGGTGTTACCTAGACTCCACAACACGTACGTGGGATACAGTCGGGATTTGGGAAGGAAAGCGCAAATCTTAAAGTGACCTGACGTCTATTCCTGGGTATATTAAAAGATGATTGATTTTTCAAAGATTAATTTTCCCTAATGTCGAGCATTGTAGTATCTATTTGTAATCTTGGAGCTGGGATAGTGCAGGTCCAGCGTATTTCGTTACTGGAAGATCACCTTCAGCCAGAATGAGTCAAGGACACTGCAGAATTGCTGTCATTGGGGAGAGAAAAACACGCTCGCTCTGTGTCATTCCTAAGTACAGAAAGTTGAGAGATACAGCATGGAAACAGGCCCCATCGGCCTACCAAGTCCACGCCGACCATCGTTCACCCATTCGCACTAGTTCTATGTTTTTCTACTTTCTCATCCATAGATTCAATTGCTGTGTGAAGGGCAGAATTTAAGTGCAGGAAGCACGAACGAAGGCACTGCGTCAACCTCAGAGGAGACAGCGGCAAGATTTGACATAATAGATGTCGTTTAATTTAACATCAGACGAGGCTCGATCGGTGAAGATCCTGTCATCTGTCACCAAGCTGGAGAGGGTTGCACAGTAGATTTACGAGGATGTTGTTCGGACTTGAGGGTCTGAGCTATCTTGAGAGGTTGAGCAGGCTGGCACTCTATTCCTTGGAGCGCAGGGGTGATCTTATAGAGGTGGCCAAAATCATGCGAGGAATAGATCAGATAAACACATTGAGTCACTTGCCATGTGTAGGGGAATCGAGAACAAGAGGAGATGGTTTAGATAGATAGATAGATTCCTTTATTATCATACAGACCTTTTGGTCTGAACGAAACTTCGTTGCCTGCAGTCATACATATAATAAATAACAAAACACACAATAAACACAAATTAACATCCACCACAGTGAGTTCACCAGGCACCTCTCACTGTGATGGAGGCAAAAGTCTTAAAGTCTCTGTCTCTTCCCTCTTTGTTCTCTCTCTGCGCTGAGGCGATCCAGGCTTCTGACGCTGTGACCCCGCCGGGTGATGGTAAGTCAGTCCCGCGGCTGAATCCGTGCTCCGTCCGCGACGGACCGGCCCAAACTCCGCGGCCCGGGGTGGCCGACGCTGCCGAAGCTGGCCGCCCTCCAGTCCAGCGGACGCAGCTGTAGTTGCGGGAGCTCCAGAAAAACAGGTCACCCACCTGCGACCTGCGAGCTCCCGACGATGTCGTCCACCGGGCCCGCGGCCGAGCCTCCGGACTCAGGTCGCCACCAGCGTCCTCGGTCGCCACCGCCGGAACGCCACCGCAGCCCCGCGCCGGTAAGTCCTGGCTCTGCCTCCGGAGCCTCGAGGTCGGTCGGTCGCAGTTGGAGTTGTGAGGCCGGCAGCTCCGCCATTTTGGCCTCAGCGCAGATGGAGGCAGAGAAGGGGGATACGACAAGAAAAAGTCGCATTCCCCCAAAGGAAAGAGACAAAAGTCATGTTTCACCCCCCCCCACCCCACCCCACCCCACCCAACCCCACCCCACCCCACTCCACACGTACACAACCCAATAAACTAAAATTTGACTAAAACAGGACAAAGGAAAACAACAACAAGTAAAAAACAGATGGACTGCAGGCGAGCCGCAGCCGTGCAACAGCGCCGCCACTTCCGGAGGGGGGGAAATTAATAGGAACCTGAGCAGTAACTTTTTTACACAAAGGGTGGTAGGTGTATTGAACCAGTAGCCGGAGGAGATAGTTGAGGCAGGAACTATCAGAACATTTAAGAAACATTTGGACACGTATGGTTTGGATAGTTTTAGAGGGATATGGGCTAAACGCAGGCAGGTGGGACGATGGGGAATATTGGTGTGGGCAAATTGGGCCAAAGACCTGTTTTCACACCATATGACTATGGCTATTTATGTTGGGGAAGTCACCTTGGTCATGCCAACCAAGACGAGTTGGGCCGAAGGGCCTGTTTCCATGCTGTACAACTATGTGACTCTCTGGATCTAAACAGCAAGGGTTATTATTCCAGCTACATACAGATGGTACATTACTGCTGTTTCTTCAGCGCTTCTTGGGTATGCATGCTGCTGTCAGTCCAAGGCAATTAAACATGACAGGGTTCTTTGAAGGAGAAGGATGCTTCATGATTGAATCCCTCTGAGACTCAGACCTTGCAGTGTGATGAGCTGATGCCACCTCTTTGTGCAACATGACATCCTTCCACCCAGAACAACTCCAACAATGCAATATGCATGAAGCATGGACCACACTTGGCAAACATGAATTGCCATTACCACATTGGAAAAGCATCGAGGAGAAAGATATCTTCTCAGTCAGCAGCTTTAAAATCATAACCATATCCACGGATTTTAAGGAAACGTTAATTAGCCATGTGGATTCCATCTGCCCCATATGCCAAAGTCCATGGGTTGGTAGGTGCAAACTGTCCTTTGTGCATAGGCGAGTAGCAGAATCAGGGGATATGGGTTGGAGGGGTGGTTGGGGTCTCATGGGAATCTGGGGAGAATAAAAATGTGTTGGGACAGGTTTAGTGTAAAAATCAGTGCTTGATGGCCACTTACGGTGCCAGCACAGTCTCAGTGGCCGAAGGGCCTGTTTCTGTGTTGCATCTCTCGGTGACTCTATGATTCTATGAACTGCATTTCAGAATTGGAGCATAATCAAGTTAAGAGACACAAAAAGTGCAGATGCTGGCGGCACAGTGGCTCGAAGGCAAAGTTGCTGCCTTACAGCGCCAGAAACCCAGGTTCGATCCTGACTACGGAGTTTGTACATTCTCCCAGTGACCGCATGGGTTTTCTCCAAGTGCTCTAGTTTCCTCCACGTTCTAAAGACGTGCTGGCTTGTAGTTTAAATGGCCTTTGTAAATTGTCCATAGTGTGTAGGATGGAGCTAGTGTATGGGTGATTGCTTTCCGGTGCAGATTCATTGCAAAGAGCCTGTTTCCATGCTGCATCTCTAAACAAAAATAAAATAAACCAAAATACAAAGTGCTGAAGTAACTCAGTGTGTTTGGCAGCATCTCTGTAGAACATGGATAGGTGACGTTTGGTGTCTTTTTGTGTTTCATATTAAATGCATCAACGCAACAAGGAATATATAATTAAGTATCACTAGGGCAAATGACATAGAAACATAGAAAATAGGTGCAGGAGGAGGCCATTTGGTCCTTCGAGCCAGCACCGTCATTCATTGTGATCATGGCTGATCGTCCCCATTGAATAACCCGTGCCTGCCTTCTCCCCATATCCCTTTATTCCACTAGCCCCTAAGAGCTCTATCTAACTCTCTCTTAAATCTATCCAGTGATTTGGCCTCCACTGCCCTCTGTGGCAGGGAATTCCACAAATTCACAACTGTCTGGGTGAAAAGATTTTTCTCACCTCGGTATTAAATGGCCTCCCCTTTATCTAAGACTGTGGCCCTGGTTCTGGACTCGCCCAACATTGGGAAAAAATTTCCTGCATCTAGCTTGTCCAGTCCTTTTATAGTTTTATATGTTTCTATAAGAGTACCCCCTCATCCTTCTAAACTCCAGTGAATACAAGCCTAGTCTTTTCAATCTTTCCTCATATGACAGTCCCGCCATCCAGACAACTGTTTCTAAGTAAACCAGTGAAAGTCAGAGTACGTAGTGCACCATTAGTAGTGCAAAGTCAATAGTTGTTTGGCACTGAGGTAGGGTTGATAAGTTGTGAAGTTCACAAGTTCTAGGAGCAGAATTAGGCCATTCGGTCCATCAAGTCTACTCTGCCATTCAATCATGGCTGATCTATCTTTTCCTTCTCAACCCCATTCTCCTGCCTTCTCCCCATAACCCCTGACACCTGTACTAATCAAGAATCCGTCAATCTGTGCCTTAAAAATACCCATTGACGTGGCCTCCACAGCCATCTGTGGCAATGAATTCCACAGATTCACCACCTCTGACAAAATTAATTCCTCCTCACCTCCTTTCTAAAGGTACATCCGCCATTATTCTGAGGCGATGGCCTCTGGTCTTAGACTACCCGCTAGTGGAAACATCCTCTCCATATCCATTCTATTCAGGCCTTTCACTGTTTGCAAGTTCAAAGCGGTCCCCACTTATCCTGCTAATTAAGGGAGGGCACAGGGTGGGTCAAGACTGAGAAGGAAATAGTTTACAGATCCTGTACCTTCTTCCTGATGGTAGCAGTTCGATGAGAGCATGGCAGGGTGGTGTGGATCTGAGATGATATTAGCAGCCTTCTTGAGGCATCGTTTCCTGTAGATCTCTTTGATGGTGGGGAAGTCAATACCCATGATAGATTGAACATTGTCCACCATTTTCTGCAGCTCCTTCTTTCCTGAGCGTTCGAGTTACTGCGATGGAACCAGTCAGTATGCTCTACTCCAGGGACGGGGAACTTTTTCATGTTGGAATGCGTCATTAAGTTAGCTGCAATCTAATAAGGCCGCATCCAAGAAACTTCAATTAGATATACTTCAAAATGTACATTATTTTGTTAAAATAGCCCTCATGACTTACTAATGTTTTAATTGTGGCCGTCAGTCTGGGAGGATTATTTCGTTGAATCTTCTTTTACTCTTAGTAAAATATTCTTCTGGTATTTTAAATACGTTAATTTTAAGTTTAAATAAAAATAATAAAGATGAACAAAAACATATAAATAAAAATAAAATGATTTGTTCTATAAAATTTGGATTCATTCAAAAGGCCGCACTCAATGGCCTAGAAGGCCGCATGCGGCCTTAAAGCCGCAGGTTGCCCACCCTGCTCTACACCCTACAACTGTAGATGGAGTATTCTATCATCTATTTGAATATAACCACTCGATTTAATGCTACCAACCAAGGACAAATTTCCAGCCAAATCTATTTTAAATAATGTAAAATGGGTTGAAAGATTGAGAGTATCTTTTATTATCCATAACAGTACGGAGAAGGTGCACTGTGGAATAGGTTGAAGTGAAGTCCACGGTCTGGTTCACTGGTTATGTCTCTATCTGCTCAGGTCAGTTGGTAAAACATCCACCAACAAATTAATCGATAGAAGGTCAAACTTTTTTGGCACATGAGCACATATGATGTTTGCCACTGGGCGTTTCCTGAATTGTCAGAGACTTGACATGTTGAACCTAGGGTATGTCTGTGTATGCAGGTTGAAAGATAAATCCTATGCCAATGTACAAGATTTACTTCAAAATTCCTACTCCTACTCACAATGCAGTAAAGTAAACTTAAATTAATAAGCAAATTTGAAAGCAAATTTGTACCCAGGTTGATGTCTTTGTCAGCCTGAAAGATAAAGTTTCTGTAAACTTTAGACTTTTGAAATACAGCATGAAAACAGGTACTTTGGCCACCGAGTCCGTGGTGACCAACGATAACCCCGTATACTTTCCCTATCCTGAACACTAGGAACAATTTACAATTAACAAAAGCCAATTAACCTAAAAACCTGTACGTTTTTGGAGTGTGGGAGGAAACTAGAGCACCCAGAGAAAACCCACGGAGCCACAAGAGGGGGAGGGGGAGAGAGAGGAGGGGAGAGAGAGGAGGGGGAGAGAGGGGGGAGAGAGGGGGAGAGAGGGGAGGGAGGGAGGCAGAATGGAGAGAGGAGTGGGGGAGAGAGGAGGTGGGGAGGAGTGTGGCAGAGGGTGGGAAGGGGAGGGAGAGAGAGAAGGGAAGAGAGGGGGGTAGAGGGGAGGGGAGGGGAGAGGGGGGGAGGGAGGGAGGACAAACTCTGTACAGACACTATCCGTAGTCCGGTTCGAACTAGGGTCTCTGCACTGTAAGGCAGCAACTTTACTGCTGCGCTACTGTGTTCCCTAAGTGATTTTCTGCAAAGCAGTCAAGAGCTGCAGGGAATATTCGGAGGTGAGAGGTGTTAAATGGTTTGCACTAAATTGATGCAAATTCTCCAAAGAGGTATTTGTCTTTGAAATCGTTCTTCAATGCTCAGATGAGGATGGGGAATATTTGTTATTTGCCTTTGATTCAGCACATTTCCCCACTCATCAGGGAAATGTGTAGGATGTGGTGATGGAATGGATGATCGGGGAAGAAAACCAAGTTGTGAGCCACCCGTTAATCTAACAGCGTTTCCATCTGGTGGCAAGCATCTGGTGAAAGGGAAACAGACTATAATATGTGTAGGAAAGAACTGCAGATGCTGGTTTAAATCGAAGGGAGACACAAAATGCTGGAGTAACTCAGCGGGACAGGCAGCATCTCAGGAGAGAAGGAATGTGTGACGTTTGGGTCGAGACCTTTCTTCAGTCTGATACTGCCTGTCTCGCTGAGTTACTCCAGCAATTTGTGTCTAACAAACAGACTATAATGTTTGCTTGAAGATTAAATATGTATGGAAGCAT
>CM075980.1:55386708-55491611 GCA_038087875.1 Malacoraja senta | reverse complement strand
ACATGTGTGGCTTCTCACCAGTTCCCACATTGTAAAGATGTGCAGGTTTGTAGGTTCACAAAAATGCTGGAGAAACTCAGCGGGTGCAGCAGCATCTATGGAGCGAAGGAAATAGGCAACGTTTCGGGCCGAAACCCTTCTTCAGACTGATAGGGGGTGGGGAGAAGAAAGGAAAAAAGGCGGAGGAGGAGCCCCAGGGCTGGGGGAGGGGAGGAGACAACCAGAGGGCTGATGAAGGGGAGGGGACAGCAAGGGCTAGCAGAATTGGGAGAATTCAATGTTCAAGCTCCCAGGATGTAGACTGCCCAAGCGGAATATGAGGTGCATTTCCTCCAATTTCCGGTGTTGCTCGCTGTGGCCATGGAGGAGACCCAGGACAGAAAGGTCAGATACAGAATGGGAGGGGGAGTTGAAGTGCTGAACCACCGGGAGGTCAGGTTGGTTATTGCGGACCGACCGACCTAACCTACCGACCTAACCGGTACAAACCTACCGACTCCCATGGCTATCTGGACTACACTTCTTCCCTCCCTGCTTCCTGTAAGGACTCCATCCCCCACTCCCAATTCCTCCGTCTAAGCCGCATCTGCACCCAGGATGAGGCGTTCCACACCAGGGCATCCGAAATGTCCTCATTCTTCAGGGAACGGGGGTTCCCCTCCTCCACCATAGATGAGGCTCGCACCAGGGTCTCTGCCATACCCCGCAACACTGCTCTCTCTCCCCATCCCCCCACTCATAACAAGGGCAGAGTCCCCCTAGTCCTCACTTTTCACCCCACCAGCCGTCACATACAACAAGTGATCCTCCGTCAGTTTCGCCACCTCCAACGTGACCCCACCACTCGCCACATCTTCCCATCTCCCCCCATGTCTGCCTTCCGCAAAGACCGCTCCCTCCGTAACTCCCTTGTCAATTCTTCCCTTCCCTCCCGTACCACCCCCTCCCCGGGTACTTTCCCTTGCAACCGCAAGAGATGCAACACTTGTCCCTTCACCTCCCCCCTCGACTCCATTCAAGGACCTAAGCAGTCGTTCCAGGTGTGACAGAGGTTCACCTGCATCTCCTCCAACCTCATCTATTGCATCCGCTGCTCTAGATGCCAGCTGATCTACATCGGTGAGACTAAGCGGTGGCTTGGCGATCGTTTCGCCGAACACCTCCGGTCTGTCCGCAATAACCAACCTGACCTCCCGGTGGCTCAGCACTTCAACTCCCCCTCCCATTCCGTATCTGACCTCTCTGTCCTGGGTCTCCTCCATGGCCACAGCGAGCAACACCGGAAATTGGAGGAAATGCACCTCATATTCCGCTTGGGCAGTCTACATCCTGGGGGCTTGAACATTGAATTCTCCCAATTCTGCTAGCCCTTGCTGTCCCCTCCCCTTCATCAGCCCTCTGGTTGTCTCCTCCCCTCCCCCAGCCCTCGGGCTCCTCCTCCGCCTTTTTTCCTTTCTTCTCCCCACCCCCTATCAGTCCGAAGAAGGGTTTCTGCCCGAAACGTTGCCTATTTCCTTCGCTCCATAGATGCTGCTGCACCCGCTGAGTTTCTCCAGCATTTTTGTGTACCTTCGATTTTCCAGCATCTGCAGTTCCTTCTTTAACAGGTTTGTAGGTTAATTGGCTTCTGTAAATTGTCCCTAGTTGGAGGATTGAACGAATGTACGGGATGATCGCTAGTCGGCATGGACCCGGTGGGACGAAGGGCCAGTTTCCACCCAGTATTTCTGAGGGTGGAACTAAACTAAACAGACAGCACGGAAACAGGCTGACCATCAAACACCCATTACACTAATCTTACATTAATCCCACTATGAGGTTTCCTCATTCCTATCGATTCATCTACACACCAGTGCCAATTTACAGGAAAATTAACCTGGCTACCTTACCTAGATTTTCCACTTCATATTTCTATTTCTCAATTTCAGAATCCTAGACGTTTCACTCACAAAAGCCAAATTCAATTACAAATACAGCTTTGAACGACTGCAATAAAAACTACGGTGATGGCAGAATCTCCTCAAAATTAATTAAATATTTTCACAGAATCTTAAAGTAAAGGAATTGTATGGCACGGAAACAGACGCATTTACCCTAACTTGTCCATGTCATCACTAATGTCTACCTACCCTACTTTTATTCAATCACTACATTTAATTCAAGCCCATACCCTTCAACACCTTTCCTGCCTAAGGATTTGTGGAAAGGCCTTTCAAACATTGTAATTCCATGATTACCCTCTTTTCCGATCACCCAGACAATATTGGAGAAATATAGAACTGCAGATGCTGGTTAATACATAAAAGGACACAAATGTACTGGAGTAACTCAGCGGGCCAAGCAGCATCTCTGGAGAATATGGATAGATGACGTTTCGGGTCAAGACCCTTCTTCAGACTTTTGGATCCAGTTTGTCAATACATCTGGTATCTCACATCAGTTGAGTTTATTATTCTAAGTTGTTCATTCACCTTCTCACATCAGTTATGCCTAATGTTTTAACCTTTATGGACCAGTCTACTATACAGGGCCTGGTCCAAAAACCCTACTAAAGTCCATGTAAACCACTTCTACTGCTCTGCCCCCACCAATTTTCTTAGTCACCTCCTCAAAAAACTCAATCAGAATTGTCATTTATGATCATGTGCAGGTTAGTCGGTTAATGGTGAATTGTCCCTAGTGTGTAGGATGGAACTGGTGTATGGGTGATGATTGGTTGACGCAGACTCGGTAGGCTGAAGGACCTGTTTCTATGCTGTATCTTTAAACTAAAGGGTGGGATAATGTTGTCCAATATTAATTTATCCATAGCATGCAAATGAATGTCGTGGTCAGGGCCTGTTTCTATGTTGTATCTCTAAACTAAACTAATCTAAACTAAACTAAACAAAAGAGTGGGATTATGTTGACCAATATTATTTTTTCTTTACCATGAAAACTAATGAAGTGTTCATTTATCCTTTTGCTGTGTGTGGAAGCTTTCTGTGGACAGATTAGCCGCAGCATATCCTGCTTCATGAAGCAGTCTGAACTTCAAAGGCATTTAGAGCATGAAGGAACTGCGGATGCTGGTTTATACCGAAGATAGACATAAAGCGCTGGAGTAACTCAGTGGGTCGGGCGGCATCTCTGGTGTTGTTTCGGGGCAGAACCATTCTTCCGATTTGTGTCGATCTTCAAAGGCAGTTAATTAGCGGTGAAATCTGTTGGGAAGTTCCAGAGGTCATGGAGAGTGCTATATAAATGCAACCAGTTTCTTTTATTAATTTAAAAAAAAACTCAATACAGACATTTGGGTCACCAGCTTGCTTCAGAAATTAAATGATGGTGTTCATTCCTAGCCGTGTAATTTTAGAGCCATTAACTGTACAGTATTGTGACAACTTTTCAGAATCTTCAAAGCATGCGATTAAAGGCTTGTATCCTTGAAGCTCTCTAATGAGTCTACGCTTCCGTGCAAGCTGGAAACACATGCTGGGAAAAGCATGACCTTGCATTCATCTGCCACTATGTTTAAAACATTTTTTTTTGCAAATAGAACTGCCCTTTTTTTTAATCATTAATTGAGCCTTTCCCAGTTTAAAATAAAATAAAAATCCAGTAGTTTGGCTTCCTTTTATGTGTGGTCTGACCCACAGTCAGTGACAATTAACAAGACAATTATAAAATAAAAGTAGGGGAGAAAGGAACTGCAGATGCGGGTTTACACCAACGATAGACACGGAGTGCTTGAGTATCTTAATGGGTCAGGCAGCATCTCTGCAGAAAAAGGATGGGTGGCATTTTGGGCCGGAACCCTTCTTCAGACATACCTGACACACCCCGTTGGGAGGCACGGTGGCGCAGCGGTAGAGTTGCTGCCTTACAGCACTTATAACGCCAGGCACCCGGGTTCGATCCCGACTATGGGTACTGTCTGTACAGAGTTTGTACTTTCTCCCTGTGACTGCGTGGGTTTTCTCCAAGATCTTCGATTTCCTCCCACACTCCAAAGACGTACACGTTTGTAGGTTAATTGGCTTGGTATAAATGTAAATTGTCCCTAGTGTGTGTAGGATATTGCTAGTGTGTGGGCCGAAGTTCCTGTTTCCGTGCTGTATCTGTATCTCTAAATTAAGGATCCTGACCCAAAATGTCACCCATCCTGTTTCTCCAGAGATACTGCTTGCCTCGCTGAGATACTCCAGTATTTTGTGTCTATCGATAATAAGAATTGCCTCCTTGTAGAATGCCCTGTGCTCATAGAGCGTGCCCTGATTAAATGTTACAATTAAAACACGGGGGACCCAGAGAAAACTAAGCACTCTTAGATGGAGAAGACAGCAATGAGGTGGAAAGGGCTGAGATCTTCAAGACCTTGACATAAATATTACCAACGATCTGTCGTGGACCAACCATATTGAAGCGATAGCCAAGACCAACATTGCCTCTACTTCCTCAGGAGATTGAGGAGCTGGGTTTGGGAACCGCTGTGCCCAAAGCCGCAAATTGCAGCGTTATGGATATCGCCAGTACACAGGCCAGACTTCTCACCATTGGCTCCTCACCGTGAAATCTACATTTTATGCTTCCTCAGAAAAGCAGCAGACATAATCAAAGATGCCCCACCTTGTCATCCCTTCTTCTTCCTTCTTCTTTTGAGCAAAATGTGCACCACCAGACTCAAGAACAGCTTCACCCCCTCTGTTATCAGGCTCTGTTAACTGTCCTTCCATTCATTAAGGTACTGCCCGATTCACTTTCACCCCAGTGTGGACATTGGACCTTGTCAATGGAACTGATGCTGAGACCTATATTCTGCACTCTGTATCTTTCCCTTTGTTCTACCTATTGTACTTGAGTTTGGCTTGATGGTATTTATGTACAACATTAACTGATTTGATTGTATAGCACGCAAAACAAAACATTTCACTGTACCTCGGCACACGTTACAATAATAAACCTAAACCTAAAGTTAAACCTCGATTCAAACTTAGTACAATAAATATCAGAGATAAATATTTCATGGCAGTATTTGAGGCATCTGGCAATTAACACAGAAGACAAGTAACATCTTGAATGCTGAGTTTTATTTAATGATTCATGGGATGTAGTTGTCAGCATTTATTGACTATTCCCAATTGGTCTAAATTACTAATACACAAGCTAGGCACACAACAGCAAACCCAACAAAAATTAGATCATAATAATAGAAAAATACGAATAAGTCATGATGTGACTTTAGAGGACGAGTTAGGCTGCATTTGGAGTATTGCGAAGATAGACACAAATGCTGTAGTAACTCAGTGGGACAGGCAGCATCTCTGGATAGAAGGAATGGGTGACGTTTTGGATTGAGACCCTTCTTCAGACTTGAAGACTTGGAGACTTGGAGTATTGCATTCAGTTCTGGTCACCCCCATTCCAGGAAGCATGTGGCGGCTTTGGAAACAGTGCAGAGGAGGTTTACTGTGTAGGAAGGAACTGCAGATGTTGGTTTCAACCGAAGGTAGACACAAAATGCTGGAGTAACTCAGCGGGACAGGCAACAGATCTGGAGAGAAGGAATGGGTGACATTTCGGGTCGAGACCCTTCTTAAGACTGCAGGCTGGACTAGGAGGTATTAGCTATAGGGAGAGGGTGGACAGACTTGGATTGTTTGTTCTGCAATGCCAGAGGTTGCGGGGAGACCAAATAGAAGTATATAAAATTGCGAGATGCATAGTTCGGGTATACTGTCAGAACTTTTTTCACGCGGTGGAAAAATCAAATACTAATGGGCATAGCTTTAAGATGAGTGGTGCAAAGTTTAAAGGAGATGTACAGGGTAATTTTTTTACACAGAGGGTGATGAGTGCCTGGAACACGCTGCTGGGGTTGGTGGTTGAAACAAATACATTAGTGGCATTCAAAAGACTTTTGGACAGACATATGCAAGTGCAGGGAATAGAGGGATATACATAGGCAAATAGATAAGTGATGATCTTGGCATCATGTTTGGCACAGACATGGTTTGATCAAAAGACCTGTTCCTGTGCTGTGCCTTTCTATGTTCTATGCTTTAACCAGAATAGACAGATTTAAGATGTGGAAAGAGATGGGGAGTATCGTTTTTAAACCTGATGGTCTTTAACATACAGCACGTAATCCTCCAACATTTTCGCCACCTCCAACGGGATCCCACTACTAGCCACATCTTCCCATCTCCACCCCTTTCTGCTTTCCGCAGAGACTGTTCCCTCCACAACTCCCTGGTCAACTCGTCCCTTCCCACCCAAACCACCCCCTCCCAGGTACTTTCCCCTGCAACCGCAGGAGATGCAACACCTGTCCCTTTACCTCCCCCCTTGACTCCATTCAAGGACACCGGCAGTCTTTCCAGGCGAGGCAGAGGTTCACTTGCACCTCCTCCAACCTCATCTACTGTATCTGCTGTTCCAGGTGTCAACTCCTGTACATCGGCGAGACCAAGCGCAGGCTCGGCGATCGTTTCGTTGAACACCTCCGCTCAGTCCGTCTTAACCCACCTGATCTCCAGGTTGCTCAGCACTTTAATTATCCCTCCCATTCCCAATCTGACCTTTCTGTCCTGGGCCTCCTCCATAGTCAGAGTGAGTCCCAGCACAAATTGGAGGAACAGCGCCTCATATTTTGCTTGGGTAGCTTACACCCCAGCGGTATGAACATTGACTTCTCTAACTTCAAATAGCCCTTGCTTTCCCTCTCTCCATCCCCTCCCCTTCCCAGTTCTCCCACCAGTCTTACTGTCTCTGACTACATTATATCTCTGTCCCGCCCACTCCCCTGACATCAGTCTGAAGAAGGGTCTCGATCTGAAATGTCACCCATTCCTTCTCTCCAGTGAAGCTGCCTGCCCCGCTGAGTTACTCCAGTATTTTGTGTCTACACCCGGTCTCAGAAAGAACACACTCTCAGAAAGAACAGGGAAAAACAGATCCAAGGCTCTCAGGTAAAAGGAATTGATTATGTACATAACCAATTACATAGCCTACAACCCTGCACGATTATGTACTCAAAAAGGATGGGTCTATAAAGCTTTAGATTAGTTATGTTTAGTTTATGCAGTGCGGAAACAGGCCCTTCAGCCCACCAAGTCAGCGCCGACCAGTGATAACCTGCACACCAGATCTATCCTACTAACTAGGAACAAATTACATAGCCAATTACATAGCCTACAAACCTGCACGTGTTTGGAGTGTGGGAGGAAACCGGAGAAACTCGGAGAAAGCCCACGCGGTCACAGGGAGAACGTGCAAAATCCGTAGTCAGGATCGAACCCGGAACCCTGATGCTGTAATTCAGCAACTCTACCACTGTGCCACTGGAGGAAAGGCTGGAAAGCAAGGTTGTGTGTTGCTCAAAAAGCCACTCAAAAACCTACCTCCTGCGATGTGACTCCACAGTGATGTTAAATCACCTCATTTGCACAATTTATTTTGTTGATTTGAAACTGCCACTTAATAAAATAGCCATGTTTGTTAAAATCACAGTTCTGTAAACAATATTTCCCCCCCTCTAACCCTCATGGTTTACCACATCAACATCATTAAGGGTAGACAAAAGTGCTGGAGAAACTCAGCGGGTGCAGCAGCATCTATGGAGCGAAGAAAATAGGCAACGTTTCTGGCCGAAACCCTTCTTCAGACCCGCTGGGTTTCTCCAGCACTTTTGTCTACCTTCGATTTTCCTGCATCTGTAGTTCTTTCTTAAACATCATTAAGGGAACAGATTCAATATTGGAAATACCACATTTGTTGATTTAAATTATCACAGTTATTAGCAACTAATTGTTAAGCCACTAAACTAGTGTGCCATTTTAAAATTTGTTTTGAATCAACATTTGTACAAATACATTAACATGATCCCAGTGTGAGTAACTCGGGAAAAATACAGTGGAATTTCCAGAGTTTTCCAAAATTGGTCATTATCGCAATTCCATCCAGGAATGAAAGTTATTTTTATTTAGTTAACAATGAAAGACAAATAGCATCATGGCATCAAAACATTAGGCCTAAACCCCTTCACGTTCATGGGTTATATTGACCTTGGAATACATCTCTGATCTTTATCTACTTTTACATAGCACACATAATATAGAAAAGTACAGCACAGAAACAAGCCCTTTGACCCACAATATTGGTGTAAACACGATTCCAATCTTTTCTGCACTCTATCGATAGCCTCCACATCCTTCCTGTAATGGGGTGACCAGAACTGTACACAGTACTTCAAATGTGGCCTAATGTGGCCGCAGCGAGACTTCTGACGGGCACCCGAAAAAGGGACTACATCACCCCGATTCTGGCCACTCTCCACCGGCTCCCAGTGCGGTTCAGAATCAATTTCAAGCTCCTCCTTTATGTATACAAAGCCCTTAACGGGCTTGCCCCCACCTACATCAGAAATCTGCTAACCAACCATACTACCTCCAGGTCCCTCAGGTCGTCCGACTTGGGGTTACTGACCATCCCGCGGTCCAGGCATAAACTCGGGGGCAACCGCGCTTTTGCGGTTGCAGCACCTAGACTATGGAACAGCATCCCTCTTCCCATCAGAACTGCCCCCTCCATCAACTCTTTTAAGTCTAGAGTTAAAATTATTTCTACTCACAAGCGTTGCTAGAGGTCCTCTGAGGGAGTGCTGTATGTATGTATATAGGTATGTTTTGTTAGATCTACAGTATGTACCATTGTTTGTAGCATGTTAATACCTGCACTGATGTAAAGCACTTTGGTCAACGAGAGTTGTTTTTAAATGTGCTATAGAAATAAAATTGACTTGACTTGACTAATCAAAGTCCTATAAAGCTGCATCATGACTTTCTGACTCTTACTTGTACTCAATGCCCCAACTAATGAAGGCAAGCATACCATAAGCCTTCTTTACAACTTTTAATTTAGAGATACAGCGCGGAAACAGGCCTTTCGGTCCAGCGAGTTTATCTCCACCAGCGATCCCTGTACAATAACACTATCCTACCCGCGAAGGTCAATTTACAATCTTTACCAAAGCCATTTAAGCTACAAACCTATGTGTCTTTGGAATGTGCGAGGAAACCGGAGCTCACAGAGAAAACCCACATGGTCAAGGGGAGAATGTATTCAGTCAGCATCCATAGTCAGGATCGGATCCAAATCTCTGGCGCTATAAGGCAGCAACTCTACCGCTGTGCTACCATGCCCCCCTTACTCTACTTGTGTTGCCACTCTCAGGGAGCTATGGACTTGGTCCCCAAGATCCTTCTGTATAATAATGCTGTTAAAGGTTGTGCCATGAACTGTATACTTACCCCTTACATTTTAGGTCATAATTCTATCCTCCTTTCTAATGCATTGTGAGAGTACCTTTTCCTCAGAGACAGCAAAGATGCCAGATATCAAGTTACGTTTATTGTTATATGCAGAAATATGCTGAAATATGGTGAGGTGCAGATACAAAGATAATAGGGGCACCCCACAAATTCTAAATGCCTGATGTAGCTATGCAATAAATTCTAGTCTGGCTATTGCAGTCTGTCTTAAGGCTGATATATATTTGCTGTTATTTAATAACCTGGTTGAAGGAATATAATCTAAATCTCATATTTTTTATTTACATCTGACAGCAGGAGATTGCATTATAATGTGAAACACTTTTGAATAATTGGTCTGTGAAGAAATATGTTCTTCCTGATCCCATATCCTGCTGACGTTGATAATGGTGGGAAATAAATGTCAAGGCCAAAAACGAATCTTATTCAGCTTATGTTGAATGGCAGAAAAGTAAATGAAAGTGGGGCAGTATCCAGTGCAAAACAGTACAGATCGAAATGGAACAAAGGAATAAAAATAAGATGAGATTTTTTTGAAGATATTGTACTAACGTTTCAACAATAAATGTATTTACAAAAAGTGTAAGAAAAGATTAAAGGGGGTTGTTGTTGTTGGGAACGTTGCTAAACAGAAAATTAGGGAGGCACAGTGGTGCAGTGGTAGAGTTGCTGCCTTACAGCACCAGAGACCCGGGATTGATCCTGACTATGTCTGTCTGTACTGAGATCGCACGTTCTCCCTGTGACCACTGGTCTTCTCCGGGTGCTCCGGTTTCCTCCCACACTCCAAGGACGTGCAGGTTTAGAGATTAATTGGCTTCGGCATAGATTGTAAATTATCCCTAGTGTGTACGATAATGCTTGTGTGTATGGGGATATCGCTGGTCGATGTGGGTTCAGTGGGCCGAGGGCCCTGTTTCTGCACTGTATCTCTAAAGTCTAAAGTATAAAGAGTTGCTGCCTTACAGTTCCAGAGACCCAGGTTCAATTGTTTCTTTATTAAGGTACTAAGGGACACTGAAATACTTTTAGGCATACAGACGATCACCACAGATAAGTACAATCCTCCGGTTAGAACAAAATGTATAGAACAACCCACTGAGTCCCATATGCACGAGCGCCATATTGGTGCTCCAGTCCCAGCTGCAGCTTGCCACAAAGGCCCGTTGCAGCCATTGCCTCCATTCTGGTCGTCCCGCGATCTGTCGTCACTCTCTTTGCACAGTCCTCTTCAGCCTGTGTTTTCCGTGGAGCACCTCCCTCAGCCGACCTTGAGGGCGCAGATGGCCAGGTGCCGTCTGTACTCAGTTTGCATGTTCTCCCTGTGACCACGTGGGTTTTCTCCTGGTGCTCCGGTCTCCTCCCACATTTTGAGGTTTCTGTAAATTGTCACTAGTGTGTAGGATAGAACACTGAATGAGTCATCATTGGTAGTCAGGGACACATTAGGCCGAAGGGTCTGTTTCCACGCTGCATCTCTAAACTAAAATAAACCAAGAACACATGGTGCGCTTTAACCTTGATATAGTTTGGACTAACCAAGTTAATAACAGTACTGTGCAAAAACAATTTCTGGTATGTATTGTCGATGTTTTTGATTGAAAAATACAGTATGGAAGTAGGCTCTTTGGCCCACCGAGACCACACTGACCATAGATCTCCCGTTCACACTACATCTATGCTATCCCACTTCACACCCGCCCCCTGCATACAGGGACAATTTACAGAGGCCAATTAACCTGCAACCACACGTGTCTTTGGGATGTGGTAGGAAACCGATGCAGCTCTACCAGCTACGCCACCCTCTTGTATTAAGCCTACTATATACCAAGCCTAAGTTATTCTTATGTTTTATTCTCCCCATATTCCCAGACTACACACTAGGGGCACCTTCTAGTTAACCCAGCAACCCACACAGAGATGTGGGAGTTTAGAGAACATGTGGGGGGAGAAAGCAAGAAGAGATTAATGAAGGTAGACACAAAAAGCTGGAGTAACTCAGCGGAACAGGCAGCAACTCTGGAGAGAAGGAATGGATAACGTTTCGGGTGGAGACCCTTCTTTCAATCTGAAGAAGGATCTCGACCCAAAATGTCACCCATTCCTTCTCTCCAGAGATGCTGCCTGTCCCGCAGAGTTACTCCAGCATTTTGTGTCTACCTTCGATTTAAACCAGCATCTGCAGCTCCTTCCTACACACAAGAGATGAATGAATATGGATGATTGCAATGAAAGGCTCCAAGAGTTGATTGTCCTGCTCCATTTTACTATGTTTCTATTAATTGTAAGATTAAATGAGAACTTACCAGTTTGAAGTTTGATCTTTATTTTATGAGGAGTTACGTTGGTGATTACGTGAAGAAGACCTGTCAGGGCGCATGCGCGTCAATCTTCAAAGCAGCGGTATGAAATCACAGATAACAGAATATTTGAAGTAACATAGTAAGATGAGCAACATGAGAACTACCATATGACCTTTTATGAGAGAGAGGGTTGGGCGTGGTGGGCACGTAATCACCAACGTAACTCCTCATGAAATAAAGATCAAACTTCAAACTGGTAAGTTCTCGTTTAATCTTACTATTTTACTTCGGAGTCACGACAGTGATTCCGTGAAGAGTTCAAAGCTCTGTGATTTTATGCCACAGATTCAAATCCCGGCTACTCACTGCATTGATTGACTTCGGATGAGAAACAATCAATAATGCGTTAAACATGAAATTGAATATCATGCAGTAACAATTGTTTTGAATAACCAAAACAAACAGTAACCCCTCTATCCCAGGGGAAACTAAACAGAACTTAATACTGAATTTGTAAACAGCCCCCCATCGGCAATCGGCCAATGGTAAAAATTGTTGAAAAAACAATTCATTTGACGGCGCCTGGGAACATCCATCGCCCTGGCCGCCGACCTTGCTGCTGCACTAGTGGAATAAGGTGTATACAGGTCAGTGTTAATACCTGCCTGAATCAACACTTGCTTTAACCACCTTGAAATAGTCTGCTCTGACACTCTCTTGTGTGGTTTCTTGTAACTGATAAACAATCCTGTTTCCACATTTCTTAAGGTCCTTGCAGCTTCAATATAATGTAATAAATGTGTCCTTACACATAAACATGGATCAGTAGGTTATGCTGAAATCACAATTTTCAACCCTGTGACACCTGGCCTGCTCTGTTTGAGCAGGTCGTAAATATATAACATAACATTCTCTTCAGCCACTTCCATCCTGTCTAGCTGAAGCTTTTGCAAAATCTGCATTCGCTATGCTGAACCAATGCCATGAGCATTACCAACTTCATGGTGAGTTTTGTCAATTCAGAGACGTGACAGGAACCCACCGTCGAAGCATCTTGAGGACCACACTTGCATCCCAGATCGCCATATACCTGGGTTTAGGAGGTTTGGAGTTGAAATTCCTTTCATCAATCGAGCTATGAGATGATGAAAACCCAATAGGATCTTTTCCTGACCCCATCAAAACCATACGAGGACAAAGCACTTAAAGCTGTATTAATGGTGCTATAACTGAGCCCCTCATCATCGTAGAGTGTCGACAGGAACTCTAAAATATCCACAATACCTGCAGTACTATAGTCAATATTATTTTGTACACAATATTGCTCCCTTTTTTTTTTTTTCCTTTACATAAGTAATATACCGCTTTTGAGTACTCTTTCTCCAGGCTGCAGTGAGCATGCTCACCGTTCGGACAGACAGTCCTCGCCCCAGGTATGGCCTTCTTAAAACCTGCAAATTAACAAGTCAATACGATCACATAACGGATGACTTTCCCGTGTTAGCGGATGCTCCAGTAAATTCCTATGCTTGGGAACCACCAAAGGAGGTTGGATCCCTAACTGTAACATCAAAAGGAACCATGCTTGAGTCGGGCAATTAGGTATTACAAGCACCCCCGAAGCGGCATCCTGCTTGATTTTTTGCAGACTCCGACCTATGAGGCAGAATGGTGGAAAATATATAAAATCATACCACCCCAATGTAGCGAGAAAGCATCAATTGCAACTGCCCCCTGGTCTGGTTCCCGTGAAACATATTTAGGTAGCTGGTGGTTAAACCTCGATACAAAACAAATCGATATCTGGCATTCATATATAAGTACTATATTATTGAACACCTCCTGGTTCAACATCCAATCTGTGTTGTCATGGAACTTTCGTGACTTGGCGTCTGCTACTATGTTGAATCTACCTGGTAGATAAATAGCTGAAAACCAAATATCTTTTTCAATGCACCAGGCCCAAATTTGATTAGCCAATCTGTCACAAGATACCGACTTGATTCCACCGATGTGATTAATATATATGCCACTGCCGTAGTATTGTCAATCTGAAACTGAACATGCAGGTTACCTTTGTTAGAGCAATAAGCCTTAACCATAAAAACTCATAAAAACTTCAAACTGGTAAGTTCTCGTCAATAACCCTTCGTTTAATCCTTCTATTATAGATAAAGCTTATACACAATGGGATAGATTAGGAATTAAAACGCTTGGTGACTTGTATGAAACTGGAAAATTACTTTCATTTCAACAATTACAAATAAAATATAAACTCGGAAATAATCAATATTTTAAATATTTTCAAATATGCGACTATTTGAAAAAATATACAAAAGATCATAATAACCCAGCAGATGTACTGGACGAGGCAATGCAGATAAAAGCGGAATCAGCAAACTTAATATCATATTTGTATAATATTATCTTAAATGCACAAATACCATCTACGGAGGGTATCAGAAGAGACTGGGAACAAGAGTTAGCTATTAAAATTTCAAAGGAAAGTTGGAATGAATACTTATTAAACGTGCATAAATGCTCGATTAATGTAAGACACACTTTAATACAATTTAAAATTTTACATAGATTATATTATTCGAAAACTAAAATTCATCTATTTGTGATAAATGTCAATCCCAAGAAGCTACCATAACGCACTCATTCGTTTCTTGTACAAAAATTCAAAAATTTTGGAATGAAATTTTTGAAATCTTTACAAAGTTATTTAAAACAAGACTGATACCCAAAGCAGAATGGATTATCTTCGGTATAACGGATGGTCCAGATCTAACTGTGTTTCAAAAGAAACTAATGGACTATGGGTTAATAACTGGAAAAAAGCTAATTCTAAAATTTTGGAAGAAGGCTCCAATACCAACTATAAATATGTGGATTTCAAATATGTTTGAAACATTACACCTAGAAGAGATAAGACACCTCCTAGCAGGTAAACCAGATCACTTCCACCTGACGTGGTCTGCATTTATAGAATTATTACAAACATAGGGTGCAAAAGTACTTAAAAAAAAAAAAAATTGAGGTCAGGTAAGGGGGGATGATAGTTGAAGAGTTGGTATGTCCCATTTACGTAATGCTCATAAAAATATTTGTTTCTCTCTTTTTCCTCTTTCTCTCTTTCTTTCTTTCCTAGGGTCTATTTCTTAACTCTTTTTCTTTTGTTTTTAATTTTGCTCTTATAGGGTCTTCGTCCTTTTTTGTTGTCACATTTCCTACACTTTCACTTTTTCCTTCACTTTCTTCTTTCTTTCAATCTTTTCCTTTTCTAGTGTAAAAAATAAATGGAGTACATTAATTGTAAGAAGATATAAATGACAAGTACTAATGTATGTGGTTGTAATGTAATGTACTTCTAATAAAATACAAATTAAAAAAAAAAAAACTCTTAATAGTTAATTCCCCATGTCTGCAGAAGCGATGCCTCTTGCTCAGTCCATCTTCCTCCACAGCTGAAACTCGTATCCGTGACACCCCACCCGAGTGCACTGACATTCATCTGCAAAATCATGGAAGGCTGGTCAAGCACTACCTTGCTAGAACCCCTGGACACATGGTGAATCCACCATTGCAAATCAGAAACAGCCTCTGCTGATAACTGCATGGGTCTATTATAATGACCCAAATGTATCCTTAGTGCCTCCATTAGCTTGATACAGCTGTCAATTAGCTCTACCCTTTCTCCCTGGGCAGAGTCACTTAATTGAATCAATCGTGACCCAAATAGTCAGGTGTTAATTTGGATTTCTCTGGATGGATAATGCCCAATCTTTGAAAATTGGATTTAACAACTACCACCGGTACTTCAGCTGTTCTCTTGGATACCTCTGTAATCAAGATATCATCGAGATAAGCCATGAGCACCTGACCCTGGCCTCTCAGCATGCCTATTATAGGTTTTAACAATTCTGTGCCATAGTTGATCCATCCAGGTGAATTTCAAATATCCTCTATCCTGCAAATGAACAGACATTGAGTAATCCGCATCTTTAAGCTCTATAGTCGCCATATAGCATCCTCTGGACCCAGTTGCTTGGCCGTGACAATTCCATCTTACAATGTCTATACTGCATCCCCCATCCATTTTTGGCCTGGGAAAATATTAGACACAAATTGATGGGGTTGGTGAACCGACTTTCCAATTACACCTTTAACACATAAGCTTCCAAGCGCAGTCTAAACCTCCATCTGTTCTGTTAATGAAAACTGAACAGTTCTCCCAGAAACATGCTGAATGTCCAAATCACAATTTGGATTGAACTCCATTCGAAACCCTTGAATAACACTCAGTATAAACAGAGCTGAGGTAATTTGCTTCCATTCATCCCAGAACAGATTTAATGTACCCCCAGATTTTAGTTGTGTCACATTTGATGTGTGCACATGTGAAACCAGGCCCACCTACCTCCTTGGTACCTGGTGGATCCCGTTGTCCCCGGCCCCTGGCGGGAAGCCCCACGTTTGACCGTATTCCCGCTGCAGAATGCCACCTGCACATCTGCATTGCCGGCCGACTTGTTCCTGGTCCAGACCAATCTGTCCCTTGTTTGTAGCGGTACTTTCATTTTTGGAAACTTGCCGACCGCCGGTGGTTTGATCAAGCCCACCGTCTTTGCCTCGTCATCCATCTCCTAGGTCCTCTCCGAAGAGTAGGTTGGCCGGCTGTATGTTGCTGGAATGGCAGAGTGCTGCAAACTTGGGATTAATGGTGGGCCGAATGGCACTTTCCCTGAGACAATTATCTCAAAATGGGTGCTACAAAGCAACCCTAGTACCTCTTGCTGCATCTCCGACAGATGCCCTCCATCCACCGTTCTAGCGAACGCCGTGATTCCTGAGCCAAGTAGTTTCAGGATTCTCTGCAGCTTCATCTCCTGGGCACTGCACGCCCACGCCCGTCTGGCTCCATATCACCCGGTTCACTGCTGGCACCTTCAGCAACACTCAGTTCCCCGGGGTCTCCTGTTCTTGGCGGTTCCAGACTCTGACGGGACAGCGAATCGTGCTGCCAGAGATAGGACCTCTGACAACGGCCGTCTTTGCTAGGCTCGAACTCACCGTCAGAGTCGGGGTCAGAACTCAGCTGACCCTCTGCAGTCGCCTTTTCAATGAGGGTGCTATCGAGCAGCCTCTATATCGTGGAGGCCAGCTCATCTCCCAGTGGCTCTCCAGACTCTGACGGGACAGCGAATCGTGCTGCCAGAGATGGGACCTCTGACAACGGCCGTCTTCGCTAAGTTCCAAGTCACCGTCAGAGTCGGGGTCAGAACATAGCTGACTCTCTGCACTCACCTCATCCATGAGGGTGCTATCAAGCAGCCCTCTACCAGGTGCTGCCGGCGCGGCCTCTTCTGCAGCCTGCAGCCCACACGACTCCTCCCCCCGGAGTGTGCGTTGCTGGAGCAACCTCTGTATGAGTTGCTCCATTTGGGATAACCGTTTAAAAAACGGTATCCAGCCCCGTACGGGATTCGTCGCGGCCCGACTCAGTTGAGTCCGAGGGCCTCCCGGACTTTTCCGTTGGCCTTACGCCCGACTGGCGTTGGCTTTGGTGCTTTGTAGCACTAATTCTGCAGTCGCCCCGCTCCCGGTCGGCAACTGTGCAGGGGTACGAGGCAGCCGCTCACAGACCGCACTCCCGCGGCTCTCCTGCTTACCAGCGGCTCGCCTCCCCCTGGTCGTCTTCACCATGGTGCCCTGTAAAAACCCAACAGAGCACGGCACCACAGTAAAACAACTTCTTACTCTTGCTCCAGCTAAGTTTTCCCACTTAGCTGGAGTTTAAAATTGTCCTCCCGCTGGTCCGTGCGCCAATGTGTCAGACGTAATGACGCGCATGCACCCTGACGGGTCTTCTTCACGGAATCACTGTCGTGACTCCGAAATAAAATTGCTCTTGAGAATCGCTCACGTAGTTCTCTGAAGGAATATTTTTCGTATGTGGTAGGGAGCTCCGCGCAATGAAACTGGATGGTTCATTTCCAAGCGTGGATGGTGTGTGACAGTGGAAATTCGAAGATGATGGCATCTTCATTCTGCCCTTCATCGCAGATGCCATGGGTTGAGGAGAAACCATGGGTGGATGTGCATCGTGTTGACGCTGCACACTGTAGCCATGCGACAGTGGGGGAGGAGGAACCAATTTTGATGTCAAGAGTCAAGTCGTCAAGAGTGATTTATTGTCATATGTCACAAAAATGGCATATTTAGTTTAGTTTAGAGATTCAGCGCAGAAACAGGCCCTTCGGCCCATCGATTCCACACCAACCAACAATAGCACTATCCCATACACAGGGACAATTTACAATTTTACAAAGCCAATTAAGCTACAAACCTGTACGTCTTTGGAGTGTGGGAGGAAACCTCAAGAAATCAACAGGCTTATGAAGATGAAAATGATTTATTTTGTTATTTTCAATACCTTGTTTTTTTGTGTGTTAGTGTGTTAAAATTACCAAAAATAATCCTTCACTAACTTTGAATCATGGAGTGATACAGCACGGAAACAGACGCTTCAGCCTAATTCATCCATGCCGACCAAAATGCCCCATCTAAGCAAATTCCATTTGGCCACGTTTGGCCTATATCCCTTTAAACCACAGAAGGCAGTGGAGGCCAATTCACTGGATGTTTTCAAGGGAGTTAGATTTAGCTCTTAAGGCTAAAGGAATCAAGGGATATGGGGAAAAAGCAGGAATGGGATACTGATTTTGGATGATCAGCCATGATCATATTGAATGGCGATGCTGGCTCGAAGGGCCGAATGGTCTACTCCTGCACCTACTTTCTATGTTTCTATGTTTCTATAGGCAGAAGAAGGGTCCCAACGTGCTGAGTTACTCCAGTATTTTATGTCTATCTTTGGTAAAAATCGGCATCAGCCATTCATTTTTATTACATTATTCCCTCTAAACCTTTCCTATCTATGTACCTGTATACTTATTTTAAAAGGTGTTGTAGTACCTGCCTCAACTACCTCCTCTGGCAGCTCGCTCCATACATCCACCAACCTCTGAGTAAAAAGGTTGCTCCTCAGGTGTAGATGATATATGCATGTGCCTTTAATATAGTGACCTCATCACTACTAACCACTCCCCATATCACAAGTATAACTACAACCTCCCCACCCACAGATCGCTCTCTAGTTCCTGTGACAGACCACGTACAGCTAGTGCAATATGTAATGCTCCAGTATGAATAAAGATAGTAAAGTAACGATGTGTCGTTTCAGCCTCTTTACATGGTGTCATACCTCTTACCTTGCGCCTCCTGTCTATCGGTTTATCAGTTAATTTTGTCCCAGTTTTTTGTTTCCCCTACCTTCTCATTTCCTCGTTATGGCCACTTCTGCCCATAAGCCTGATGTGCTCGTTTTTGATTCAGACATTGCCCATCGATGGGATGTCTTCAAACGTGACTTTGACCACTATGCCACGATCGCTCATCCTGCCGCCACCCCAGAACTCACAGCCTCTCTGCTTCTCAACTTGGCTGGTCCCGAGGCCCTGGCTCGCTCATACTTCTTCGTCTACGCTGCGGGAGAATCTGCTCGGGACCCGGTATGTCTGGTGGCTAAGTTTAATGCTATTTGTGACATTCCAACAAACTCCATCTTAGAACGTTTTAAGCTGTTCGCGCGGCGTCAGCTCCCTGGGGAATCTGCAGAGAACTATGTCTCTGCGCTGCGGCACCTGGCCAGGCGCTGCCGCCTCAACACGCTGACCCCCGAGGAGATTATTAGGGACCTTCTGGTTTACGGTCTCCGCGATGATAAGCTCAGGGCCGAACTTTTGCGGAGGCCCGATCTGACTTTCAACGATGCAATGCACGCCACCCGCTTGGCTGAGGTGGTCACCTCGGCGGTGTCACCGGCTGACCAGGAGATTAACTTTGCCAGCACTTCCAGCCGTCTGATGAACACGCCCCGGTCGCGGCCCCCGGGGTCGCTCGCTGCTCAAGGGGGACGTGCCCCGGGGTTAGGAACTGCTCCCGGGGGACGTGCCTGGCAAAGGTGCCCTAATTGTAACTTCACCACTCATCAATACAATGTATGCCCTGCCTTGGGTAAAACGTGTAATGTCTGCAAGAAATTGAACCATTTCGCTGCGGCCTGTCGTTCCCGTGGGAAGCCTTTCGCTGCTCCGAGGTGCAATTTAAACAACCTGTTACAAACTGATAGTGAGCTCAGCTCCCCGTGCTATTTCGACGGACAGTCTGTATCTGAATCCGACTCCTCTCAGGGGGAGAACAGCCTGTTTACTGTGTTGGGCGCACCTGCTATGATAACAGACCCTTCAGTGCGAGTAACTGTGAACAACTCGACCTTCACTGCTAAGATTGACCGGGGCGGTTGCGAACGTTATGTCAACAACACTCTTCAAAAAGATAAGAACTAATGAGCAGATTTTTTCTGACAGCTCAACTTTGCATGCCTACGGGGGAGGGATTCTTACTCCTGTGGGCAAGGCTACGCTAAGCTGCAAGATAGTGGAGTCCTCTCGGCCCCTCACCTTCTATCTCCTCGATCAAAAATGCATTACCCTGCTGGGTATCCAGGCATGCCAGGAAATGGGCCTGGTATCCTTCCACCGTGACATTCACCAGGTGCAGGCCCTCATGGACCCGTTGGCCGAATACCCCGACCGCTTTGATGATGAGCTGGGCAAACTGCCCTGCAGCTACAAGATTGCAGTAGACCGCAAGGTCGAACCAGTGGTCAATTCACCTCACCGTGTCTCCTTCACCATGAAGGCCAGAGTGGAGTCGACGATACACAGTATGGTAAAAATGGGCATCCTAAAGGCGGTCATCGAGCCCACCAGGTGGGTCCCCACCATGGTTGTTTCCGCGAAAAAGGACAAAAGCGAGATACGCATCTGCATCAACCCCAAAGACCTCAACCTGGCCATTAGACGCCCACACTACCCTATGAGAATGGTAGAGGAAGTCGCTGCACAGGTTGGTCCGGCAACGGTTTTTTCTGTCCTCGATGCCAAAAGCTCCTTCTGGCAAATATCACTTGACGAGCAGTCCTCCATCTTGACAACTTTCGCCACCCCCTTCGGCAGATTTCGGTTTCTCCGAATGCCATTCGGAATCAACTCTGCCAGCGAGGTATTCCAACGGACAATGGAACAGCTGTTTTCCGATCGACCGTGCGCCATCATCGTTGATGACATCCTCGTTTACGGTAAGGACGTCGCCGAACACGATTTCAACCTCCGCCAGGTCCTGGACCGGGCCCGGGAAATCAACTTGAAGCTGAACCCCAAGAAGTGCAGATTTCGCATCCCGGAGGTCACCTATGTTGGACATGTATTCACCGCCGAGGGGCTGAAACCGGACCCGCAAAAAACGGCTGCCATTTCCGGGATGCCTTCTCCTACTAATATGGCAGGCCTGCAATGCTTCCTGGGCATGGTGAACTACCTGGGGAAGTTCATCCCCGACCTCAGCGAGCTCAGCGCTCCCCTGAGGGATTTGATAAAAAAGGACACGTCCTGGGTTTGGTTCCCCCACCACCAGAAAGCCTTCGACATCCTTAAATACAAGCTAATCAGCACCCCCACACTCAAGTTTTTTGACCTGCAGCGTCCCATTGTCCTCACCTGCGACGCCTCTCAGTTCGGACTCGGTGCCGCCTGTCTCCAGGTCCATGACGGCCAACAGCTGCCTGTCTCCTTCGCATCCCGCACCATGACCACCACCGAACAACACTACGCGCAGATCGAGAAGGAGCTACTGGCCGTGGTGTTTGCCTGCTCCAAATTCAAAGACTACGTCCTGGGCAACACTTTCACCATTGAAACTGACCACCAGCCGCTTGTCACAGCTGGTTTGAGGTCGACCGGCTGCACTCCCTAACCTCTTCGGCCGTCATCGACAAGTTAGGCCCTCATTTTGGCACTTTTGGCCCCCCGGCAAGCCTGCAGTCAGACAATGGCAGCCAGTTTACGAGCTCCGAGTTTAAAGCTTTCGCTTCCAGATGGAACTTCCACCATTTCACCAGCAGCCCGGAGTACCCGCAAAGCAACGGTCTGGCCGAGCGTGCCGTCCGCAGTGCAAAGAACCTGCTGGAACAATGTCGTGGTATTAACTCCGATTTCTATCTGGCCCTCCTCAGCCTCCGCAACATTTCCCGCGACTCTGCCATGGGTTCCCCTGCTCAGCGGCTCATGTCTCGCGCTACCAGACTCCCGCTCCCTGTGGCCCAGCGCTCCCTCATACCGTCTGTCCTCACGCCTGCGGCGGTTCAGAAACGCATTGCCTTCAGGCACGATGTCCAGAAGCGTTCCCATGACAGGTCCTGCCACCCGCTGCCGCGCCTCTTCCCCGGTCAAGTTGTCCGCATGCAGACCCCTTCCGGTCACTCCAAGCTCGCTACCGTCATCGGCTCTGCGGGGTCGCCCAGGTCTTATCTCGTCGACCATGCGGGAGCCATTTACCGACGGTCCCGCCAGCACCTTTGGCTCATCAACGAGCCGCGTCCGCCTGCCGCGGATCCCTTTGCTCCCCCACTGCCGTTTCCGCGTCCGGGCGATGCTCTGCCCGTCCTTCCTAACATGCAACGGTCTACACCACCTCAACTCCTTCCATCCCACCCTACTCCGGCTAGTCCTCGCTCGCCTGCCCGCGCTCTGCCCGCTCCTGATCCCGTCTCACCTCCGGTTCTGGTACCGCGGTCTCCTCCGTCTCCTCCCGTTTCCCCCTTTCAGGTTCGTCTGCCCCATCGGTGCCTCTTCTTCCTGCCGGAAGGGAGGATGGCGAGATGCGAACCCGGTCGGGACGTCTTGTCAAACCGCCTGTCCGCTATGGCGATTTTGTTTAACTGTCCTAGCGCATGAGCCGTGGTCGCCCTGTCACTATGGTTTTTGCCTGTCGTTTCCAAGGGGAAGGATGTAGATGATATATGCATGTGCGTTTAATATAGTGACCTCATACCTACTAACCACTCCCCATATCACAAGTATAACTACAACCTCCCCACCCACAGATCGCTCTCTAGTTCCTGTGACAGACCACGTACAGCTAGTGCAATATGTAATGCTCCAGTATGAATAAAGATAGTAAAGTAACGATGCCTCGTTATAGCTTCTTATCAATTCTTTCCCCTCTCACCTTAAATCTATGTTCTCAGGTCTTGATTCCTCTACCCTGGATAAAAGACTCTGTGCCTTCACCCTATCTATTCCCTTCATGATTTGATTTGAATAAATAGTGCCACATAAAAATTGGAAAGGACAGGTTTAGATGGATCTGGGCCAAAGGCAGGCAGGTTGAAATAGTGCATCTCAGACAGGTTGGCCGGTGTGGGCAAGTTGGGCTGAAAGGCCTGTTTCCACACTGTATGACTCTATGACTCTATAACTGTTGGGCCAAGGCATCACCGGCTGTCAGAACCATCCTATGAGTGCAGCAGGCTGTGACGTTCTAGGTCACACCAAACTGCTGGATATGGGCGTCAAATGGAGAACGGATCGCAGGTCAATGTTGGAACCAACAGCATAGTCCACATTGAGGTGGCAATGGAAAACCTGCCTCATTATATCTGGAGTTATCCAAGAGATGTGTGAAGTACAGATCTTCCATTCAACATCATGTTTTAGGTGACTGCGCATTGAAAATCAGCTTAGATATAAACCCAAAACGTAATTAGCCACATAAGGTTAAAATAATCCACATTTACATGCAATTAAACACCTTCCAGTGCATTCAAATGTTAGATTTTACTTCGGAGTCACGTGAGTGACTACGTGAAGACCCCGCCAGCACGCATGCGTGTCATATCGTCTATCGCATTGCGTACGACTGGCGGGGGGGCATGATGCTCCTGCCAGCGGTCAGACCTGAAGGTAAGTTTTTAAAACTTTTTCCAGGTTATGTCTTCCTGCAGGAACCTCTACTTAGAGGTCCTGCTAAAGTCCGGGGCGAAGTCCGGATGGAGGGGGGAACCCCAGTCACGGACTACAGGGAATCCCGGTCACGACCTTGGGGAATCCCGCCCACGGACCAAGGGAACCCGCTCAGAAGATGCGGGTAGCGGGCGGCGGTGAATTCGCCTTTCGAGCCGCTGGCGGTGGAGCCAGCGGCTTCATACCGGTGCCGGTGGCACCTGGACAAACACAGCAGGGATACCCCCCGACTATGTATATCGCGGCTATCCCTTTTATAGGGACCGCGGGGATATCCCGGCTGCAGTTACTGCGGGGATACCCAGCTCGGGGGGGGTGGAAAGCCCCGACTGTAAACATCGCGGAGAAGCCCTTCTATAAGGGACCGCGGAGGAAAGCCCGGCTATAGCTACAATGGGAATACCAAGCTCAGGAGAGAAAAAACGGACAATGAACGTCGCGGAGAAGCCCTTCTACAAGGACCACGAGGGAAGCCTGGCTGCAATGACTACGGGAATATCAAGCTCGGGGGAGAAAAACCAGACTATGAATATCGCGGGGACCACGAGACCAAGCTCGGGGGGGGGAGGATCGTTGCCCCTGCAGCGGAAGGTTTAAAACAGGACCTGCAGGTAAATTCTTTACTCTAAGGTTTTGTTCTATTTTCTGTGAGAATTGTGTTACAGGAAAGGAACCATGGACTAAGTCCAAATGGACCGCATCCAGACTGACTGCGGAGGACCGCGGAAGTCAGCAGCGGTTGGCTGCACCTGGATCGCCATTCGATCAGCAGTCTCCGACCTGACACCTGCACAGTCCGAATCGACACCACAGACTGGCGGGAAGGCCAAGCAGAAGTCGGACAGGCCCGAAGGCTCGGACGAGTGAAGACTCACCGCCGGCGGGCAGCGATTGTGATCGCATATCCCGCATGGAGCGGTTGGTGGAGCAGATGCTCCAACGTGACATGCTCCGGTATATGGAGTCTAGTCACCATGGGGTCCTAGGATGCCCATGGCAGCACCTTATAGAGGGCTGCATAATGCATCTCCCTCGACAGAGGGGAGCATTAGGAGTCACTTCTGGGCTGAATCTGAAGACAGGGGTTTGGCTGAAGATACCACAAGTGTGCTGGGGGTGCAGGAACAACACAACCAGCAGCAGGAGCAGGCTGTGAATGACAACTACCAAATACCCAGCACCAGGGAACTGTGTTTCTCTCAGTGTCCCTGCAGTGAACAGCTATCTGGGGACCACAAATTTGCAGGACTGTGTAAGACCAGTAACACACAACCATTGATACTGCCATTTGGGGGCAACCTGTTGAAACAGGTCATGAAGCTCGACGAGGGCCGTCGGGCTCATGAAGGCCACATCATCAGGCAAGACCTCACATCTCCGGCGGCAGCACCCCTACGCACCCACCAGCAAACCACGATACACTGAAGCTGGTGAAAACTTGAAGGCCGTACAACCAGGACAAAGGTCTTTTTCAGGCCACAGCCCAGAACGGCCTTCCTGGAAGATGCGCCAACCCCGTACTCGAGCTCCTCTACCTCCCAGGAGCAGAAGGTGCAAAAATCATGCACACATGGTTGAGGCAGCTGGGTCGGGTTGCATAAGTCCTCCCATTCGGATGTGGAAGGATGAAGCTGATTGAGGCAACTCCTGGAAGTTCCCCATCCGGTGGTGTGAAGGTATTGAGCCTCATCGATGATGCCTCCTGTCACGGATACAAGTTAGTAATATTTACACTGGTTTGAATATTTACACTGGTTTGGGATAACATGAGATTAGTTTATACTGCACAGCAGGTATGGTTGGAGTTGCCTTTCAAGGCAGGCTCGCAATTATGGGAGATGTGGCCTGTTCATTGTCAACAGCTTCATTTCTGAATAACTTCCATGTGATCATTTCCGCTCACAGGCTTCGGAGATATTTGAAATTTAGCTGGATGAGGCAATGATACACTCAGAAGCATTGCAAAATGGGCTAACTTCAGCTCCCAGGTAATTTACCAAATCACTACAATCAGTGCTTCGACTGCACAGAGCTAACAAGTGTTATGGCCAAACTAGATGATATTGAACATACTGTATTTTGCTAAATTAGCCTTATCAGCCACATAGCTATATTTGAGAAATTGGGTTTCTCATCCGTCCAGTTAAATTTAAGTTAAGTTGATACCAACTGAAACTATTGATTATTGGGATACAATTAATCCATTCATTTGTCTGGGACTCCGCTCTGAGACAAAAGATTAGACCTCTGCTATTCCCAGCTGAAACTATCAAAGTCACAATGGTGGACGAACAGTATTCAGTGTTGCTCCACTAAACCTTTCATCTGTAAATCTTCAGTCAATTCCAAACTGATACTATTACTCAAAGATGGAAAATTACTAATACCATCTCTAGTTACGGAGGCAGATGGGATTAGCATGAGTTATCAATTGTTCAGTTATGGTATCAACTGCCAATGGACACCAGGTGCATTCTGTGCATTAAAGGGTGTGTGAATATGCATAATCTGCATCCACAAGTCCAAGGTGATACACTTTGGTGGAGGTATATGTTAATCACAAGGGTGCAATCAAATCAAAGTATCCAGTGATAGTTTACCTAACCGCATTTAGCACTGGTGTATTGTCATGTAAAATCAATGACAACACAGAATGGATGTTGGATCACAAAGTATTTAATGACATTGTGGCTCGATGGAACACTAACGATCGAGATGTTTGCTTCCAGGGTCAATCACCAGTTGCAGAAAATACGAGGCATATCAATGGCGATGGGTGCATTCTCGCTACACTAGGGAGGAATGTTATTTTATGTCTTCCTCCATTTGGCCTCATTAGACGGGTATTGCCAAATTCAGCAAGTTTCCCGCTTCTGGCATTTTCATAGTGAGTGCCTGGTTTATATACCCATGGTTCCCGCTGATGTTGGGAATGATCATAAAACCTTACATGGTTATTTCTGGACACAAAAAAATGCTGGTTCAGCTGTGATGTGGAAACCATCCTCTGCAGATATAATCAATTCATTGACTTGCAGACTCTGAGAGACCGTTCCTGCGGCGCGGGTTGTTAAACCAAAAGCCTTGGAAGTGCTCACTGCAGATGCAGGGATAGCACCAAATAGCAGCATTCCTCATAAGGAGATGGGAGGTATTGTTTATGCTTATTTACATTTAACTCGGCACGGATGACTGACGCCTTGACATTCAGTTTATATGGCATTTTATAGCATTAAGTTAAAGTTCCATTTACTGTGCCTGAAGTACCTCCTCATCATTTGGCTGCGGGGAACAGAAACCACTCTGTCGGGTCTCACCCTCTGACATCTAGATCATGAAGGGTATCGTCAACTTAAAACCTCCCAGGCCTAGGGACGCAGAGATATGGGTTGTTAACATTGTGCTACGTCATTTCGCCGATGGGCTCCAACAACATTCCTGTCCTTGGTCAAACTCACTTACTAGTGGTTATGCCATGGCACTGAGTACAGCGCAACGGGTCCAGTCATTGCTACACAGGATAGGATGATCATATCTGCGGGCAATAATAACATGTTATGTTTATGATTAAGTCAAGCAGAGTAGACATGGACATAGACCAAACTAGATGTTGCATATCCCATGGACCTTGGGTTGTGTGTGATCACGCATCTACACCAGTATGTCAAGGTCCCTAAGAGCCTTATAGACTCTGACTGGCAATATTGTTAGTTACATAAAACCTCATTAGAAGGTATCACTACAGACCTTCTCCAGGGGGTTAAATGGGTCTGGCTTATACAGGAGTGAACATTGACATTTTGATTCTCACTCCACCAGGACCGCAACACCTCAGCAGCAGGGTTATGGACCACATCCTAGCGGCTGCAGGATGGTCAAACTAACGATCTGTCCAAATATTCAGAATAAACCCATTGCCAGATCAGGGGTATTTGCCAACTCTATGTTAGGACTGTTTCATAACTTCCTCCCGGTTGAGGGAGGTTACTATTGCCACTATTGTTCATTAATAGCATCAACATGTCTATATCTATGTCATGTCTGAATGCATTATTAATGTTCACTCATCATTGGCCAACTGATGCAGTGTATGATGCCTGGACTCATTTCCACGGCATGAAATCACAGAGCTTTAAAATCTTCACGTAGTCACTCACGTGACTCCGAAGTAAAATAGTAAGATTAAACGAGAACTTACCTGTTTGAAGTTTGATCTTTATTTTATGAGGAGTAACGTTGAGGGATTACGTGCCCTCCACGCCCACCCTCTATCACAAAGGCCAACTGGTATTCTAGTTTTCTCTTATCTTACTATGTTTAGTTCAATAACTGTTGTCTGTGATTTCACACCGCTGCTTTGAAGATTGACATGCATGCGTGCTGGCGGGGTCTTCACGTAATCCCTCAACGTTACTCCTCATAAAATAAAGATCAGACTTCAAACTGGTAAGTTCTCGTTTAATCTTGCTATTAAATTGGTTAATTACAGCTCATATTGCAGAGAACTCCAGTGAAAAGCACATTGTAATGTTCAGATCTTTTCCAATCCTGTTTATGACATATTTTGATTTATGATCCATAATTTCTACAATAATGTGTAATTTTTGATAGTCATAGCATCATAGTCATACAGCATGGAAACAATCCCTTGGGCCCAACTTGCCCAAACGGAACAATATGCCCGATCCACACAAGTCCCACCTGCCTTTGGCCCACTTCCCTCTAAACCTATCCGACCCCTGTGCCTGTCCAAATTTTTCTTAAGCTTTGTGATAGTACCCTTTTCATCAGTCCTCAGGCAGCTTGTTCCTTATACCTACCATCCTTTGTGTAAAAAAAAATGCCCCCTCAGGTTCCTATTAAATCTTTCCCCCCTATTCACAAGAATTCTACCCTGAAACTACTTTTGTGAAGGCTTTGTAAAATGTTCTGATGTTTTTTGCTATAACAGTTCTTAAGCTTTATGAAAAAGGATACAAAGTGCTGGAGTAACTCAATGGGTCAGGTAGCATCTCTAAAGAACATGGATTGGTGACATTTCGGGTCGGGACCCTTCTTCAGACCGATCTTTGTTGCCCTTACTCCCATTTCAACCATACTAGATCTCTGCCCCCCTCCCCCCACCCTTGTATGACCCCTTACACCCCTCCCTCCCCTCTCAGGCCTCAACATCCCCCCCCCCCCCACAGTATCTCCCCGATCTGTCCCATTCTGAACCGAGCCCTGATCCATGACATCAATACAATGCTAAGCCCTATGGGTTGGTATAAACAAGATTGTTAAATACGACAAGAATCCAAAGAATAAACAACCTGCAAAAGGACATAATGAAGATAAATAACACTGTAGATGCAAGCAATCTTGGTTCTTGGTTCTTGGTTCTTGGTTTCTTGGTCCTCCAAAATATTCCAAATGGAATTTAAACTGGAGGTGGTGGAGGGAGGACTTAAGCCAGAAAGGGTTTTTGAGAAGAAAGAGATACCTTAAATTTAGTTGCATCTGGTTGGGTAACTATAGTAGGGTGGAGATGATTCCATGCTTTAATTGTGCAGGGGAGGAACGAATTGCTGTACACATCTGTCTTGGTAGCTGGAATCACAAATTGGATCGAATGCCCTCGTCTGCTCCTAATTGGTTTGGGTTTGGTGTAGGTCTTGTAATCTATGTCGAGCTGACCATTTAACATTTTGTAAAAACAGGTGAAACGGTGAGCTTCACGTCTGTCTTGGAGAGGGTTCCTCCCCAGAGAATTCAGAAGTTTGGTAACACTCGCTTCTCTCTCATAGGTGTTAGCAACAAATCGAGCTGCCTGTCTTTGGACACGTTCGATGGAAGAAATGTTTTTGTTTGTGTATGGGTCCCATGCTGCAACTGCGTAGTCCAAATGAGGTCTAACGAGGGTGAAGTATAGCTTCTCCTTGACAGAAGTTGAACAATGATGAAAGTTGCGCCTCAGAAAATTTAGGACACCTGTTGCTTTCACTGTTGCATGATGAGTCTGACCATTCCAACGCAGATCATTCTGCAATTTGATACCAAGATACTTGGTTTGTTTGGATTCTTCAAGGGTGGCACCAAGTATATTGTAAGATGTTTCGCCTGGATTCCTCTTTCTGGTGACACGCATGGTTTCACATTTGGAAGGGTTGAACTGCATGCCCCATTGTTGTGACCACTCAACCATTGTATCGAGATCCTTTTGGAGAGCATCTTCATCATCAGCTGACTTAATTGGATGGTACAGCAAACAATCATCAGCGAATAGTATGGTCGTGCTTGCGACTTTTTCATGGATGTCATTTATGTAAAGCAAAAACAAATGTGGGCCAAGTACTGTGCCCTGAGGTGTACCACTCAACACTGGATGCCAATTGGAGCTCTTTCCGTTCACACACACACACGCTGAAGATGTTTTGTCAGGAAACTGGAAATCCATTGTTTCATGTTGGAACGAATACCATAGAAGTCAAGCTTCCGAAGCAGTCTCTGGTGTGGGATGACATCAAATGCTTTAGAAAAGTCCAGCACTACCAAATCCTTGATGACGTTACCATCAAGGTGCTTGGCCAGGTCATTTGTCGTCGGGATAAGCTGAGACTCACATGATCTATGCCTCCTAAATGCATGTTGGTTGTCAGCAAGAATATTATGTTTGCTCACGTGTCGCATCAGATTACTATCAATTACATGCTCCAGTAATTTGCAGCAAGTACTTGTTAATGAAACAGGACGATAATTCGCTGGGTTGGTGGTTGAACCTTTCTTAAAGAGAGGAGTGAAGTTATCCTTCCTCCAATCCAGCGGAACATCACCTGAGTCAAGCGATTGTTGGAAAATGAACTGCAAAACTGCAGCCAGTTCTTCGGCCGCGATCTTGAGGGCTTGATTCTGTATCTGATCTGGTCCAATTGCTTTTGTGGTGTTGATGTTGAGCAATAACTTCTTGACACCTTCAACCTCAATTTTAATAGCAGGCATATCAGCATACGGGCTGGGCGGTAGAACTGGAAATGATGAAGGCTCCACATCTTCCCGGGTGAAAACGTGTTGAAATTGGTTTGCAAGAGCTTCTGCTTTCGCCTGGTCCTCAATGATCAGACAGTTGTTCACTTTAAGCATCTGGACACCAGTGTTGTCTGTCCGTCTGGATTTCACATATCTCCAAAAAGCCTTGGGTTGCTCTCCCCCAAGAATAGAAGAAACATGTTGTCTATGAGCACTCCTAATAGCACGATCGACTTGCTTTCGCACTCTAGTAAAATTGTCCCAGTCCAGTTTTGTACCCCTTTTTTTGGTACGGATATAAATCTTCTCTTTCTTACTGCAGAGACGTTTCAGTTTTGCCGAAAACCAAGGAGGACGCATACGGCCCTTAATGAGTTTTTGTGGAACATGATTTATAACAATATTATTTAAAGAGTTTCTCAGCCACACCCAGTTGTCTTTTACGGATCTTTTATCTGGTTGCAGGTTGAAGAAATCTTTTCCCAGTTTTTTTGCTAAGACTTTAAATTCCTCGCTGTTCACTTTTTTTCAGAGGGAAATTTTACGCGGTGGTTTTGAAGGAACTTTAAGCTTTGTGTACAGTTTTGCTTGGATAATATGATGATCGCTAATTCCAGCACACGATGAAACTTCCGAAATTAAATCTGGGTGTGAAGTGAACAATAAATCTAAAGTATTTTCGGTGCCACTTGTCTCATCATGCCTGGTAGGGAAAATGACTTTTTGGGACAGGTGATTTTCCAGAGTAATGTCAGCTAGGGCTTCCTGGAGAGACCCTTTTGGTTCGCTTTGTATGCCGTCAGACCAATCTACACCTGGGACATAGAAATCGCCCCCCAGGATGATAAGTGGAGAGCGTGACGAGGCGTTAATTTTGGAGATGTTTGATCCAAGGTCTAAAAGAGGCTCCGTTTTCATGTCAGGTGGTCGGTAATCGGTAAAAGCTTCCGATCTGTAACTTCCGATCTGTTAGCTTTCATAGCAAAAGGATTTGAGTATAGGAGCAGGGAGGTTCTACTGCAGTTGTACAGGGTCTTGGTGAGACCACACCTGGAGTATTGCGTACAGTTTTGGTCTCCAAATCTGAGGAAGGACATTATTGCCATAGAGGGAGTGCAGAGAAGGTTCACCAGACTGATTCCTGGGATGTCAGGACTGTCTTATGAAGAAAGACTGGATAGACTTAGTTTATACTCTCTAGAATTTAGGAGATTGAGAGGGGGATCTTATAGAAACTTACAAAATTCTTAAGGGGTTGGACAGGCTAGATGCAGGAAGATTGCTCCCGATGTTGGGGAAGTCCAGGACAAGGGGTCACAACTTAAGGATAAGGGGGAAATCCTTTAAAACCGAGATGAGAAGAACTTTTTTCACACAGAGAGTGGTGAATCTCTGGAACTCTCTGCCACAGAGGGTAGTCGAGGCCAGTTCATTGGCTATATTTAAGAGGGAGTTAGATGTGGCCCTTGTGGCTAAAGGGATCAGAGGGTATGGAGAGAAGGCAGGTACGGGATACTGAGTTGGATGATCAGCCATGATCATATTGAATGGCGGTGCAGGCTCGAAGGGCCGAATGGCCTACTCCTGCACCTAATTTCTATGTTTCTATGTTTCTATGTAACGACTGACCCTCGAGTGTAGCTTGACACCAGATTTGCTCAGAGTCCGCTGTCTAAGTCTGTTCTTTCAAAACAAGGAATGGTATTGTTAACTCCGATGAAGACACCGCCTCCATGTGAGTTTCTGTCCTTTCTAAAAATTTGGAGGTGGGGAAGGAAAATCTCAGCAGATTTGATTGATGGGTCCAGCCAAGATTCAGACCCGATAAGGATATCAGAGTTTTCAGTTTCAATAAATGAATTGATCACAGCACATTTTCCTCTTATACTGCGGCAATTTATAACAGTGATTTTGATCCCATGTTTATTGCTGACGTCATTTCGATCAATATCTTTGTTGGTAACATGAATATCCTTTTGAGCATCACCATTACACGCATTTCTTTGTCCATTAACATGTTGACGGGTGTGATAATTGGTGTAGGGGGAGGATGGAGGATTGTCATCATCAGGGGTATTACTTTTACCATCTTTCCCAACAACGGTCCAGCCATCCTTTGTCTTCGCACATATCAGCAGAGTGTTTTTCTCTGCTTTGGATGTTGGTGTTGCTTTGGATGTCGTTCCACAAGGCCACCCAGGAGCAGTTTTTTAAAGTGTTATTTTCGGTAAGTGGCCAGCACAAATTGGGCTGGATGATCTTAAATTCTCATGATTCCATCCGTCACAATCAGGGTCATCACTCAGAGATGTGAGACTTCCAAATGAATTGCTCAAGTTGAGCATACTTGTAAGGTCGCTTGACGAGTCAAAAAATGAACTGGCAAGATTGACGACATCGCACAATGGGCATAACCAGATGGCATTTGGATTTTTGGAGTGAAAACCAAAAGTGTCATTTGACACATTGGAGCAGTTCAGGTGAAACCAACTTGTGCACATCGAGCACTGAATGCCAGAATCTTTAACAGCAAATGAGCACAAACCACATGGGTACTTTGGTTTACGTCCACTGTGCTGACCTTTTGGGCCAGGGTTGAGGTTGATGTCTCCAGCCAATAAATTGACAATAATGAACAATGGTAGGCGACCTCTAGGTTAGCCTAGATAGGGGGTAGTTGAATGTTTCGACCAATTTCCACTAAACGTATTTATGTACGTCTTCTGGACACTTATTTTTGACGGACCATGGAAAATCCTCAATCCAAGTTGGGAGAAGGCAATCAACAGAACCAAATACAACACTGGTGTTGATGTGTTTCGTATTCTTCCAGTTCCAAGCATGGTACTAATTCAATCTTCGATTTTAGAAATCCAATATGGCACGAGCGAGGTATTCTATGGCATATATTGCAATTGGGCTGGGTGGCAGGAAAAATCTTCAAGGTTAAAAACAGTTTAAAAGCAGTAAGTTACCAGCGAAGATCACAAAATTGGTCTCGGCTGGTAGCACGAAATGCACGATGACAGGATAAAACGCTTCTTTACTAGTTTATAAAGAAAGTCACGATAAAATTGGTCTCGGTTGGTAGCACAGAGATTTCCTTGCGCGATAAAAGATTTTAATAGATTAAAAACCCTGCTTTACTAGTTTAAAAAAGAAGAAAATCGCGATAAATGATAAAACTAAATAAGACACGGGAGGGAATAATAAACGTCCTCCCTTGGTGCTGTTAAAAGTTGTCACGTCGTCCCTGTGTAACGGCCAAGGTGGACAGCGACAGTCAGCGCGGGCCCTGTCGTGGCCGAAGTGTACGGGTGGTCGGGGAAAGTAAGTTGCCGTCGTCGGGCCTTAGTTTACCGGCGCCGTTGTTTTTGACCGGAGGGGGCTGCTGCGTTCACGGTGCTGACTCGCGGTGCTGTTCTACGCCGGGAGCCTGTCGACCAGGACCGAGGCCAAAGGCCTTTATCGCGGGTAGAAGCCGGGTCGGACGAAGCGGCCGACGGCGCCCACGTCTGGGGCCCGGGTCGGCACCACGGAGGCGTAAGGTGGGGTATCAAGGCGGTGAGGCAGCGGTGGCCGTCTCCTTCCAGGCAGCGGTGGCCGTCTCTCTCCAGGCCGTCTCTCTCCAGGCAGCGGTAGTAAAAAGGGTAACCCTTAGCAGAAGCGGCCGGCGGTCTGCCGTGGGCCGGAGTCCGGTGTGCGCGCAATCCCGTGATGATATAAAGTGTACACCTTTGAGAATCATAAGATTGTCAAGACTTTAAGCCCAATTTGCCATATCTACAAGTACCTCTAATTATAGGGATATTATACTATATCCACCTATAATTCGAAGCCTATAGGGCCTGTCCCACTTGGGCAACATTTTCGGCGACAATGGTTTAACTGTTGATAATCACTATTTTGAGCGGTTCCCACTTCCAGCTGATGATAAAGTTTAAACACAGTTATTTATATATATCTTTATATATATATATATATTTTAGATGAAGCACATTGATTTCTGTGGAGTCATTATACTGTAATTTTCAAAGATTTTCCAAAACACGAGTATCGTTCTTACAATATGAGAAAAACATTGCAATGAATTGCAGATGAGGAAGTCATCTGTCAAGGACGTAGGCTGGGGAGTGCATTCTGTGCCATTTCTCTGTAACTTAAGACATCTTCCTGTTTTCTAATATTTATACTAATCTTCTACCAGTTGGCATCATTTCCATGTGTAATTTTGCGACTACATTGATAAGGCCAGGTATATGGCGACCCAACTAAGTCAATGTGGGCCTTAACATAATCATGATAAGGTTACTGTGGTTAACATTTAACAATGGTTAACATTTCTTGGAACAGGAGGATCATACTTTTACTTTACTTTATACTGTAGACTTTAGAGATACAGCGAGGAAACAGGCACTTGGTACCACCGAGTCCGCGCCGACCAGCGATCACCCCTTACGCTAGCACTATCCTATACTCTCGAGACAATTTATATTTTTTGCTGAAGCCAAATAATCTACAAATCTGCACGTCTTTGGAGTATTGGAGGAAACTGGAGCACCCAGAGTAAACCCACGTGGTCACAGGGAGAACGTACAAACTCTGTACGAAGAGCAACCCAAGGTCAGGATCGAATCCGGGTCTCTGGCACTGTTAGGCAGCAACTTTACCACTGCACCACTGTGCTGCCCACAAGAATGCCATGGTTGGTATTTAAAAGACACTTGAACTAGTACATGGATAGGAAAGGTTTAGAGGACTATGGGCCAAACGTGGGCAAATGGGACTAGCTTAGATGGGGCATCCTGGTCAACATGGACGAGTAGGGCCAAACGGCCTCGTTCCGTGCTGCACGACTGTATGACTCTATTGCATCTTTTAATAATGTCATGATGATGGACATAGTGCACTGGTCAGAAGTTTATCTGGATTAACAGGGCAGCACAGTGGTGCAGCCGGTAGAGCTGCTGCTTCACAGTGCCAGAGACCCAGGTTCGATCCTGGATTTGGGCGTGGTCTGTGTGGAGTTTGCACCTTGGTTCAATCTTGGCCTCAGGTGCCGACTGTGTGGGTTTACACATTCTCCCTTTGGCCAAGTGGGTTCCCTCTGGATGCTCCGGTTTTCTCCCACTTCGAAAAGTTGTGCAGGTGCATAGGTTAATTGGCCTTAGTAAATTGCCCCTAGTGTGTAGTGAGTGGATGCGTAAGTGGGATAACATAGAACTAGTGTGAACGGGTGATCAATGGTCTCGTGGACCTGGTGGGCTGAAGCGGCTGTTTCCATGCTGTGTCATTCAATCAATCAATCAGTGAGCTTTTGAACCTAAGTCAGCTTTTCCTGTTATGTTATTCCCTTTTTCTGCTATGCTAGAAAATTTAAGTCAGTAATAAGCCTTTTGAAGAAGTATCCCGACCCGGAATTGTGTCTGTCCATTCCTTCCACAGATGTTGTCTGACCCTTTTAAGTTCTTCCAGCAGTTTGTGTTCTGGTGAAGATACCAGCATCTGCAGTTCCTTATGTCCCAATAAACCTTTTGAGCTAGAATAGTGAACATCCATCTTAATCTGAGTTTAGGACGGAACTGCAGATGCTGGTTTAAACTAAAGATAGACACAAAAGGCTGGAGTAACTCAGCGGGACAGGCAGCATCTCTGGAGAGAAGAAATGGATGATGTTTCGGGTCGAGACCCTTCTTCAGACTGAAAGTCACGGGAAAGCCGAATAATCTGAGTTTAGTTTATTGTCGCACGTATTGAGGTAGAGTGAAAAACGATTGTAGCATGCCAACCAGTCAGCGGAAAGACAATACATGATTATAATGGAGCGATCCAGATACGTCTTGCAGGGGATGACATGAATAACTTGAATAACGTTTAGTGCAAGATAAAGTCCAGTAAAGTCCAATCAAAGATAACCCGAGGGTCCCCAATGAGGTAGATAGTAGCTCAGGACTGTTCTCTAGTTGTGGTAGGAAGGTTCCGTTGCATGATAACAGCTGGGAAGAAACTGTTCCTGAATCTGGAGGAGTGCATTTTCACACTTCTATACATTTTGCCCAAAGGGAGAGGGGAGAAGAGGGAGTATCTGGGGTGCAACTTATCCTTGATTATGCTGGTGGCCTTGCCGAGGCAGTGCAAGGTGTAAATGAAGTCAATGGAAGGGAGGTTGGTTTGTGTGATGGTGTGGGCTGCGTCCACAATTCTCTGCAAGGTCTTGAGGTCTTGGTTGGAGCTGTTCCCAAACCATGCCGTGTAGCACCACGATAAAATACCTTCTACCTGAATCTAAAGTAAGAACAGAAAATGATGGAAATATTCAGTAGCTCAGGCAGCATCTGTGGGAAGAGAAACAGGGTTGACGTTTCAAGGCAAAGAACTTCCAGTGCTATCCTTGTTTCTCTTCCTACAGATGCGGGCCGATCTAGTGACTTCTTCCAGTATTTTCTGTAGTTACTGTGGGGTGGCACGGTGGCGCAGTGGTAGAGTTGATGCCTTACAGCGCTTGCTGCACCAGTTGAACCGGGTTCAATCCCAACTGAGGCTGCTGTCTGTACGTAGTTTGTACCTTCTCCCCGTGACCTGTGTGGGTTTTCTCTGAGATCTTCGGTTTCCTCCCATACTCCAAAGACGTACAGGTTTGTAGGTTAATTGGCTTGGTGTATGTGTAGGATAGCTTTAATGTGCGTGGATCGCTGGTTGGTGCAGACTCGTTGGGCCGAAGCGCATGTTTCCGCGCTGTATCTCTGAAATAAACTAAACTACTCAAAAGGACATATTTCAGTTTCCAACTCAACCACTGCACATTTCTAACAAGGTAATGTTAAAAACTCAGTGCAAGCTGAGCTCCTAGAAAAGCCTTAGGTGTAGAATCAATGTCATAGGTAAAATACAAGAAGTTATATTTATACTTGTCAATTAACTTTAATATTTCAATAAATTTATGCGTCACCACCAGTTGCTTCTAAATCCTGTATGAACTGTGCTCTTTAGATCAATATTGATACTGTCTGGTAAAATGTTTGCAAACACTATTGGTTAAATAATTGATTTGCTGTTGCCTTACTCATGCCTATATTTTTTTCACTCGGAATTACAATTGCTAGGCCACAGAACAGAGGCAAGAGCTTCATTTCTAAAGGCTCTTTGAAAGTACTAGATCATATTGTTCATTCCCTCAAGAAACTGTGCCCTGAAGATGGGATGGTAAACAAACCTATTTCTGTGCGCAGAGTACACAGTGAGTGAATATTTGGGATGGTGCATTGTCTGAGAAACTTAGAAGGGCCAGCTACATAAATATTTTTAAGGCAGAGGTGAATAGGTTCTTCATTAGTATGAGTGTCAGGGGTTATGGAATGAAGGCAGGAGAATGGGGATGAGAGGGAAAGATAGATCAGCCATGATTGAATGGCATAGATGATGGGCCGAATGGCCTAATTCTGCTCCTATGATGAACTGATGAACTTATAAACACCATACCTACAACAGCAGATGAGAGGCTGAAGAACCTGTGGCAAGTGATGCCCTAAAGCCTTTCCACCATTTATAAGGCAGTAGCGCAGCGGTAGAGTTGCTGCCTTACAGCGCCTGAAACCCGGGTTCGATCCCGACTACGGGTGCTGTCTGTACGGAGTTTGCACAATTTCCCCGTGAATGTGTAAGTTTTCCCTGGGTGCTTCGGTTTCCTCCCACACTCCAAGGACGTATAGGTTTGTAGGTTAATTGGCTTCAGAAAAAGTTGCAAATTGTCCCTAGTGTGTAGCATAGTATTAGTGTGCGGGGATCACTCGTCAGTGTGGACTCGCTGGGCCGAAGGGCCTGTTTCCGCACTGTATCTCTAAACTAAACTAAACTAAATTTGGAACGTGATAAGAAAACTCTACATCCCATTGAAGGAAAAGTGGGAGAAATAAAATGTGTTTGATTAGAATTAGTGTCAATGGTTACCAGAATGATGCTTGGATTAGGTGGTATTAGCTACAGAAAGAGACTGGACAAACTTGGTCTGTTTTCTCTGGAATGCAGGAGATAATGCAAAGATCCGATAGAAGTACATAAAATTATAGGAGGCATAGATAAGGTAGACATTCAGAACTTTTTTAAATTAGCTTCAGTAAAAAATTGTAAAATTGTCCCTAGTATGTGCAGGATAGTGCTAGTGTACAGGGATCACTGGTTGACGAGAACTCGGTGGGCTAAAGGGCCTATTTCTGTGCTGTATCTCTGAACTAAACTAAACTAAGCTAGTGATAGACACAAAATGCTGGAGTAACTCAGCGGGACAGGAAGCATCTCTGGAGAGAAGGAATGGGGGACGTTTCGGGTCGAGAACCTTCTTCAGCCTGAAAGTCACAGGAAAGGGAAACGAGATATATAGACGATGATGTAGAGAGATATAGAACAAATTAATGAAAGATATACAAAAAAGTAACAATGATAAAGGAACCAGGTCACTGTTAGCTGTAGCTAGGTGAGAACAAAAAGCTGGTATGACTTGGATGTGGGAGGGATGGAGAGAGAAGGAATGCAGGGGCACTTGAAGTTAGAGAAATCTATATTCATACCCCTGGGTTGCAAGCTGCGCAAGCAAAATATGAGATGCTGTTTGGATTATCGATACTAATATTTATTAATACTTAATAGTAGAACATTCCTGCAACATCCACTGCAATTTGTTAAATGTATGGAATACTGTAAATCCATATTTAAATCCTTTGCATATAAAATATTTATTTATTATTTTTACAATACCAGGATCTGGCAGTACACAGAAAACTGAACAGTGACCTTTAGTTCTACTTTTAGTTTAGAGATACAGCCTGGAAACAGGTCCTTCGGCCCACCAATCCGCACCAACCATCGATCACTCACACACTAGTTCTATGTCATTGCAGTTTCGCATCCTACACACTAGAGGCAAATAATCTACAAAGCACGATTTGTAATGTGGGAAGAAACCAGAGCACCCGGAGAAACCCCTCACAGTCGCACGGAGAACGTGCAAAGTTCGTAGAGTCTAGCACCTGATAGGACCCAGTCTCCGGCACAGTGAGGTATCTCATTCAGCACCACTGTGCCGCCCGACGGTTCATTGAAGGCCTGCTTCCACTTGTGTCTCTCTAGGACTCACTCTCTTTGACTGTCGGACCTACTATTCATTGCCTCTACTCTGAAATGTGGAGCCGTTAGCCATTGTCACCAATATTTTCAAAAAAGGAGCCGCTAACTGCTAACCATTGTCTCTTACTTGCAAAAAGGAATTACCAATCATCGAGTCATGGTGTTGTACAGCATGGAAACAGGTATTTTGGCCAACCAAGTCTGCACTGCATATTATGCACCCATTTAGAACATAGAACAGCACAGCACAGCCATGGGCCCTTCGGCCCACAATGTTTGTACTGAACATGAGATCACATCAGCCTGTACATGATCCATATCCCTCCATTCCCTGCACTTCCATGTGCCTTTCTAAAAGCCTCTTAAACACCACTATTGTATCTTACTTCACCACCACATCTAGCGATGCATTTCAGGCCCCACCTACTCTAAAGAAACCTTCCTCGCACGTCTCCATTACCCCCTCTTACCGTATATCGATGCCCTCTAGGGTTGGACATTTCCATCCTGAGAAAAAGATTCCGACTGTCTGTCCTATCTATACCTCTCATAATTTTTATACACTTTCATCTTTAGACTAGACTTTAGAGATACAATGTGGAAACAGGCCCTTCGGCCCACCTCATCTGCGCCGACCAGCAATCACCCCATATACTAGCGCTATCCTACACAATAGGGACAATTCACAATTCACAGAAGCCAATTAACCTACAAACCTGTACATCTTTGGAATATAGGAAGAAACAGGAGCACCCGGAGAAAGCACACGGGATCACAGGGAGAACGTACAAACTACCAGCACCCGTGGTCAGGATCAAACTTGGGTCTCTGGTGCTGTAAGGCAGCGACTCTACCGCTGCGTCACCATGCTGTGGAGAAACACTAATCCCATTGAAATCACTTTTGCCTCTTAAAAGTTGTATGGAACTGCCTCATGATCATCAGCAAGTCAAATCAAGTCAAACGTCAAGTGTTTGTCCCGTGGAGCAATGAAGTTCTTACTTGCGGCAGTACAACAGATATGGAAACACTTAAATATGTTAAAAATATGTTCAGTATCATACGATACTACTTTATTGTCAGAACAAAGTCTGAAATTTGTTTTGCATCGCAGCAGCTCCATTTACACCATCACATAAAAGATAAAAGAGACTTGAAAAGTCATATATATATATACATATACTAGACTGTGGGACCCGTTGGGTCCCAGCATCACACAGGAGGGCTGGTCACCCAACGCAATATTCCACCTCTCCACCAATTCCAATATTGCTGGCCAGTGGGGAGGGGGGGGGGGGGCTTTCTGTTGCGCTAGTATGGGTGTTGTGGGCCGAAGGGACTGGCTTCCAGAGGGTTAGTATGGACATTGTGGGCCGAATGGATTCTTGGGCTGGTAGCTCAGTCACTGAGGCCAGGCAGTACAGTCACTCGGACCTGGCAGGTTGGCAGCTGAGAAACTGCCAGAAATTCTGCCCAAAACAGGTGACAGACTCTGTGTGAGAGAGAAGGGGGAGAGGATGGACTGAATGGATTATTGGGCTGGCACTTCAGTCACGTACAGCTGGTGGGCTGGCAGTTCACTTACTCATGGATGATGGGCTGGCAGGTGCAGTCACCCACGGCTGGTGGGCTGGCAGTTCACTTACTCACGGCTGGTGGGCTGACAGTGCAGTCACTCACAGCTGGTGGGCTGGCAGTTCAGTCACTCACAACTGATGGGCTGGCAGTATCCTTAAAAAAAATCGCAAACCGTACGTGGGTTTTGAATTACATTTTACTCAGATGCAAGCCAAGGAATGGCATAATTGTTAGCTGTTAATTGGACATAATCAACCTCAGCAAATTGACAATATCCTATTGAAAGGGAGTGTGTGTTTAAGCTGTCAGGACATTTTATTATTTGCCAAAATATACATCTCAATATCATAATGATAGAAAACGTACTTTTCCACACACCACTCGTAAGTCTGGAGATTTTTTAATGATAAATTTAGCTTCACAAGCGTTTTTTGCATGAAAAAACCCACTTCAGAACCTAGGGCGATTTTAAAATTTTACAGCCAGATTTATCACTTCTGAAACTGTTTAGATACCAAAGAAATCAAGAAAAAACACAAATAATGCCTTACTGTTGATGAAATGCAGTGAGAAAACACGATAATTCCCAATATTTTCAATCTCGATATCTGCACGGCCAATGTTCGCCAAGCACTTTAGCTGTTGTTGTCCCTTCAGCTCTCGCTTCTCTTTACCTTCATTTCTCTTCACTTTTGGAATTCTGAAGTAGGATAGATGTCTCTCATGGTTACCCTGACTTCCACAATTATTTACAGCGCAAACATTCACCATTTTGGCGGTTTTTGACAAGTAGGAAAGTATGCATTTTGTGTATTAACAACATATACCGGAAGCTGCGATGTCCTCCAGATGGATTGAGCGGTACCGTTCGTCAAGCCCTTTCACCCGGAGACTTTACGTGCAACCCCTATACACACACGCAGACTCTCAGACACACACTCACACACAGACTCACTCACACACAGACACACACACACACACACACACACACACACAGACACACACAGGCTCACACACACACACAGACTCACTCACACACAACCAATACTAAAATGCCAAGTAACTTCAGAACATGGTGAACATACAGTGTGTAAACTGAATGATTCAAACATTTAAAGCCTCCTGTCGAGGCCGCTGCTGAAGCAAAAACGTGCTTTAAATAACGTCGAACAAACACACTCACCATAGACAGAGCAGTAAGCTCTCTTGAATTATTCAACGACGTCTTCACTCTGTGCCTTCTGCAGTCAGTGCCATCTTGCCATGAACCGGAAATGTCGCACTCAGCGCCATCTTGCCGCTAACCGGAAATGACATCATCGGCGCCATCTTTCCACTAAGCGGAAGTCATGGAATGAGCGCCAATTTTGCAATTAAACACACCTGATCTAATAAAATGTTTATTCATGCTTTATCCATCCAAACACTGTTGAAAGCCCTTTAAAAGCCAAGCCAATTGGGCAAACACTTTGCAAGCCGACAAAACACATTTTCTGAAAGCCCTTTAAAAAGCCAAGCCAATTGGCAAACACTTTGCAAGCCGACAAACCACATTTTCTGAAAGCCCTTTAAAAAGCCAAGCCAATTGGGCTAACACTTTGCAAGCCGACAAAACACATTTTCTGAAAGCCCTTTAAAAAGCCAAGCCAATTGGGCAAACACTTTGCAAGCCGACAAAGCACATTTTCTGAAAGCCCTTTAAAAAGCCAAGCCAATTGGCAAACACTTTGCAAGCCGACAAAACACATTTTCTGAAACCACATCGAGGGGACTCACCGTGGAGTAGACGTGCGTTCAGTGTTATTCGCAGCTCAGAGAGCCATGACCCTCTCGCTTCCTCCGTCTCGCAGAGACTGAGTGAGGCACGACACTTCCGGGTTTTATAGTCCCTCCCCCCTGCCGCCAGCAGAGAGAATGGTGAAATGTTTTAAAACATTAATAACTCTCTGATTTTTCATCGATGGGAAAAATCCTCTGGTCCAATCCGACGGCTGTAAGTGGCGGCGTTCTCTCGGAAATCACGAAACAGAAAGTCGAAAGCGGTCAAGATCTTAGTTTTAGTAATATATATATATATATATATATATAAAACAAACAAACAATAATAGTGCAAAATCAGAATCAATGCCCCCAAGTTTATGTAGATCGGAGCCTATTTGGAGGTAGTAGTTTTTAATAACCTGTTGGTTGTATCTTGGTGATAGTGAACCATTGTCTCCTTCATGTAGGAAGGAACCATTAATCAGAACCTATAACATATAGCTGGAGACTGGAGAAAATAAGCCTGAAGTTTGGACTGAGAGGAAGAGTCTTTAAAGGTGGTTTTACTTCGGAGTCACGTGAGTGACTTCGTGAAGAACCCCGCCAGTGCGCCTGCGCGTCATTACGTCAGACGCCTTGACGCAAACGGACGTGAGAAGCAGAGCTCCTACAGTGGTTTGTAGTTTTTCAACTACAAGGTAAGTAGAAACTTTTTTCAGGTTTTCCAGGTCCGTTTACTGTGGGTCTATGGGGATTTTTTCCACAGACGCCATGGAAAAAACGGACAGGGGGAAGAGGTGAGCGACACAGCCGACAGAAAGTCGGGAAAGTCGGGAGTCTGCAGTTAGAGACCAACCGCCTCTAAACCCCGGTACAGTCGCCAGCGGTGAGCATAGCGACTGTGGACCTGGGGCTGGTGAAAACACAGTCAGCGCCTGTCGGGCAAAAGATGAAGTTTAAATCCCAACGGCCCACGGAGGGAGTCCCAGGCAATGGAAGTAGCTCCAGGGCTAGATACTGCTTTCGAGCGTATTTCCCAAATAGAAAGCCTTTTACATAGGCTGTTGGAGCAAAGTTCACTCAGGGAGGAGTGTACTGAAAGCCAAGCTGCTGAAAACAGCTCAAACAGCTCCTGGTACCGGGCTAGATACTGCTTTCGAGCGTATTGCCCAAATAGAAAGCCTTTTTCATAGGCTGTTGGAGCAAAGTTCACTCAGGAAGGAGTGTGCTGTAATCCAAGCTGCAGGAGCAGCTTAACAGCACCTGGCTCAGGGCTGATGGAATGCACCCTCAGGAATGAGGAGCGTGCTACGGGTCATGAGATTTCAGACCCCGACTCTGACGGTGAGGCTGTACAAGGCGATGAACGGCAGCTGCAGATGTTCCACCCCTGGCAGTAGGATTCGCTGCCCCGTCAGGGTCAGGAGAGCCATTAGGAGAAGAACTGGCCTCTTTAATAAATTACTTGGTTTACCATTAGCTGGAACAGCAGGAGATGGATGAGGCTGCAAGAAAGCAGGAGACCCCAAGTAACTGTGGGTTGCTGAAAGCAGCAGCAGTGAACCAAATTATCTGGAATCAGTTGCAGAGAATATTAAAGCTGCTGGGTTCTGGAATAACTGCTTTTACCAGAATAGCAGGTAACAGCCAAAAGATGACGAAGTTGCATCAGCAAGCACTGGGGTTGCTATGCAGCACCCACTTCGAGATCAATTATCTGAGGAAAGTGCTATACGGCCTACTATGAATCCGAAATTCGCAGCACTCTGCAAACCAAGTAATATACAATTACCCAACTTACTCTTTGGAGAGGATCTCGGGAGACGTATTAAAGAGTTGGAAGATGAAGCGAAAACAGGATTGATAAAAACATCAATGGTTGCAAAGTCTGTAAAGAGGAAGTATCCTTTCAGACGTCATACGGATCCTAGACCAGGACCAAGTCGCTCATCAACGCGGGGACGTAGCTGGCGGCCTGCAGCGGGAGTAAGGACCAGTGGTGGTGCTTCCGGGAGAATCCAGGAATCTCAGAATACTCAAATGACTCAAGAGGTAGGTGGACCTGGTTCTCAGAGGAACATACTAACTGGATTAAGTCCAAAAGTTGGAGGCAGATTACGTCTCTTCTATAAACATTGGAAGAAGATTACTTCAGATGTGGTAATTCTGAATAATATACAAGGATTTCTAATTGAATTCAATCCAAATTATGATTTGCCTGTCCAGCATGTTCCTAGCAGAACTCTCCACTTTGCAAAGTAATGGAGGTTCAAGTTGCGCTTCAAAACCCTATATATAAAAGGTGTTATTAAAGAATCAGTCTACCAAATTCACCAATTTGGGTCAAATATATTCCCTCGATCAAAAAAGGATGGAGGATGTAGGATTATTATAGACTTGACAAGTCTGAATCCTTTTGTTCAGTGTCTGTTCACTTGCAAGATATGAAGTATTTTAAATTTACATGGATGAACCAATTACGGCAGTTCAAAGCTCTGCCTAAAGGGTTAACGTTCCCTCCCAGAATATTCATAAAATTGTTTAAATCAATTCTGGGGTTGCTGAGAGCCAGGGGCATGTACTAATGGCATACCTGGATGATGTCCTGATTATAGGAAGGACAAAACAGTCAACAGAAGCATCGGTTGCAGTAATAAAATCAAACTTTTGAAAGTTTGGGGGTTTCTAAATTCATCCAAAGAAATCAAGGTTAAAAACATTTACCTCGATTAATTATTTGGGGTTCACAATTGATTTAGCCCAAATGCAAATTACTTTGCCCAGTGAAAAAAGGGTGGAGTTGATTAAAGATTGCAGTAATCTGTTAAACGAGCAAAAACCTCTAATCAGACAGGTGGCTCAAGTACTGGGAAAATTAGTAGATTCCCAGCAGTCCAGTATGGACCATTACATTATCAACAGCTGCAGAGAATTAAAGAACAGGCACTGAGAGTAAATGCTGGTCATTTTGATAGAACCATGCACGTAACAACAAATGCTGTTTCTAAGCTGCAGTGGTGGATTCTACATGTCTCAAGCAGTTCAGGCAAAGTGCTGATTGAACAACCTTCCATGATATTACAAACTGATGCCAGTGCACTAGGATGGGGTGCAACTGACTTAACATGGAGCTGCGGAGGCAGATGGAATCAGGAAAAGTTAGTGTTACTGCAGACATGGGGAATTACCTATTTGGAGCTTTTAGGAGGTTTCTATGGACTCCAAGCTTATGGTTCTAACACAACTAAAAGGAAGGTTCAAGTTCAAATTAATAAACACAACAGTAGTTGCCTATATTAATGATATGGGTGGAATTAAGTCGGTGTCATGTGACAAAATGGTTAAATCAACGGGTCTTGGTGTATTGAAAAGAACATTTGGATTTCAGCTATCTATCTACCAGGTAGAATGAACACGATAGCAGACACCAGGTCACGAAAAGTTCCATGATAATAAAGAATGGATGTTGAATCAAGAGGTATTCAATGATATAGTAATCAGATTTGGAATGACCGACATCGACTTGAATCATCAGCTATCGAGATATGTCTCATGGAAACCAGATCCAGGAGCAGTGGCGATTGATGCTTTCTCGCTACATTGGGGTGGTATGTTTTCATATATATTTCCACCTTTCTGCCTCATAAGCGAATGTTTGCTTAAAATCAGGCAAGATACTGCTTCAAGGGTATTGGTAGTACCAGATTGGCCTACACAGCCATGGTATCTGTTGATATTAGAATTAACAACACAAATGTTGATGAAAGTCCCAAAAAGGAGTAATTTATTGCTGCACCCTGTAACAGGGTAACAACATCCATTATATCATTGTTTGGATTTTTTTTGATTTGCAGGTTTTAAGAATGCCTTTTCTGGGACGAGGACTATCTGAGCATACTGTGGACATGCTTACGGCAGCCGGGAGGAAGAGCACTCAAAAACAGTACCTTTCTTATATTAGGAAATGGGAAGAGTTCTGTGTACAAAAGAATGTGCAATAAAGTACTGCAGATATTTCAAATGTTTAGAATTTCTGTCAAAACTTTATTATGATGAAGGTCTGAGTTGTAGTGCAATTAATTCAGCCAGAAGTGCATTGTCCTCATATTTGGTTCTGGATTCAGAAAGAAACTCAATTGGATCACACCCAATTGTTTCCAGACTAATGAAAGGAATCTTTAATTCCAAACCACCGAAACCTAGGTACGTGACAATCTGGGATGTAAGTGTGGTACTGAAACTACTTCGTGAATGGTCATCAAGTGTGTCTTTACCTTTGGTCAAGCTCAGTATGAAAGTATTCATGCTTATGGCATGAGTGACAGCACAACGAGTGCAAACACTTGGAAAATTACAAATAGACAGTATGGAAGTAACTGAAGACAAGGTTACATTCTATATCTATGACCTACTAAAGTAAATTAGGCCAGGTGTGACAGGATTTAAAATTATGCTAGCAGCATATCCAAATGATCCATGTCTCTGTATTAAGACATATTTATTACAATACATTGAGGTCACAAAGAATTTGAGAATACGGAAACTGGGTTGTTGATCACACACAAGAAACCACACAAGAGAGTTTCAATACAGACTATTTCCAGATGGATAAAAGAAGTCTTAACAGCTGCTGGTATTAACACTTATGTTTTTACGTCTCACTCGACTAGGGCAGCAGAAACGTCGGCGGCCAGGGCAAAAGATGGCCCCGTCGACCATATCCTCGCAGCCGCCGGGTGATCCAATGAGTTGATGTTTCAACATTTTTACCATCGGCCTATTGTTAATGCGGGGTTGTTTGCAGAAACTATTTTAAGTTCTGTGTAAATTCCTCTGGTTTAAAGGGGATCTGATTCATTTCATTATTGAAATGAATTACTGCATTTGTGGTACAAATGTTATTATGAATGCATGATTGATTATTCTCGTTCCGAGTCAATCTATGCAGTGAGAAGCCGGGATTGATCCACGGCATGAAATCACAAAGCTTTAAAATCTTCACGTAGTCACTCACGTGACTCCGAAGTAAAATAGTAAGATTAAACGAGAACTTACCTAAGTTTGAAGTTTGATCTTTATTTTATGAGGAGTTACGTAGGTGATTACGTGCCCACCACGACCCTACCCTCTATCATAAAGGTCAGATGGAAGTTCTTGTACTACTCGTTTTATTATGAGACTATATTACTTCGGTTGTTGTTTTTTGTGATTTCACACCGCTGCTTTGAAGATTGACGCGCAGGCGCACTTGCGGGGTTCTTCACGTAATCACCTACGTAACTCCTCATAAAATAAAGATCAAACTTCAAACTTAGGTAAGTTCTCGTTTAATCTTACTATTTAATATTAACTCTGCTTTCCAGCACATCAAAACCCAGAAATAATTTGTTAGCATGTAATGTTTTCAGAGGTTCAAGGTTCAAGGTTTGTTTATTGTCACATGTACCAAATAAGGTACAGTGAAAATCAGATTGCTATACAGTCATACCAATAAAGAGCAACAAGACACCCAAATATTTTTCTAACATGAACATCCACCACAGCGACTCTCACATTCCTCACAGTGATGGAAGGCAAAAAAAGTTAAACCTTCTTCCCTTCTTTGTTCTCCTGCGGTTGGGGCACTCGAACCTTCCGTTGTTGGGGCGATCTTGGCTCCCGCAACTGGCGGTCGAGCCCTCCGCATCGGGGGCTCTCAGCTCCCCGCGCCGGGCGATCGGACTCCCGAGTCGGGGCTGGTCGAACCTCCTGCGCTTTGGAGCTTCCCGACATCAGTCTCTACCTGAGACTGCGAGCTCCTCGATGTTGAAATCGTCAGGCTGCGGTTGGAGCGTCGATCCCAACCAAGCAATAGGCTCCGATGGTAAGTCCACGGCCCAGCGGTGGGGCTCAAAGTCAGTCTTGAGCAAGGTCGCCAGCTCCATGATATTAGGCCGCGGAGCGACCGGAGATACGATCCAGAAAAAATGTGCATTTCTGGCAAAGTAAGAGATTGAAAAAAAGTTTCCCCCGACCCCCCCCCCCCCCACCCCCCACATAACTCAAACCAGAGAACACTAAAACATTTTCTTCAACACATACTTAAAATAACAAAATGGAAGGGCAGACAGACATTGCCTTTGCTGTTACATACAACATTTCATTTCCTGCTTAGGGCAACAATTGGCAATATAGCAGTGAATTATGATCTCTACTTACTGCAATTCACACATGCGCATGAAATTTGTAATTACACAGTATAAAACGGCATGGAAAAATTAATAAACCGTTGTTTACACCCAATTAAACTGACAATCTCCTGTACAAAATCGAAAGCTTGATTCGTGTATCTTGCTATTGGAGTAACCTCCATTAAATATCAATGACTGTCATGTGCTGGATACCAGTTCTCACTCAGTGACAAACACAGGAAGAGGAACGTGTAAGAAGGAACTGCAGATGCTGGTTTAAACCGAAGATTGACACAAAGTGCTGGAGTAACTTAGTGGGACAGGCAGCATCCCTGACAAGAAGGAATGGGTAATGCTTCTTCGAGACCCTTCTTCTGGGATTCAAAGAAGTTCACGAGAAACTAAGAAAACATATTAGTTTTTTTAAATTCCAATATACCTTAAATTAACTTGTTCAAAATGTGGCATTGGGATTGGCTTTCTTGATTAAACATTTAGCTTGTGTGTTTGTTAACATGTAGCTAGCTTATTACTGAATATGAGGTTAGTCATGGTCTTAGTTTAGAGATAGAGCGTGGAAACAGGCCCTTTGGCCCATCGGGTCCGTGCCGACCAATGATCACCCTTACGCTTATTCTATGCTACATTGTGCCAATTTACAGAAGCCAATTAACATACAAACCTATACATCTTTGGAGAATGGGAGGAATCCTGAGTACCCGGAGAAAACCCATGCAGTCACAGGGAGAACGTACAAACTACATACAGACAGCAACCGTAGCAAGCGGAGTCAGGGGATATGGTGAGAAGGCAAGAACGGGCTACTGATTGTGGATGATCAGCCATGATCACAGTGAATGGCGGTGCTAACTCGAAGGGCCGAATGGCCTATTCCTGCACCCATTGTCTATTGTCTATTGTGGTCAGGATTGAACCCGGGTCTCTGGTGCTGTGAGGTGGCAATTCTACCATTGCGCCACCGGGCCGCCATCAGTTAGTCTACTGGTAGAGCAGTGAGCACCTTTCTGGTTACTACATTAGCAGTCGAGAGGTTGAGCAGGCTAGGACTTCATTCATTGGAGTGCAGGAGGATGAGGGTTGATCTTATAGAGGTGTATAAAACCATGTGAGGAATAGATCCTGTACAGGTTTGTAGGTTAATTGGCTTTGGAAAAATTCTAAATTGTCTCTAGTGTGTATGATAGTGCTGGTGTACATGGTGATCACTGGTTCGACACAAACTCGGTGGGCCAAAGGGCCGGATTCCACGCTGTATCTCTAAAGTCTACAATCTAAAGACGTGCAGGTTTGTAGGTTAATTGACTTCTGTAAATTGCACCTAGTGTGTGGAATGCAAAAGTGGGATAACATAGAACCAGTGATGGATGGTCGGCATGGTCTCGGTGGGCCGAAAGGCCTGTTTCCACTGTATCTCTACACACTAAGCTAAACTTTGCTCTATCTAAGAGCAGCAAACCATTCGGTCCTTCTGAGTTAAATGGAAAACATCCAGACTTGTAATAAAACTTTAATGCGTGCTCTGCAATAAAAAATAGCCAGACAACTAATCACTGAAAAATAGTCGGGTTCTTGCTGCATCTTTCATGAAGGTGACAACATTGCCTCTGGGTTCTCCTTGTATGAATGGAGTTTGCACATTCTGCCCTTGACTGTGTGCTTTTCCCTCAGGTGGTCTAGTTTCTTCATGATCCTTAAGGTGCTGTAGGTCAATTATAGGTGTTGTATGTTATCTCTTGGTATAGGTGGGTGGCAGGAAACTCTAGGGGGAGAAGAGCGAATGGGCCTGTGAGACTGAGTTGCAGGTTAGAGGGGGAAAAAGATGACAACAAATTGATGGGATTGTTCTGCTGACATTAGACTTTAGAGACACACCGCAGAAACAGGTCCTTCGGCCCACCGAGTCCGAGCCACACTAGGGACAATTTACAGAAGCCAATTAACCTGCAAACCTGTACGTCTTTGGAGAGCGGGAGGAAACCGAAGCACCCGGAGGAAACCCCACGCAGGTCACAGGGAGGACGTGCAAACTCTGTACAGATAGCACCCGTAGTTAGGATCGAACCCAGGTCTATGGTGCTGTAAGGCAGAACTCCACTGCTGCGCCACCGTGCTGCACCATTTGTGACCTCATCTACATTCTAAAGTCTAAAGTGGAGGGATACGGAGCTCAAAGAGGGTTAAGGGAACTAGGAATAGAGAGAGGGTGAATCTGCAAACCAAGGATTGAGACCCTTTATGAAACAAGTCTTTCGTACCTTTCTTACCCACACCTGCAAGAATATAAAAGATTAATACACCTCCAACATCCATAATATCAAAAGTCTGGTCACATTTAACCAGCATGACCAGCTTTAAAGGACATATTAAATTGCTGGCATGCTTGACGCTAGGTTTCTGAATCTACTCTGATCTCCATCCCCAGTGATTGATTTCCAGAGGAAACAATTTATTGATGTCCTCAAATCCTCATTGAGAGAATATAACATTAGTCATAGTCATACAGCATGGAAACAGGCCCGTCGGCCCAACTTGCCCACATCATCCAAGATGCCCCATCTACACTAGTCCCACCTGCCCATGTTTTACCCATATCCCTCTAAGCTTTTCCTATCCAAGTCCCTGTCCAAATGTCTTTTAAATGTTGTTATAGTACCTGCCTCAACTACCTCTTCTGGCAGCTTGTTCCGTGCACCCATCGGTGTGAAACATTCTCCCTAGCCTACGAGAAACCCTTGCAAAGGATCGCTGAGACTGGTGGAGATGCTGGCTGGGAGGACACTGAATGCTTTGAGTCTTTCTGGTGGGAGCACTAAGAGGTCAAATGGAGGGAGCCTACAATAATCCAAACTACCAACCCCCATCTCTCCCCTTCCTGTGAAGCACCACTTTATTTTAGTTTAGAGATACTGTGTGGAAACAGGTCCTTCAGCCCATCAAGTCCGTGCTGACCAGCAATCACCCCTGCACTAGTTCTTTAGTTTAGTTTACTATAGAGATACAGTGAGGAAACAGGCCCTCCGGCCCAGTGAGCCCACACCAACCAGCGATCCCCGCACACTTGCATAATCCTACACACTTCGGACAACTTATATTTCTTACCAAAGCCAATTAACCTACAAACCTGTCGGACTTTGGAGTGTGGGAGGAAACCGGAGCACCCCGAGAAAACCCACACGGTCACAGGGAGAATGTACTGGAGGAACTCACGATATGTTCATGCTTACAACACACATGGACTGGCTTCCAGATGGGAAGGCTGCCCTGGATAGTTTGCCAATTCCTACTGAGTGCAGGCACTAATTACACCCTACAAGGTCACCCTCATTATACAACAGAATCTCTTACATTTGTCAAAAAAAATTGGTTGAGATGGCGCACCAGGAGACACCTTCAACTTCATAATCACCATAATTCCTAGCATTTGGGAACGTGCATTAATGTAAATGAAGTCATTGTGCCACACTTCACTCTTTCAAGTATAGTATTGTCACAGGCAATTTTGTTATATAAAGATGAAAGCCTCTCATTAAGGCTTCTAACGTGTCATTATCAACTTAATGAACACTATTGACCCTGCCCCTGCTGTGACAGTGGTGTGTGCATCTCCCACTTTATCTATGTAAAGTAACAAAGTGAATCAGATAATGTGACACTAAGCCATTAACTCCTAACTTTTTCTGGCCCTACCACATACCTTGCATTGATCCATGGAGGTTGTGGCACAGATAGATATCATTCAGCCTACTGTGTCCATGATGGGCATAAGCATAATTTACCCCGACACACAGAATTGCAGATGCTGGTTTACCAAAAAAGTGCTGGAGTAACTCAGCAGGTCAGGCAGCATCTCTGGAGAACATGGATAGCCAACGTTTTGGGCCAAGACCTTTCTTCATACTGATTGTACTGGGGGGTTGGGGGAGGGAGGGGGGGGGGAGAAAGCTGGAAGAGAAGTAGGGTGGGACAAAGCCTGGTGAGCGATAGGTGGATGCAGGTGAGGGTTTTTTTTTTTGGTTAGCAGATGGGTGGACAAAGGCCAGAAATGAAAAGACAAAAATGTGATATAAGGAGGTAAGGATAGAAGAGGACTGCCTGTATTATTGAAATGAAGAAACAAAGAACTACAGATGCTGGTTTATACCAAAGATAGACAAAAAGTCGGAGTAACTCAATGGGTCAGGCAGCATCTCTGGAGAAAAAATATGGGTGATGTTTTGGGTCGGACCCCTTCATTAGACCTGAAGTCTCAAGGAGGGTCAACCTGAAATGTCACGCATCCTTTTTCTCCAGAGATGGTGCCTGTCCCGCTGAGTTATCCCAGCACTCCTTGGGTGTGTTTTCAATTGGGTGTGTTATCAATTCATGGAGCTGTCCATTCACCAAATTCAGATACTTAAGTAAGACCAATAGATTGCGGTGGACCCAAGTAGCATGATGAGCATATCGCTGTGGAGGTAGGGTGGGTAACCTTCTGTTGACTGGGGTAAGGCATCTAGGTTCGACAAGAAAGGATTGGTTCTGACCTTTCTTTCATTTATCCTGCAATCACCTGGGATTTGAAAATTGAGAGATCTCTTTGAAAAAGTCTGACAGGGCTAGACACATGTAGGAAGGAACTGCAGATGTTGGTTTAAACCGAAAAGACACACATTGCTGGAGTAACTCAGCGGGTCAGGCAGCAACTCTGGAGAAAAGAAATAGGTGACGTTTTGGGTCAAGGCACTGCTTCAGACTGAGAGTCAGGGGAAAGGGAAATGAGAGATATAGGCAGTGATATAGAGAGATTAAAAAAATGAATGAATGATATGCAAAAAGAAAGAATGATCAAGGAAAGGTGGAGCCCACAATGGTCCTCTGTTGGCTGTGGGCTAGCTGATAATGAGTTGTGCAGACAGTGAAACTCACCAGGATGACAGTGAAACTAGTACAATGATTAGGGTGGGTGAGGGAAGGAGTGAGAAGGGATGCAAGGGTTCATGTACAGTATATAAGGGAAGCACCACATATGTCGCTTGGGCATCTTACAACCCAGTGGTATGACGATCGATTTCTCTAACTTCAAGTAACCGTTGAACCGCCGAGAATGATGGATGGGGACCCAGCGGGGGGGGGGGGGGGGGGGGGGGGGCTGCTGTCACGTGTGGTGGCATGCAGTAGATAAGACTGTTCGGTGAACTTTTGTAACTTTGTCAGTGCCAGACACGTGATGATCCTTGTGCACCGCCTAGGTGAGGTCTGCTGTGTGATGTTACTGGGTTGTGTGCAAAATGAAGCATTTCACTGTAGCGAGTTACGTACATGTGCCATTCAAGTGTAATTGAATCATTGTGTGTGATGCACACACAACTATTGAGGATCTAAGGGCAGAGACAGTTCATTGTTGGTGGATTGAGGGCATCCTCCATGAATTTGTTGGGCAATGGGGTAATTGTAACAAATTTTGGGTGGATAATAAAAACGTCAATGCATATTGGGCTAAAGAAAAGTAATTGAGGATCAGAACCTGTTTGAACGTGAAGAGTTCCCAAACCACGATGAGATATTGGGAGTGGTGGAAGCTAAAGAACAAACAATACGAAGATGCCACAGTATTTGTGGGAAAAGAAGGAAGATGAGCAAATGACAAGTTGGCTTAATGGCACGTCAATGAGTTGGGTGAAAAAAATATTATTTGCTATTATACAATGTTTTTAGTTTAGCGATACAGAGTGGAAACAGAACCACCGGCGCCAACCACCAATCACCCCATACACTAGCTTTATGTTACCGCAGTATCATATCCCACACACTAGGGGCAATTTATGAAACCAATTAACCTACAAACCTGCACTCTTTGGAATGAGGGAGAAAATCAGAGCAGCCGGAGAAAATCCGCGCAGTCACAAGGAGAACTTACATACTCCGCACAGACAGGATCGAACCCGGGTCTCTGGCACTGACAATAATTTGTTAAGGGCCTGTCCCACTTTGCCGTCATTCACGCGCATTTACGCGACATACTAGCATGTGGGTAGCGTGTGGGGAGCGCGGGACGGGCACATGGAGTGGTGTGGAGGAGTGTGGAGTGGTGTGGAGGAGTGTGGACTTCGTCCTGCACAAAATCGTCGCGCGCCACCGGCCTGTTGCGTAACTGACGGCCAAAGTGGGACAGGCCCAAGACCCTGGCGCGGCGCAACGTCTCACCTCCAACAGCAGCAGAAGCAGGCAAACGATCGGCGAGCTCGGTCTGGGGCTCACAGCCGTTGCGGATCCGGATGCGCCCCCACTCCTACTCCCCAAGCGGGGCCAAGACGATTGGAGATAGACACAAAATGCTGGAGTAACTCAGCGGGACCGGCAGCATCACTGGAGAGAAGCAATGGGTGACGTTTTGGGTCGAGACCCTTCTTCAGACTGAAGAAGAGTCTCGACCCGAAACATCATCCATTCCTTCTCTCCAGAGATGCTGCCAGTCCCGCAGTTAATCCTGCATTTTGTGTCTATCTTCAAATGACGTTACGCGCTCCAGACGGCTGTGCGGGCGCATGATGACGCGTTCGACCGTTGCGCGTCAGTCACTACCGGCCTGTCGCGTAAATGACGGCCAAGTGGGACAGGCCCTTAAGACTGCAAATCTACCGCTGTGCCACTGTGCTGCCCTTGTCCCATTGTCTCAAACAATTTTTCTCCTAACTCTGAAAAAAAGATACGCTATCACTTACAATTTTCGCCAAATAGGAGAAAAATCTGACAACAGGAAATGCTATGATAATTTCCTTCCTTTTAACCTGGTCAAGACCCAGAATGGAATTTTGCCAAGTGAATTAGTAGAGTGTTGTCGTCACATACTGCACGAGGTACAGAATGTGACTTTTGATTTAACCTTCACTTAAAGATGCAATGTACTTGGAATGATAATGACCCACATTTATTGATGTAAAAGCTTGCCAAATTATTGTCAGCTTCCCCTAGTATAGTTTATATAATCATTGCCTAGAGCAGGCGAATGGAGAACCAGAGGACATCGTTTTAAGGTGAGGGGGGAAAGATTTAATAGGAATCGGAGGTGTAACTTTTTCACACGAAGGGTTGTAGGTGTATGGAACGAACTGCCGGACGAGATCGTTGAGGCAGGGACTATCGCAACGTTTAACAAAAACATTTAGACAGGTACATGGATAGGACAGGATTAGAGGGGTATGGGCCAAATGGGCCAAATGGGCCAAAATAAAATGTATTATTATTATTAAATGCAGGCAGGTGGGACTAGTGTAGATGGGGCATGTTGACCAGTGTGAGCAAGTTGGGCCGAAGGGTGTGTTTCCACGCTGTAAGACTCTGACTATGACTCTAATACCAAGCTGAATAAACTTAAAACTAGACTCACTAGACTGAGAATTTCGTACTTCACTGGTTGGACCGTACTGCAAGTTGAGAGGCGGTGGGGTCTTCTTCCTCATCAATACGTCACGATGCGGGGGCGGTCACGTGGTGGTCCTTGTGAGTTGCTACTCTCTACACCTGGAATAAGTAATGGTTAAGTGCCGTCCCTACAAGCTGCAACAGAAATTCACTTTGGCTATCGACACCAGTTTACATCCCAACCCATGGTATGGTAGTTATGGCCGAGTGGTTAAGGCGATGAACTAGAAACTCGGGCATGTTCAGATTCTGCTGACTAGGGGAGCAGCAGCAGGTTTTGGCACAGACATCGGTGTATGTATAATTTGGGCGGCACAGTGGCGCAGCGGTAGAGTTGCTGCCTTACAGCACCAGGGACTCAGGTTCAATCCTAACTATGGGTGCTGTCCGTACAGAGTTTGTACGTTCTGCATGTGACTGCGTGGGTTTTCTCCAGGTACTCCAGCACTGTGTGTCTATCATTGGTACAAACCAACATCTACAATTCCTTGTTGCTACATTCTATTGTGTTTGAGTTGGGGTCATCTGGGAAATTTAGTATGACCTCCACATCGCCATCAGGGATGCCAAGAGACAACTTTGAACCAAGCCAGAGTCCCAAAATAAGCTCATGGATAACGTAAGTTGTGGCAAGGCTTGCATGGTATAATGGGCTACAAATGGAGGTCACATGGGATCACAAGCAGCAATGTGTTCCTCCTGATGAGTTCAATACATTCTATACTCGCTTTGAACAAAATGAATGACCGTCACACACCACTACATCCTTGAGTCCACTTGTACCCATGGACACTATTGCAGATGGTGGGTGCCTTAAAAACGCTGCCAGGGGTGGTAGCAGATATGAAAGTGACGTTCAAGAGGCTTTTAGATGGATATGCAAGGATTGAAAGGATATGAATCATGTACAGGCACCAGAGTGGTTTATCTTGGCATCATGTTCGGCACGGGCATTGTGGGCCGAAGGGCCTGTTTCTGAGCCTTGCTTTCCATGTTCTATGCTCTATGTTCCATGCCCAGTGAATCCTGGATTTGGTGCCATTAATCCAGTGCAAGCCATAGATTGTATCTCCTATGTATCAGAGACCAAGCGCAGGCTCGGCGATCGTTTCGCTGAACATCTCCACTCAACGCCTATATATCGGTGAGACCAAATGCAGGCTCGTCGATGATTTCACTGTACACCTCCGCTCAGACTGGCTAAACCTACATGATCTCCCGGTTGCTAAACACTTTAACTTCACCTCCCATTCCCACACTGACCTTTCTGTCCTGGGCCTCCTCCACTGTCAGAGTGAGGCCCAATGCAAATTGGAGGAACAGCACCTCATATTTCGCTTGGGCAGCTTACAACCCAGCGGTATGAATATCGAAGGTAGACACAAAATGCTGGAGTATCTCAGCAGGACAGGTAGCATCTCTGGAGAGAAGGAATGGGTTACGTTTCGGGTCGAGACCCTTTATTGACTTCTCTAACTTTGTGACCCTTGCTTTCCCTCTCTCTTCATCCCTCCCCCATCCTAGTTCTCTGACCAGACTGACTGTCCTCCTGATTCCATTTTATCTTTGTATGCCTCGTTGTCACCTTCCCCCCTGCGGGCAATGATCTATTCTACATTTTCCATGACCTGCGTCCCCTTGATATCTCGTTTTCACACCTTACCCTTCCCATATCTCTGTCCCCTCTCCCCTGACTCTCTGTCTGAAGAAGGGTCTCGACCTGAAATGTCACCCATTCCTTCTATCCAGAGATGCTGCATGTCCCGCTGAGTTACTCCAGCATTTTGTGTTTGTCTAAGCTATAGACATTTGCAGTGAAATATATAAGAACCACGTGTGAATGAGCCGCACATCCTCTACGCACGTTCTTGATGAGGCTGAATATCCCAGTGGAGCACCATCAAGATCAAGAGCGCCGGATGACGACTTATCCTGCAAATGGTGTCAGGGTTGATTGTAATTTTTCCAAAGATCAATCAAGAAAGTGGGTCATATTGTATATTAAAAATCAGAGATGTGCTGAGAGGACACAATCCCATCAGATGTACATTAAAATGCAACAGTGAAAGATTATTATTAGACCACATATTTTTTATATATTTAATGGATGAATAGGGGAATTTGTGGCAGGAATAAAACCATAAAATATTTTATGGTTTTAAGATGATTTTTTTTCCAATCAAATAAATGTATTTCCAAAGCATAAAATGTATTTCCAACAATACATCTCCAAAGCATAAAATGTCTGGTATATCTAGTGGATGTCCGGGATGGAACTGGTATCGGAGATGTGGGGACTGGAACTGTAATAAATCAATAAGGTAGAACCAGGCAAAAGCTGAAGTCTTTGAATAAATGGCACGCTACTAAATGCAGCAAACCACATGAATCTGGAAGAGCAGATTCACCGATTCCTAAAGCAGTAGGGCAGGTGGCGTTGGAGCTTAAGTGCGTGTATGGGGTACTTTGTTTTACTTCTTGAGGTTCCTTGGAACCATCATCTCCAAGGACCTTAAATGGGGGGCTACCATCGACTCCACAGTCAAAAAGGCCCAACAAAGGATGTACCTCCTGCGGCAGCTGAGGAAACATAATCTGCCACAGGCAATGATGGTCCAATTCCATACTGGCATCGCAGAGTCTGTCCTCACCTTCTACATCATGGTCTGGTTTGGCTCAGCCACCATGCACGACATCCGGAAGCTGCAGCGAATCGTTTCAATCAGCTGAGAAGGTTGTTGGCTGCAACCTTCCCCCCATTGATGAACTGTACACTGCAAGGGCCAGGAAGTGAGCGGGCAAGATCATCTCTGACCCCTCTCACCCTGGCCACAAACTCTTTGAAGCACTTCCCTCTGGAAGGCGACTCCGGACCGTCAAAGCCGTCACAGCCGGATATAAAAACTGCTTTTTTTCCATGAGCATTAGTTCTGCTCAATAACCAAAAGTCTGTAGCCTCCTTTTGCTCTGGTATTTTATTTCATTCACATGTTTAAACTATAATGTTTTATTCTTAATGTTTTATTCTTAATGGTTTACTGTATGTCGTGTTGTTACTTAATTACTTGATTTAACTCCAGCCTTGATTTATCATTCACTTTGTCCTATTTGCTTCTCCTTCACCCTCTCTTCAAGTTGTTTTCATCTGAAGTAGGGATCTGACCCAAAACCTCATCTATCCATGTTCTCCAGAGATGCTGCCTTGACTCCCAGAGTTACTCCAACATTTTGTGTCCATTTTTGTAAACAGGCATCGGCAGTTCCTCGTTTGAACTTACTGAAGAACTTACCTGTTCTGATACATTCTATCCATGATGGTGCCCAAGCAAGGCGACTCTCTGCGTGCTGGTCACAGAAGTGAATTTGCAATCACGCATTACAATCACTCCACTCTTTTACACCTCCACTCCAATGCTCTTTATTCTGTATCTGTACACTGTGGATGGCTCGATTGTAATCATGTATAGCCTTTCCACTGATTGCTTAGCACACAACAAATGCTTTTCACTATACCTTGGTACATGTGACAATAAACTAAACTTAACTAAATAAACAGGAAGAAGTAAGGTGCCTGAAATTGTTAATTATATATTGCGACCCAAAGTCTGCAACATGCCCACAAACGCTCTTTACGCCCACTGATTATTATTAACAGAAAAGATAAAGAAAATGTCTAGGTGGAAGAGATTAGAAAATGTAAAATACAAAAATAGCTGTTAGAAATACACCATTAAGAAAAATATGCTTCATACTTCTCGTTTGTTCCTTTTTCTTTAAAGATTTCTTTATGAAATCATGAGGGCACTATTTAAACAATCAATGGTGATATGTCAGAAGGCGGCACAGTGCCGCAGCAGTAGAGTTGCTGCCTCTCATGCCAGAGACCCAGGTTTGATCCCGACCATGGGTGCTGTCTATACGGAGTTTGTACGTTCTCCCTGTGACTGCCTGGGTTTCATCTGGTTTTCTCCCGCATTCCAAAGACGTACAGGTTTGTCGGTTATTAATTGGCTTCGGTAAGAATTGTAAATTGTCCCAAGTGTGTAGGATAGTGCTAGTCGTGGATCGCTGGTCGGCGTGGGTGGGCCAAAGAGCCGTTTCCACATTGTATCTCTAAACAAAACTAAACTAAACTGAATTAAACGAAGACAGATGCAGATGATTTAATTTCCTACAAGTAGGTTTATAATGATCATCAAGTTGTTTCTGTAAATACGCTCTTCTAAAGCTTACCGCCCTAGTCTAGTTCAGTAAAAAACACTGACTCAAGCACTGGACCAACTAAACTTTATTTTTAGAATGAACAGCAAATTCCCCGAGACGATACCTAAACCACAGCGGGTTCGATCCTTGTCCCTGCCAGGCCAAGCCCTTCAGCCTCATGCAAGCAGACACTGCCCAACAGGTCACGCAGTCCCAAGCGCCCTTCCAGAAGATCGACACCAATCAAAAATGGGGCTACCTTTCATAGGTCCATGAACCTTGAGGGGCCGAACCAAAGATCCTATAGCAAGCAAGATAGACCACTCCTTCTAAATGCAATGGGCTGACGTGTAGTACGCAACGGAGCGGAACGTGGGCCTTTTTTTCATACATTTCAGTAACCCGACCCGACCCGACTTGCAGTGTAATCAACGTTGCGGGGGAACAGTTTGTGTTAATAAATTATAATTCTGAAAATTAGGAGAAGATTTTTACCAAATAACTTTTATTTTTACGAGGATGTTTCCGTAATCGGCTTCCGTCTCCTCACTAGTATCTTTGCTCCGCTGTGGGATCTTTGATGTGGAGACGAAAGCCGGTTACGGAAATGGGGCCGAAAATTAACCATGAATCTGCCCATGACCATACTACGTCTTTATCGTTGCGTGATCTATCTTGCTTGCTATAGGATCTTTGGGCCGAACTACATAGAGGTGGTCCTCTTACAATCCAATCAAACATATCAATTACATCAATACATTATTAACAGTTCCCCAATCCAATTACAGAGCATCTAAACAATGTTTCTTACAGAAGCTTCTGGAAGGAAGCTAATCAACTGAATAATGCAACATTTACCCTGGAACACAAAACAATTCTGCTAAGCCTTAACACTTTGGGCAATCAACAAACAATAGAGTAACTGTCTTGCATTATTTACATTATTTACAATTCCTTTGCAGCAATCCGATCATATCAATGCATTTACGTTTATTTACAGAGTTTTAATACATACTAGACCACCGGACACCGATGGGGGGGGTGGGGGGGGTGCTGTGGTGTCACACTAACCACCCCCTTTCCTCCAAAGCACGGTTGCGGGGTGGGAATCTGGCACCCACAAACATACACACTCATCACAACCCTTTATATTATCTTAATTTTTTAATTTGCTTCTTTTATCCCATCTCCACCCTATCCACTGACGAATAGCCCTCACCTCTCAGGTGCGTCTAGAGGGGGGGGGGGCAGAGAGAGAAAATTTAATGTTAGAATTTTAAAAATTTGAAGAGGGGAGGAGGAGGGTGGAGAGGAAGGGGGAGAGAGGGAAGGGGGAGAGGAAGGGGGGAGAGGGAAGGGGGAGAGAGAGGAGGGTGTGGAGAGAGGAAGGAGAGGATGTTGGAGAAAGGTGAAGGGGGGGTTTGAGCGGGTGTTCATGAGTTGAGCTGCGGGCTGTGAAGAGAGAAGGGCAGAGAGAGAGAGAGAGAGGGAGAGACAGAGAGACTGGTACACCAAAAAAAGCTGGTGAAACTCAGCGGGTGCAGCAGCATCTATGGAGCGAAGGAAATAGGCAACGTTTTGGGCCGAAGCCCATCCTCAGACGTGTTTTGTTATGAAACATTTCCTATTTCCTTCGATCCAAAGATGCTGCTGCACCCGCTGAGTTAGGGGAAGGGGAGAGGAGAGTGGGGAGTGGAGGAGAGCGGGGAGGGCAGGAAGGGGGAGAGGGGATGAGGGGAAGGGGAGAGGAGTAGGGGGAAGAGAGGGAGAGAGGGAGGGTGGAGGGAGAGAGGTGGGGAGGGAGAGGGGAAGAGTGGGGAGTGAGGGGCAGAGGGGTAGCGGGGAGTGGTGCAAGAGAGAAGGGAAGGGGGTGGGGGGGAGATGGGGGTGAAGAGGGGTGGTGGAGGGGGAAGAGAGGGTGTGGGAGGGGAGGGAGGGGGAGAGGAGAGAGGGGGAAGAGTGGGGAGGGAGAGTTGAAGTAGGAGGGGTAGGGACAGTCCATCTGTTCCCCATTCCCTATCACCCCCAATCCTCTTTCTCTATTCCCACACACGTGACGACGCCCTTCGACACAGGCTGCGGGGGTGGGGGGGAGGGGCTGGGGCTGTGCCTGCTGCAAAGGCATATGTAAATGGGTCCATTTTGATTGGACATATGTGAGCATTTGGCATTGTGACATCACAAAACAGAACCTTCATTAACATTCTAATGCTGAGAGCTGTTTAAGACGGAACTGCAGATGCTGGAAAATCTAAGGTACACAAGAAAAACCTGTATAACCTCAGCGGTGCAGCAGCATCTATGGAGCGAAGGAAATAGGCAACGCTTTGGGCTGAAGCCCATCCTTAGATGGGTTTTCTCCTGAAACGTTGCCTATTTCATTCGATCCATAGATGCTGCTGCACCCGCTGAGGTTATACATGTTTTTCTTGTGTAAATTTGATTTTACAAGTTTTTCTTGTGTACCTTTGATTTTCCAGCATCTGCAGTTCCGTCTTAAAGACAGAGGGACTGTTGGCGGGCCTGTTTTCCCAACGCGCGTTTGCGGGAGGGGGGGGGGCTGCGGCATCACACTCACACTAACCACCCCCCAAACTTACACTAACCACCCCAAACACACTCGGGGGGAGGGGTGGAGAGGAAGCCGGGGTGGGGAGAGAAGAGGGGAGAGGGAGACGGGGTGGGGAGAGAAGAGGAGAGGGGGAGGGAGGGGAGAGGGGGGAGGAGGAAAGGGGAGAGATTGGTGAGGGCGAAGAGAGCAGGGTGGGGGAGAGGGAGGGGGAGGAGAGTGGGGAGTGGGAGGAGAGCGGGGAGAGCGGGGAGGGCAGGAAGGGGGGAAGGGGGGGAGGGGATGTTAGAGGTGGAGAGAGGGGATGAGGGGAAGGGGAGAGGTGTAGGGGGAAGAGAGGGAGGGGGGAGGGAGAGGGGAAGAGTGGTGAGTATGGGGCAGAGGGGTAGCGGGAGTGGCGCAAGAGAGAGGGGAAGGGGGTGGGGGGGAGATGGGGATGAAGAGGGGTGGTGGAGGGGGAAGAGAGGGTGTGGGAGGGGAGGGAGGGGGAGAGGAGAGAGGGGAAAGAGTGTGGAGGGAGAGTTGAAGTAGGAGGGGTAGGGACAGTCCATCTGTTCCCCATTCCCTATCACCCCCAATCCTCTTTCCTCTATTCCCACACACGTGACGACGCCCTTCGACAGGCTGCGGGGGTGGGGTTGAGGGGGCTGGGGCTGGGGCTGCTGCAAAGGCATATGTAAATGGATCCATTCCGATTGGACATCTGTGAGCATTGTGCATTGTGACATCACACAACGGAATCTTTACTAACATTCTATGGCTCGGCTGTTTTTTTAAACATTTTGAAATGTTTGGTTTGGGGGGGAGAGGTATTTTATTTTAAAAAGTGTACATAAACACGACCAAATTTAATCAGGAGTGTCTATTCGTAAAGATAAATGTAATCTCTTTAGAAATGGTAAAAAATATCGGCGTTTCCGCGTGCTGCGTGGGCGTAGGGCGGTATCAAAGGGGCTGCGTGGCACAAGTCAAGCAGGACGTTGGACGTACAGACGGATGACAGCTGGGGGGGAGGAAGGGGGAGAGAGAGGAGGGTGTGGAGAGAGGAAGGAGAGGATGTGGGAGATAGGTGAAGGGGGGGGTTTTGAGCGGGTGTCATGAGTTGAGCTGCGGGCTGTGAAGAGAGAAGGGCAGAGAGAGAGAGAGAGAGAGAGAGAGAGGGGAGAGACAGAGAGACTGGTACACAAAAAAAAGCTTGAGAAACACAGCGGGTGCAGCAGCATCTATTGAGCGAAGGAAATAGGCAACGCTTTGGGCCGAAGCCCATCCTCAGACTGGTTTTCTACCGAAACGTTGCCTATTTCCTTCGATTCATAAATGCTGCTGCACCCGCTGATGATATACAGGTTTTTTTTGTGTACCTTCGATTTTCCAGCATCTGCAGTTCCGTCTTAAAGACAGAGAGACTGTTGGCGGGCTGTTTTCCCAAGGCGTGTTTGCGGGAGGGGGGGGGTGGGCTGCGGCATCACACTCACACTAACCACCCCCCAAACTCACACTAACCACCCCAAACACACTCGGGGGGATGGGGTGAGGGGGGGAGAGGAAGACGGGGTGGGGAGAGAAGAGTGGAGAGGAAGACGGGGTGGGGAGAGAAGAGGAGAGGGGGAGGGAGGGGAGAGGGGGAAGAGGAAAGGGGAGAGATTTGGGAGGGAGAGGAGATCAGGGTGGGTGAGAGGGAGGGGAGGAGAGTTTGGAGTGGGAGGAGAGCAGGGAGGGCAGGAAGTGGGGAGAGGGGATGAGGGGAAGGGGAGAGGAGTAGCGGGAAGAGAGGGAGGGTGGAGGGAGAGGGAGAGAGGTGGGGGAGGGAGAGGGGAACAGTGGGGAGTGAGGGGCAGAGGGGTAGCGGGGAGTGGTGCAAGAGAGAGGTGAAGGGGGTGGGTGGGAGATGGGGGTGAAGAGGGGTGGTGAAGGGGGAAGAGAGGGTGTGGGAGGGGAGGGGAGGGAGGGGGAGAGGAGAGAGGGGGAAGAGTGGGGAGGGAGAGTTGAAGTAGGAGGAGTAGGGACAGTCCATCTGTTTCCCATTCCCTATCACCCCCAATCCTCTTTCTCTATTTCCACAAACGTGACGACGCCCTTCGACACAGGCTGCGGGGTTGGGGGGGAGGGGCTGGGGCTGTGGCTGCTGCAAAGGCATATGTAAACGGATTCATTTCGATTGGACATCTTTGAGCATTGGGCATTGTGACATCACAAAACGGGACCTTCATTAACATTCTATTGCTGAGAGCTGTTTTTTTAAACATTTTGAAATGTTTGGTTTGGGGGGGAAGTATTTTATTTAAAAAAGTGTACATAAAAACGACCAAATTTAATCAGGGTTGTCTATTCGTAAAGATAAACGTAACCTCTTTAGAAACGGTAAAAAATATCGGCGTTTCCGCGCGCCGCGTGGGCGTAGGGCGGTATCAAAGGGCCGCGCGGCACAAGTCAAGCAGAACGTTGGACGTACAGACGGATGACAGCCAGAGAGTTTTATATAATAGATAGATAGATAGAAGATAGAAGATAGATAGATAGATTATCAATTAAGGGGAAATGAGGAGAACACCTGGATCTTTCACCATCCTGCATATCAATCTGAGGCTCAGACTGGTTGGCGCCATCCACAGCCTGTAATTTTCCACTGACAAAGGTTAAGCAATTCTGACAAATGCAGGGATTCCCCATTTTATAGTGTGTTTAATTTGGTCAATATTAACATTCCCCCATTTTATCTTTTATGATAACCCTTATCATTAATGATAACCCAAAATACAATAACGACTGCTTCACTCTAACAAATGTCCTAACAAAAATATGCTGATGTATTTTCCCAGAACTTCATCAAGCTTCCCTAGGTTTCATGGGCGTAGCTTCATGATTCCCGTCTGATGAGTCTTCACCTCCCTAGTTTTCGTGGGCGCGAATCCCATCCATCAATCTTGACAGTTCATCTGTGCTTGATCCATAATAGTGTACAGAGTTCTTAAGAGAACCTGGGATGAAGTAAGTTAACAGTCCATACTTTCACTGATACTTTTACAGTGATGGAGATGTAGTCATGCATTCCTTCCATCCACTTTCACTGCTGTTGGAGTCATTAGAAGAACCTGGTAAGGTCCCTCCCAACGAACCTCCAATCCTTTCCTCACCCAATTCTTTATAAGGACATAGTTTCCAGGTTTCACTTTAATGGGAGTTGCTAACAAAGGCATCTTGCTATAGGCTGCTTTTACTCTACAATGAGAGTCCCTTAAGGCTCTAGTCAAAACTAGAATGTAGTCGGTCATCTCCGCAGTCATATGGTGGAAGTTGATTATTTTCATCGCATTCTGGTTCCAAGGTGTTTTCAAGGGTCTACCATAAACAATTTCAGCTGGGATTAATCTAGATTTCCCTACAGGCATGACTCTCATCTGAAATAGAGCTATTGGGAGTAATTTAATCCATCCAAGTCCAGTCTCAGCCTTCAATTTGGCCAATTTAGTTTGAAGGGTCTGATTTGCCCTTTCTACAGGTCCAGCAGCCTGTGGTCGATAAGCACAGTGCAATTGCGGCTGGATCCCCAGCTGTTCACAAAATTCTTTATTGATTTGTCCAATAAAGTGTGGACCGTTATCTGAACTAAGTCGAATGGGGATACCGAATCTAGGGACAATTTCTCTCATTAACACCTTGACAACAGTAGCCGCTTTGTTATCAAGAGTTGGGTAAGTTTTGATCCACTGGCTGAATGTATCGACTATGACAAGTACGTATTTATACCCCTGGCATCTTTCTAATTTAATATAGTCCATTTGCAATGTCTCAAACGGACCCATAGGCAATGGTGTTTTTCCCTCATCACATCCTATTCCTTACCCTGGATTGTATTTCTGACAGATCAAGCAATTACTGCTTACCTTCTGAGCTAAAGTTTGTAATTTTCGATGCCATCAAGTAGCCAATAGAGTGTCCCCTACTGCCCTTGCACCACAATGTGTTGCATAGTGCATGCACTCTATAACCCATACTGCCAATGAATCTGTCATGCAAATCTGCCCTGCTGGAGTGGTCCACAGTCCAGTCATACAATCCAGTACACACCCAGGTTGTCTCCATCGTTCCTTATCTCTATCAGTAGCCTCCTCCTGTAATTGAACAATTTCTTGGATGGTTAGGGCATCAGTCTCTCCAAGTGGGACTTATTAGTTATATTTTTAGTCTGCCTCATCATTTTTGGTACCACCATCTTACGTTCCCATGATACTTTCTTAGCTACTAAGTCGGCATTACGATTCCCAATATCCACTGGAGTCTGTTCTTTAGTGTGGGCACTACATTTCATAACAGGAATTTGTCTGGGTAGCATTAAGGCCTTCAATAAATCTGTCACCAATTGTTTATTTGAGATTTGGGTTCCTGTGGAAGTTAGAAATCCCCTATTTTCCATAATTGTCCAAAATCATGCACCACTCCAAATTCATACCGAGAATCGGTGTAAATATTTACTTTAACATTTTCTCCAATAATACAAGCCCGAATTAAAGCAAATAATTCAGCTTGCTGTGCTGAATAAGGTAACTCAAAGGCAGCTGCTTCTACAATTTCCGCTTTCTGATCAACAATTGCATACCCAGACAATCTCTCACCCCATGGTCCAATAGATGCGCTCCCATCCACATATAATGTTACATCAGCGTCCTCTATGGGTGCATCCCTCAAGTCCTCTCTTACAGATGTTTCTTCCTCTATGACAAATAGACAGTCATGTCCTGTTTCTGATTGCTCTTCTGGAGGTGAAATAAGAAAAGAGGCAGGGTTAATCAATGTACAATGTCTGAATTGCAGTTTTAGTTTGTTCAAAAGATAGGTCTCATACTTATTTTGGCGGGCCATTGTTAAGTGCTGGGTTTGAAGCTGCCCCAGCAATGACGATACCAAATGTGAGCTGTATACTACAATCTCCTGCTGGAGTGTCAAATTAGCAGCTGATTGTAAACTATTATATATTGCAGTTAAATTTTGAGTGCAAAATGGATGTCCCCTGGCTACTGGATCTAATTCAGAGGAGTAATAAGCAATTGGGCTATGTCTATCTCGATGTTTTTGAGTCAGGACTGAAGTTGCACATTCAGATAAAATGGTTCAATAGTGCTGGAAAGGTTGGTTGTATAATGGTCTACCAACGCCGGGGCTTGCATCAGTGATCTTTTTAAGTTTTCAAAGGCCTCTTGTGCTTTCTTTGTTAATTTAAATTCACCCTCCTTGCTGGTATAGGGTGTTAGCTCCTTGGTTTCCAGAGCGTTGTTAGGGATCCAAGGTCTACAATAATTGACCATGCCAAGCCATTGCCTCATTTGTTTGGCTTCTTTTGGAATTGGGAATTCGCAGATGGGTTCAAGTCTGCTTTTCTCAAGACTCCTTTCGGTTGCCGTTATTATAATCTCTAAAAATGTTACTTTCTCCTGGGCCATCAGTACTTTTGACTGGGAGACTACATATCCTAAATCAGCTAGATGGTTCAGTAGTTGTGCAGAATCTTTCCTATTACTGAATTCGTTTTTGCTGGCCACTAATAAATCTTTGACATACTGCACTAATTTGAGTCTGAAGAAGGGTCTCGACCCAAAACGTTGCCTATTTCCTTCGCTCCATAGATGCTGCCTCACCCGCTGAGTTTCTCCAGCATTTTTGTCTACCTTCGATTTTCCAGCATCTGCAGTTCCTTCTTAAACATTAAGCCCTAATGTTGAATTCATTTAGAATTTTAAAGTACTCAATTGGTCTTGTAGACACCTGGAAAATGAAGTAGGCAAATTGATAAACCCTTGAGGCAATCTGGTCCAGGTGTATTGTTGGCCCCTATATGTTGCAAGTCGACTATCGAAAAGATTTTTGCTTCAGCTGGTATTTGGGCTAGGATATGGGCAGGGTTTGGCACTATGGCATGGAGCGGTTCTACAACAGAGTTGATTTCTCTCAGATCTTGCACAAGTCTATATTGACCCTCCTTTCCCGGTTTTGGAACGGCAAGAATAGGGGTGTTATAAATCGATTGGCACTTCACCAGTATTCCTTGTTCCAGCAAACCCCGCATTAATTTGTCCATGCTGCTGACGGCCTGTAACTTTAGTGGATATTGTTGTATTGAAGGAAGTGTTACCCCTTTCTGGAGAGCTACTTGGATGGGGTTGATGTTCACACATCCTACCTGAGCTATGTCCTCCGCCCACACTTGAGGGTCCACATACTCGCAGACCTCACTCCCCAGATGATGACGTAAGCGGGTAACAACTGTCCTTGGGGCCTGATAAAATTCAACAACATATTGATTAGACAAATTTTGCTTTTGGTAATTATTCGGGTCTGCCATGGTGATTGCCTTTCTTACCATCGTTCCTAGGTCTTTGGCTCTCACCGGGTAGTTCACCTTTCGGGTAATGTGAGGAGCAACTCCTGCAGTTCTTTTCCATAGTTGTGCGGGTATTTTGGTATATTCAGCAGCTCCCTCTTTTCCCTCAACTAGTGCCAACACTTCCACCTCCCAATCGTGTCCTTCACGTGGTTTATACAAGGCTTCCAGCTCTTTATTCCTCCCACTCCCTTTTTTGGTCTTATATCTAGGATTCTGGCTAATCGGCTTTTGAAGGGTGTTTGCAAGGGCCATTAAAACAGACTCTTCTCTTGCACTACTGTCCACTATTATATTCGCTGGAGCTTCATGCGTCAGATGTCCTAGAATTGTTAGGAATCTGGTGTGTTTGCTTGGGGTAATTATTTGCTGGATCACTGCCCATAAATCTCGGGAGTCTGCGTGATATACGCACATTGTAGTTCTTAGGTGATCCACAAAAGAAGCAGGTGATTTTCTACGATCGGGTATTTGACTTAAAATGGCCATCATTTCGTTGGGCTTCCATGGGGTATAGACTTTTATTGTACGGGGATTATTTGCACTCACTGCATTGGCCGGATCAAAGAAAGGATTATGCATTTCCCTGACAGGGAACTGTCTATGGGTTGTTTGTTTAGTTTTTACATTTTCTGTCAAATCAAAATCTATCTCGGTATCTTCAATTATTGTCTCACCCCCAGATGTATCTTCCCCCTCACTAGGGGGTTCACGGTACCTTATAAATGACTCCCTTTCTTCTCTCGCTACTCGTTCAACTCGTCTAGGTTTAAGCTCGCAAGAATACCCTGGTTTCTGAACCCTTCCTCTACCTTCTTTGTCCTTAACTACTTAAGTTTTCTTTTTCGTCCTGTGCTACAGAATCTGATTGTCTATTCCGTTCACAAGCTACACAATGCGTATCTGAATCGTAGGGAATGCAAGAAGAATAAGGTGGTGGGCGTGGATTCCTAATTTTTAACACTTTCCCAATCTTCTAAATACTCATCGTCGTCCCCCTCAAAACTAACGCCAACCATCGGGTCCTCAAGCTCGAGATTTACTGGTGCCAGTTTCCCTTTGGAAGATTTCCTTCTTCCCTGCTCTCTAATACATCCATGCTCCTCTTGCAGGATGCCTAGAGGTCAGTACGTTTCAGTATCCTCCAATTCTATCCCCCGCTTCAGAGTTGCTTCCTTCCAACTTGCCATTCTTTCAGCGTCTCTACTTGCCTTCCGTTCCTCATAATAATCTTTCCACAATCCTTACCTTACCTCTTCACTATCACTGCATTGCCATATAATTTGCTCAATGTACTTCAATCCCTTCAATGTACCAACGCCACCTTCGGGCCATAATTCGCTCCCTAATTCTTTATTTAATACCCCGGAAAGATTTCTCAATTGTTCAGCTCTCTGTGGAAATTTGCTGCATATTAATTGTAACGGACTTTAAGAATCGGCAGTCATATCTCGTTCCACGTGATTCCACATTCTTTTGGATAATGGAAGCAACTCCTAAGCCACTCACACCTTCTTAACAATTCACCCCTTATATTAATCTCCGAGACTACCAAGCTCGCTCCCGATCAATGACCAACGTCTCCGAAGCGCTAGCAGTCTCGCACCTCTTTCACACAATCGCACAATCAATCTTTCCAATCTACTATTCAAATTCTTCTATTGTCTCCCATAAATCCACACAATTTCAACTCTACAATTTTAACAATCCTCAATCATCCAAAGATTAAGGTGCTTCAGGGAACAAACAAACACAATCAAACAAGTTCCATCAGCCCGTTTCCTATACCCAGAGCAACCTCAATCTAAACCTTATCTCCATAAACGCGCAAAATTCCAAGGTCCTATTTAGCACCATCACCTCCATCATCTGTCCTGCCACCAGCACCAGCCTAACTGGGTCCCCTGCTAAGTGCGAGGAATTTACCACATTTTTCACCAGCAAGGTAAAGAACATAAGAACGAATATTTCCCCTCCCACCCGTGACCTGGCTGTCTCATTGGTCTGCTCTTCAAAATTAGACTGTTTCCAACCCGTTACTCTACCCTCCCTTGTAAAACTGATCACCACCATGAAACCTACTACCTGCCCCCTCGACACTGTCCCCTCTGCCCTCCTAAAGGACATCATTACAACAGCTGGTCCCAGCATCCTCGCCATCTTCAACAGCTCTCTGGCCACTGGCACTGTACCTACCTGCTTCAAGCATGCGGTGGTCCAACCACTCCTGAAAAAACCTAACCTCGACCCCACCTTGCCAAGCAACTCCTTGAAAAGGTAATTTTAAGTCAACTTATACCTTACCTTCACCAAAACACTATCTTGGAAACTTTCCAATCAGGTTTCAGGGCTCACCATAGCACAGAGTCTGCCTTGTTGAAGGTACACAATGACCTACTGCTCACCGTTGACTCCGGCGACTGTGCAATTCTGCTCCTTCTTGACCTCAGCGCAGCATTTGATACTATCGACCACACCATCCTAATTGACCGTCTCCGGTATGGGGTTGGTATTGATGGCACTGCCCTGAGCTGGTTCATCTCCTACCTCAAAGGTAGGAGTTTCTCGACTAACATAGTCAACTCTTTCTCCTCCCCAGCTAATCTCTGCTGTGGGGTTCCACAAGGTTCCATCCTTGGCCCCATTCTCTTCTCCCTGTATATGTTCCCCTTAGGCCAAGTCATTGAAAGGCACGGCATTTCCTTCCATTGCTACGCAGACGATACACAACTCTATCTCCCCCTGAAGCCCAAAAAACAATCAAATCTGTTTAACCTTACCCACTGCCTCGAGATAATAAATTGTTGGATGGCCCAGAACTTCCTCCACCTAAACGAGAGTAAGTCTGAGGTCATCCTTCTCGGCCCCTCGGACTCAATCAAAATGATAGCAGGCAGCCTTGGAAGCCTTACCCCACTACTCAAACCTCACGTCAAAAACCTTGCGTGATATTTGACTCAGCACTGAAATTTGACAAACAAGTCAATGCCGTGGTAAAAGCTAGCTTCTTTCAGCTTCGGACGATAGCTAAAATAAAACAATTCCTCCAGTTTGATGACCTCAAAAAGATCATCCACACATTCATCTCCTCCCGCCTAGATTACTGCAACTCCCTTTACACTGGCATCAGCCAATCTTCCCTGTCCCGCCTGCAACTGGTCCAAAACGCCGCAGCGAGACTCCTGACGGGCACCCGAAAAAGGGACCACATCACCCCGATCCTGGCCTCTCTCCACTGGCTCCCTGTGCGGTTCCGTATAAACTTCAAGATCCTCCTCCATGTCTACAAAGCCCTCAATGGGCTTGCCCCCACCTACATAAAAAGTCTTCTCACCCACCACTCCACCTCCAGGCCCCTCAGATCGGCCGACTTGGGGTTGCTGAATATCCCACGATCTAGGCATAAGCTCAGGGGCGACCGCGCCTTTGCGGTTGCAGCCCCTAGACTGTGGAACAGCATCCCCTTTCCCATCAGAACTGCCCCCTCCATCGACTCTTTTAAGTCAAGACTAAAGACTTATCTATACTCCCAAGCCTTTCCTGACGTCCTCTGAGTGAGGGCTACATGTATATATGTATGTAGTTTGTTTTGTTTGTGCTATTCTTATAACAAATGTAAAGCACTTTGGCCAACGAGAGTTGTTTTTTAAATGTGCTATATAAATAAATGTGACTTGACTTGACTAAACACATGCAAATGAGCTCCAAACACGCAAGCAAAACCGTACACAGACAAGAATTACACCATTTATTATTATCATACAAAACCACACTCCTATATAAACAACAATCGTTCGTCTAATATCACATTTGTTAACTGTACAGTTCCAAAAGCAAATCACAGTATTTTTAAAAAATCTCTTCTCATGGTGTGCTTGGTCAATGGAACAATCCCTCCCCGACACAGCGATCGGAAGGCCGAACAATCAAGTCGGACTCCGATGATAATAGCAATCCTAACCAAACCAAATGCTTATATATTCGATTTAAACCACTTCTACCACAGTTTTTCTAACATTCAAAATCCTAAACAATATACAATCAATACAATGAAACAAGGCACAACCTTAACACACTCTCAAATGTATCTTCGCTAATAACAAAGTATTGATACACAAGTTAAATCTGAAAAAGAAATACGTACGCTTGGAATTTACCGAAACTCAAACCACAGGCAATGCAATACACAGTAAATACAATACTATAACGGCAATCTTTAATACACTTTATACACAACTTCGAAGTTTTATTATCATACATAGATTAATCTGAAAGGAAATGTGCACACTTTAAATTGTCCAGCACCTCAATGTGAGATTCTGAATTTTAATAAATTTGAATCGAAGAATTTCAACTCTCTGCTCTGACTAATTATTTTTTGGTGCGTAGATTCGACGTATGCAAATTCGAATTCAAAATTTGCTCAGATATGGAATTCTCGAATTGATTAGAGTATTTTCAACCAATCTATACTCTAATCACTGAGTGCCCGATACCTTTACGAGACTCCTCCCCCGTCCTTTCAGAGATCTATATATCTCACACTGGCGTGGACTTTAACCGACATAGGCTCACCCTATCAAAAAGGCTTCTTCCTTTCCACCTGCTTGGCACCGGGTGTTATTGCGTAATCTCTTCACGCTGGCAGTTGATGCCGATTTTTGGAGCGCACTTCCAATCTGCGCCCCCAGCAACGACGCAGTACTTTGCCTCTTAGCACTGTTACACCCAGTTCGTCTTTAAATATCCAGTCAAGGACTTCCGGTGGCTCCATGGAGCTGTAAGGGTGCAGCATTGAGCTCTGCTCCCACTAAAATCGCGAAAAAGCCGTTTTGAAAGACGGGACCGATTTTAAAATACACACCGGAGCTGTTTGGCGTCGCGTAAGTGACATCATCAGAAATTGCCGCGAAAAATCGGAGTTTAACAGGAGTTTTAAATAAGCAAAGGGAAACGTCCACGTGGACCCAAGAAAACTACTATCAGTCTCCATCTTCAGGAAGTTCTGCAAACTCTGCAATCAACAACAGAAAGCTCAGAAGAAGAGCTTGACTCTCAACATTCTGTGTCTGAAATGGCTTCAAAAGGAGAGACAAAGGAGGAGAAAGAGATGAAGCAATTCGAACAGACGGTAAGAACCAATCTTACTAAGGACTTTTCCCAAATGCTAGCGGACATGAACACTACATTGGAGAATAATCTCTCTAAATTGGAGAATAATCTCTCTAAAAAAATTGATACTGCTTGTGGTGAATTAATGGAGCTGTACATCTCTTTAAAGAAGCAGTTTAAGGAGCTTGATAAAAAGTCAACGTCAGAATATGCCAGAATGGAAAAAGACTATAATAAGAAATTTGAGAAAATGTTTGAGAATATGAAAAAGTCTGATAAGCTGATGGAAGATATGGAGATTGTAATGAACGAGATTGTAATGAACTTGTTAAAATGACTGATAAATGTCTGGACTTGGAATCGAGGTCGAGAAGTCAGAATTTATGAATTGTTGGAGTACAGGAGGGACGAGAGCGTGGAAATCAAACACGTGATTTCGTTGCCAACTTACTTAAAGATGTTTTTAAACCGCCGGAAAACCCGAGAATAGATGTGGCTCATCGGGTAGGACGTTTCCAAAAATCTTCCAAAGACAGATGATAGTGAAATTTCTCGACATCTCTACACTGGAAAATATATTGAAGATGATTCCTCACGGAGTGAATCTTACATTTTCCGGGGATAATATTAGATTCTTCCGTGATTATCCCCCTGAAATCGTCAAAATAAGGATCTTGTTTACAAAGACAAGAAATATTCTGAAAGGAAACCCCAAGGTGAGATATGGGGTGATATATCCTGCAAAAATGAAGATTACTTATAATTCTACTGAACGCTCCTTTATGGATCCAGAACTGGCATTTAATTACGCACAAGATATCGTAAAGAAAACAGAGGAGAACGCTGAAGATTAAACTTTTCAATAAAAGACTTTGCTCTAATTAAGATGGCGGAACTTTTCCAGACAGTTACCAGACATGCTTATCTGTCTGGAATGTGTTTTCGAGCGTAGAGTCCATGTTTCACCTTGAATGGAAAACCTAAAGATAAACAAAAGGAAGTCGAAGATACAGAATTAAAATTGAGGGACATGGAAAGAAACATAAACGGACTGGAATATAAAAATCTGTTGATTTAAGAAAATCTTTCATTATTATATATTAATATTAAAAAATCAATGAATCTAACTAACTTAATAATACTAATCTTCTTTTAATGTAATCTGTAAATATGACTAACCCACGGAGCGGGGGGGGGGGATAATGGGAGCTTATACAAAATGTATTAAATAATTTTAACCTAGTTTAAAGGAAATGAACTAAATGAACATTGATGATATATACTAAAATACAGTAATTAACTAAAATGTTCATAATAATACTAACATAATATAACCGTGTGTGAAGGAGGGAGGAGCATCATACACTTGGAAAAGATCCAGATGCTTGGCTCTGTTTAACCCCTTGGAACCTGCTTGTACTTAAGATAAAGACTGGGATATAATGTAATAACTTCGGGTGTATAATGTATAACTTACATATGGTAAAGTTTAGAACAGATTAATGCTAGATAAATTGGAAATGCATATATACATATAGAATTGAACTTATGTTTTTTTTGGGGGGGGTTTTCCCTCTCTTTCTGAAGTCTTTTTTTTCCTGTTTTTATCTGCTCTGGTTGAATACATTTAAAAAAAAATGAAACGGCCCGCAGCCTTTCACGATACTCTGTTAAGGGACGGAGCTCAATGTGCAATAACAACAACGGAAGTCTACAAATTTTTCCCCACCTTAGGTGGCTTCTCGTTTTTAAGGTATCTTTTCTTAGATACCTTAACATCACCTTTTTTTTAAAATCACTACCACGACTCTTATTTGTTATTTTTTTAAATTAATATCACAACACATTCTTTCATTTTTTTCTTATCAAGGTATAATAGAGGAAGGAGATGCAAAATAAATCTAAAAGTTCGGGACGACCACCCAACACCCAGAGTTCTGAGGTATTTGGTTGCAGCATATGAATCAAAAATATCAAACTGATCTATAATGCAAGAAGATAGACAAATAAAGAACGGAGGAATTACGTTCTGCAGCTGGAATATAAGGGGTGCCAATGAACCAATTAAGAGGGGCAAGATTTTTGCCCAATTAAAATCATTAAATTCTGACATAACTTTTTTGCAGGAAACATATGAAACAACAAACACAGATGAGATTGAAGGCAAATTGGATAGGTCAAACATATTATTCTTCATTTACTTCTAAATCTAGAGGTACGGCTATTATCATTCAAAAAGGTATACCATTAAAGAATACTATATCAGATAAAGAGGGAAGGTATATTATAGTTTCGGGAGAAATTTACTCCACCCCATTGACTATGATAAATATTTACGCTTCTAATTTTGATAACCCCCAATTTTTTAATAAAATTCTGGATATAATATCAGAGTTTAATTACTAAAATGTAATAATAGGGGGGGACTTCAATTGCGTTTTAGACCCATATTTAGACGAATCAGTAAAACGAAGGATGGGTAACTTAAAATCTAAGACTAGTGAACTTCTAAATACATATATAAAAAATACTAATATAACAGATGTATGGAGAACTGCTAACCCAACTGGAAGGGAATATTCGTTTTACTCATCCGTACATAAAACGTATTCACGAATTGATTATTTCTTAGTGGATACAAAATTAATTCCATATACAATCAATCCTAAATACCACAATAGTATTATTTCCGATCATTCCCCGTTGACTTTTCTATTAAAATTTGAGGGAACACCGGGTAAAAAATCTTTCTGGAGGTTTAACGCCCAAATCTTAAACAACCCACAAGGTTATATATATCTAAAACAACTAATGAAATTTTTTTTTTAGACAAATGAGACACCAGGTATTTCACCTTCTTTATTATGGGAATCTTTCAAGGCATTTATCAGAGGAGTTATAATCTCATATCAAATTTTCCAAAATAAAAAGAACAAGACAGAACAACTGATGTTAGAACAAGAAATTAGACAATTAGAGTTAGATAATGCCAAAGATCCAACTACAGATAAACATAATAAGATAATACTATTGAAATTTAAACTTAATTGAATTTTATCGGCAAGAGTAGTAAGATTATTCCAAATTACAAAACTGGAATTAGGAGCTCAGATTACACTTGAAGAAATAGGAGAAACAATAAAATCGTTGAAAAATGGTAAGACGCCTGGACCAGATGGTTTTAGCAATGAATTTAACAAAAGATTTCACGAGATAACGGCTCCATGTTTACTTAAATTATATACTCACGCCTTTAAAGAAAATAAACTACCAGAAACATTAGCTGAATCAACTATTACGCTTATACCAAAAAAAGATAAAGATTTAGAAGAACCAGGCTCATATAGAGCTATATCACTTTTAAATACAGATCAGAAAATTTTAGCAAAGACCTTAGCAAGAAGATTGAGTAAATACATTAGTAAATTGATAAATCCAGATCAAACGGTGTTTATACCCAAAAGACATTTATTTAATAATTTGAGACGCTTGTTTAATATAATCTACTCACATAAAACGGAAGAAGATATATCAATTGTTTCTCTGGACGCAGAGAAAGCATTTGATCAGGTAGAGTGGCAGTATTTATATAAAGTACTGCAAAAATTTAATATGGGAGAGAATTTTATTGTATGGGTAAAATTATGATATGATAAACTGACGGCAAGAATATTAACTAATAATATGTTATCTCCAAAATTTCAATTATCGAGGGGCAATAGGCAGGGATGTGAATTATCACCCCTGCTATTTGCCCTTATGATAGAGCCCTTGGCTGAAAGTATAAGAATCCATCCGAATATTCGGGGATATAATACTAAGGACTCAAATAATAACATTTCATTATACGCAGACGATATACTTCTATACATTACAAATTCATAAACGAGCATACCAAACATATTAAATTTAATAGAGGAATTCGGTTCTTTTTCAGGATACAGAATAAACTGGAAGAAAAGTGAAATCATGACGTTAAAACCTCAAGAATCGACACACCTATTAAAATTCCCCTTTAAAATTGCAACAGAAAAATTTAAGTATTTGGGTATCCAAATTACTAGAAAATACAAATCATTATTTAATGCTCATTTTATGCCTTTAACTGAACGCGTTGATTAAATTCTGGAAAACACTCCCGTTGTCATTAATCGGCAGAATAAATGCTATAAAAATGATCTTTTTACCACAAATATTATACCTATTTCAATCTATACCATTATATATACCAAAAAACTTTTTCAAAAAACTAGACTCTAATATTACCAACTTTATTTGGGACTATAGATCACATAGAATTCAAAGAAAACACCTGTGTAAGCCCAAAGACGCTGGGGGACTTTCACTTCCGAACTTTTTGTATTATTACTGGGCAGTGCATATTAAGAATATAATTTATTGGTTGGACAGTCCTACCCAACAGACAGAATGGATAAGAATGGAGAAAGAGGATTGTTCTCCTTGTAATATAGGAGCGATCCTCTTCTCCCCGATAAAACTGAACAACACAATATATAAGAATAACCCAATTATCCATAATACAATAAGAATTTGGAAACAAATAAAATTAACTTTAAAATTAAGAAACCTATCATTGTTAACGCCAATAGTGAATAATCCTTCATTTAAACCATCTCTTATCGATAAAACATATAACCAATGGGAAAGAATGGGAATTAAAAGGATCGGCGATATGTATGAAATGGGAAATCTGTTATCATTCCAACAATTACAATTAAAATTTAAGCTGAAATATAACCAATATTTTAAATACCTTCAGATCTGCGACTTCATGAAGAAATACATACAAAGACATCAAACTATAACTTTAGACCCACTGGAAGAAGCAATGAATATTAAGGCTGACTCACAGAAATTAATATCATATTTATATAATAGTATTTTAAATATAGAACTACCATCGACAGGCACTTAGAGAAGATTGGGAACGAGAATTAATGATAAAAATCACGAAAGAAACATGGGAAAAGTATTTGATATATATACACAAATGTTCGATTAATGTAAGACATAACTTAATTCAATTTAAAATTTACATAGATTATATTATTCAAAAACTAGACTGAATAAATTCTATCCAAATACTTCTCCAATTTGTGATAAATGTTTATCTCAAAATGCCACTATAACACACACTTTTGTTTCCTGCATGAAACTTTATAAATTCTGGAGCGATATCTTTGAAATATTTACAAAATTATTCAAGATAAAAATGGAGCCTAACACTGAAATGATTATATTTGGAGTAACGGAAGACGGGAACAAATTGAACACATTTCAAAATTCATTTTTTAATTATGGGTTAATAACGGCAAAAAACCATACTTAAATTTTGGAAAAATACACCCATACCAACGCTTAAAATGTGGATTTCAAACATGTTGGACACCGCACATCTTGAAGAAATGTGATTCCTCCTAACAGATAAATCAGACCAATTCTTAACGAGTTGGTCTCCATTTATCGACTTCTTGGAAGCATATGGTGGCAACAAAATCGTAAAAACCAACTGTTTCAGGACTGGGTGAAGGATGGTCAAGAATATAAATAACCATCTCCTATAATCTCCTACTCTCTACTCTTTCTCTTTCTTTCTCTTTTTTTTTCCCCACTTTCCCTCTTTCCCCCCTTTTCCTTTTCACACACCATACATCACACGTTTTTTCTATTTTTTATTATCTATTCTCTCTTTCTCTCTTTTATTATTTAAAAAATAAAATAAGAAGCTGTACATAAAATGTAACATGCCAATATATATTAGGCACCTTGTTGCCATATTACTGTACTTACTTCAAATAAAATAATAAAATAAAAATAAAAAATATCCAGTCAATTGGATACCCGATCTGGACAGGGCCTCGAACCTCTAGTTTTTATATTTTATGGAATAGTTTTCTTAGCAGCAGCTGCAGCTACTGACTAAGGTTAAGTTGTATGGGCCTTTAACCCAAAGGAGAGGGCCTTTAACCCAATCCTAGAAGGGGCCTCTAACCCCAAAGGCACTTTTGCCCCCAGTGCTTGCTAAACTCTGTTCTACGATCTCATTGGGACCCTTTCCCAAGCTCGCGAATGATCGATCTGCTCCGACTAGGGAAGTGGTGAAAACCGATGCGAAAACTGCACCGTGGCACCGATTTCTTCACTCGGGATCTGGAACAGCTCAACACCCTTAATCGCAAACTTGTGTTTGGGGGCCCGTTGAGATCCTGGATGAGCGCCCAATGTAAATACGTTCTTCTAAAGCTTACCCCCCTTGTCTAGTTCAGTAAAAAACACTGACTCAAGCACTGGACCAACTAAACTTTATTTTTAGAATGAACAGCAAATTCCCCTATACGATACCTAAACCACCGCGGGTTCGATGCTTATCTCTGCCTGGCCAAGCCCTTCAGCCTCGTGCAAGCAGACACTGCCCAAAAGGTCACGCAGTCCCAAGCGCCCTTCCAGAAGATCGACACCGATTTAAAATGGGGCTACCTTTTATAGGTCCACGAACCCTGAGGGGCAGAATGACATAGGGGTGGTCCCCTTACAATCCAAACAAACATATCAATTACATCAATACATTATTGACAGTTCCCCAATCCAATTACAGAGCATCTAAACAATGTTTCTTACAGAAGCTTCTGGAAGGAAGCTAATCAACTGAATAATGCAACATTTACCCTGGAACACAAAACAATTCTGCTAGGTTTAACAATTTGGCCAATCAACAAACAGCAGGGTAACTGTCTTGCAACATTATTTGCATTCTTTACAATTCCTTTGCAGCAATCCAATCATATCAATGCATTTAAGTTTATTTACAGAGTTTTAATACATAAAATCAATTAAAGGGAAATGAGGAGAACATCCTGCATATCAATCTCAGGCTCAGACTGGTCGGCGCCATCCACAGCCTGTAATTTTCCACTGACAAAGGTTAAGCAATTCTGACAAATGCAGGGATTCTCCATTTTATAGTAGACAATAGACAATAGACAATAGGTGCAGGAGTAGGCCATTTGGCCCTTCGAGCCAGCACCGCCATTCAATGTGATCATGGCTGATCATTTCCAATCAGTACCCCGTTCCTGCCTTCTCCCCATATCCCCTGACTCCGCTATTTTTAAGAGCCCTATCTAGCTCTCTCTCTTGAAAGCATCCAGAGAACCTGCCTCCACCGTCCTCTGAGGCAGAGAATTCCACAGACTCACCACTCTCTGTGAGAAAAAGTGTTTCCTCGTCTCCGTTCTAAATGGCTTACTCCTTATTCTTAAACTGTGGCCCCTGGTTCTGGACTCCCCAACATCGGGAACATGTTTCGTGCCTCTAGCATGTCCAAGCCCTTAACAATCTTATATGTTTCAATGAGATCCCCTCTCATCCTTCTAAACTCCAGAGTGCACAAGCCCAGCTGCTCCATTCTCTCAGCATATGACAGTCCCTCCATCCCGGGAATTAACCTTGTAAACCTACGCTGCACTCCCTCAATAGCAAGAATGTCCTTCCTCAATTAGGGGACCAAAACTGCACACAATAGTCCAGGTGTGGTCTCACTAGGGCTCTGTACAACTACAGAAGGACCTCTTTGCTCCTATATTCGATTCCTCTTGTTATAAAGGCCAACATGCCATTCGCTTTCTTCACTGCCTGCTGTACCTGCATGCTTACTTTCATAGACTGATGTACAAGGACCCCCAGAACCCATTGTACTTCCCCTTTTCCCAACTTGACGCCATTTAGATCAGTAATCTTCCTTCCTGTTTTTGCTACCAAAGTGATAACCTCACATTTATCCGCATTAAACTTCATCTGCCATGCATCTGCCCACTCCCCCAACCTGTCCAAGTCACCCTGCATTCTCATAGCATCCTCCTCACAGTTCACACTGCCACCCAGCTTTGTGTCATCTGCAAATTTGCTAATGTTACTTTGAATCCCTTCATCCAAATCATTGATGTATATTGTAAATAGCTGCGGTCCCAGCACCGAGCCTAGCGGTACCCCACTAGTCACTGCCTGCCATTCTGAAAGGGACCCGTTAATCCCTACTCTTTGTTTCCTGTCTGCCAACCACTTCTCTATCCATGTCAGCGCTCTACCCCCAATACCACGTGCCCTAATTTTGCCCACTAATCCCCTATGTGGGACCTTATCAACTGCTATGTGTCTTTATGTGGTTAATATCTTTAATGTGGTTAATATTAACATTTCCTGGCCAGCATTACTGGTACTAGCTTTTGTTTAAAAAAAATGTCAAATGTATTTAATTAACTGAATTGAAATATCCCAGCTACCCAAATGGGACTTGAATCCATACATTCTCAAGTCCCCGACCAAAACATTGTCTATCCATTTCACTCTACAGATGCTGCCTAATTCTCTGAGTTCTTCCAGCTGTTTGTTTCTCTGCTCAAGATTCGAGCATCTGCAGTCTCTCGTGTACTCCGGATCGTTAACCTACTTCTTTGGATTAATCACCCAAGAACATAACCACGGTTGTGCTGTTGTGCATTTCCTCCTCTTTGAAGCCTCAGAGTGACCTGCTCCCTCTTAGTGACAATAGAAGAGGACTGGGTAACTTTACAGTGGGAAATTTGCTTTACACAGCCACATTCACACGCATGCACATATACACACACACCAGACAATATATATATACACACACAACAAAATATAGACACATACACACCAGACAAAATAGACATATACATGCACAGCCACACACACAGTCAAACACACACACACACATACACAGACATACACATCAGAAATATAGACAAACACACATGCTCTCACACACGCATGCATGCATGCACGCACACACGCATGCATGCACGCACACACAGGCATGCATATGTATGCACACATACGCACAAATGCACACACATTCAAGCACGCGCACCCACTCCCACCCACATACATGCACACTCATCGACAATGCAGATGAAACACTCACACTCACACTCACACACTCCTATTTAAGATATAGGAATTTTGACTGCAATTAATTAAAAAAGACACGTTGCTGAGAAGGGATTCTGGGTAGGATATTTATTGTAAATATAATTGAGGTTCAGAGGAAGTTTAAACACTGGAGGAAAAATAATCAGCTCTGTCTGTCCAGAGTGACAGAACCATGACGCATACAGGAGAAGCTAGTAATTGTTGGTGCAATGACAACATCACCACCTCCACTAGTGCCTTCATACCCAGCTGTTTAGCTCGCCTGACACATGGATAAAAGTATAGTCTTCAACCTCATCATTATAAAACCCACAGAGGCTGCAAATGTTTTTTCAGGTTCCAAAGTAATCAGCAAGGATACTGGAATCGGAATATGATGATTTTGTTCACCACTTAAACGCCACCATCAAGAGAATCTGGCCTGTTAGTCAAAAGAGTGTTCGAAATGTACCTGAAATGTTGGCAGAACTTAGTGGGCGGCATCTTTAATCTAGGCTCTCCACCATCCTGATGACCCACACCAACAGGTTCAGGAACATAATGTGTAGGAAGGTTTGGCAGATGCTGGTTTATACCGAAGATAGACCCAAAATGTGGCCAAATACCCCCTGGAGCAATATAATTCCTTGTTCACATCAAGTTCACATCAAGTTCGCAGTAATGATAAATTCCTTAAATACGATGATACAAAGAACTGCAGATGCCGGGTTACAAACCAAAAAGACACAAAGTGCTGGAGTAACTGGGTGGGTCAGGCACAAGGGTCCAGATCCAAAATGTTGCCTATCCATGTTCGGCCTGATGCTGCCAGTTATTGTAAACAGCATCCTTGTGCCCTGACACCATTTTGTTAACCAAAGGTCTCAGAATAATGTGGGGGAAATTATCTGAAGTTAGGTCACTTCAGATCTCACTGCACAGCAGTACAGGTTTAAAGGACTAAATGTTATCTTCTTATCCTTACAGGTATGTTCCTATGGTTACTTTATCTTTTCTTGAGTTACAGACTTCAATCCATTCTGCTGATTTGAAGAACCTTTCTCCATTGTCTTGCAAATACTCCCACGTACATTCACGTATGCTTATGACATCTCCGGAGTGCAGCCTCTTTTTGTTTTAAGAGCATAAGAGATCATCTGAAGGTATCCGAGTTACTCCAGCACTTTGTAGGATGGCACAGTGGTGCAGCGGTAGAGTTACTGCCTTGCAGTGCCAGAGACACAGGTTTGATCCTAACCATGGGTGCTGTCTGTATGGATGGTACGTTCTCCCTGCGACTGCATGGGTTTTCTCCGGGTGCTCCGGTTTCCTCCCACATTCCAAAGATGTGCAGGTTTGTAGGTAAATTGGCTTCTGTAAATTTTCCCTCACGCGTAGGATAGAACTAGTGTACATATGATTACTGGTCGGCATGGACATGGTGGGCTGAAGGGCCTGTTTCCACACTGTAGCCCTAAACTAAACATCAGTGATGTTCTTATTGAGTGGCAGAGTAGGCGCGAGGCTCCAATATGTTTTTATATTAAACAGGAGCAGGATTAGGTGATATGGCTGTTGATGCTGATTAGCTTTTCAGTAACCTCTGGTACGATTCAACCTGGACCTCATCGCCACTTTGCTGCTGATTTCACACAACCCTCAATTCTCTCATCCCGTCAAAACCTGTCTACATCAACCTTCAATATATTCAATGACTTCACCTCCACTGCTCTCTTGATCCAAAGAACCAACCTTATGAATCTTACACAGAACAGTACAGTACAGGAACAGGCCCTTCAACCCACAATGCCACTGATGAATAAGTTGGCAAGTTAAAGTAATTTTCTCTGCCTGTACGTGATCCATATCCCGCCATTCCCTGCATATCCATGTGCCTATCTACAAGTCTATCAAATGCCACTATCGGATCTGCCTCCACCACCACCACCCCTGGCAGTGCGATCCAGGCACCCACTACTCTCTGTGTATAAAAAAATCTGCCCCTGCACACCATTAAACTTTTTCCTTCTCAGTTTAGTTTAGTTTAGTTCAGTTTCACCTGTATGGAGGCACAGTGAAAAACTTTTTTTGTTGCATGCTATCTCCACCTTGGAAACACAATTCAGTGCAAGTAGATGTTACCTTAAATCAGGAGACCAACTCTATGCAAGACATGATCTCACCACAGCACCTCAAATAGTATATTCATATAGTCATGGAGTCAGATAGTACAGACACAGGCCCTTTGGCCCACTTCGTCCATGGCGACCAATTGAAGCAGGACTTCCCCACACCGTTCACTTTGGAGTAAGTCCAACGTTGCATCTGCCTTCCTGATTGCTTGCAATGCTTGTACGATAGCTTTCTATGTTTCATCTTGGCTGATGAACCCAATTGAAACCAAACCCACTGCTGATCACTACTCCAGCATAACGGAACATCAGGTAATTCTCTCGACCCCACCCTTTACAAACCCAGCGGTGACGACATTTAAATACAAAGTCCTGCTGCACCACAGGAAGTCAGACACTTCTGCAAGTCAGAGAGTGGACTTCCCCAAACCGACTGGTTCATTTTCTAGAAACAAAGAACTGCGGATACGGGTTTATATCAAAGAGTAACTCAGCGGGCCAGGCAGCATCTCTGGAGAAAAAGGATGGGTGACGTTTGGGGCCTCCAGAGATGCTGCCTGACCCGCTGAGTTACTCCAGCACTTTGAGTCTAAGTTTGCTCCACTTTCTACCCGAGTTTGATGCCTTGCCAAGTAACGCTCTGGAAGGAGTGGAGAGGAAGATCCACTGAAGAGACATAGAACAATTAACCATCATGGATGATTCAGTGCTAAAACTTGGTGCAAACCGAAGTATTTGGTAAACATGTTTGGTTAAAAAATGTTGGCTTGGTGCCTTTGTTGACATTATGCAATGCAAATTCAAAAGCCACTCGTGGTAATTGTAGGGAAAGAACATTGCTTTCATGGCAACCTCCAATTTGAGACCTGCTTAACTGCATGCTAATATCTGTTATTGACTGTATATCAAATACAGCTGAAATAATAACAGGCTCCTTGCAGTGCAGAGCACTCCAATGAGTCTATGTTCTGCAAATTATGTTTAGCCTGCTCCTTAAATTAAATCACTAGCAAAAAACAATAAATAAGATGTAGGCAAGGTGTTCAACATCGTTTCATCTTCTCTAAATACAGTAACTTAATTCAAGAATTCAGCCAAGGCTGTGGTTCCAGTGACTCTGCATGGAGTTGGATAGAGATATTTGTGTAAGATTTGCTGCTTTACATAGAACTTTAGAGATACAGCACGGAAACAGGCCCTTCGGCCCACTGAGTCCACGCCGACCTGCGAGCACCTCATACACAAACACTATCCTATACACACTAGGGAGAATTTACTATTGTTACCGAAGCCAATTAACCTACAAACCTGCACGTCTTTGAAGTGTGGGAGGAAACCAGAGCACCTGGAGAAAACCCACCTGGTTACTGGGGAACGTACAAACTCTGTACTGACAATCCAGGCTCAGAAGTGAAAAGACTGGGATTTAAGTACCTACAAGACACTGACCAGAAGGTCACATTTCTTTGAGTAGCCTATATAGTAACATGCTCCCAGGACACCACTAGTTATAGATTTAATCTTTTGTTCGCATACATATCGAACATAGAACAGCATAGCACCAGAACAGGCCCTTCGGCCCACAATGTCTGTGCCGAACATGATGCCAAGACCAACTCTTGTCTGCCTGGACATGATCCATATCCCTCTAAAGACACAAAAAGCTGCAGTAACTCAGCAGGACAGGCAGCATCTCTGGAGAGTAGTCAGACTCAGACTAAGTCTAAAGAAGGGTCTTGACCCGAAACGTCACCCGTTCCATCTCCAGAGATGCTGCCTGTCCCGCTGAGTTACTCCAGCTTTTTGTGTCGATCTTCGGTCTAAACCAGCATCAGCAGTTCCTTCCTACGCGTCCATATCCCTCTATTCTCGGCAAATCCATGTGGCTATCCAAAAGTCTCTTAAATGTCATTATTGTACCTGTTTCAACCACCACCCCCAGCAGCACGTTCCAGGCACTCACCACCCTTTGTGTAAAAAACTCGCCCTGCACATCTCCTTTAAACTTTTCCCTCTTACCTCAAAGCTATTCCCACTAGTATAAGATTTTTTTCCATCCTGGAAATAAGGTTCTGACTGTCTACTCTATCTATGCCTCTCATACTTACATCAGGTCTCCCTACTACCACCGACGTTCCAGAGAAAATATTCTAAGTCTGTCCAACCTCTCCCTGTAGCTGATACCCCTGAATCCAGGCAGTATTCTGGTTCACTGGGGTGGGGGTCTGAAACGTTATCTATCCCTTTCCCTCCACAAATGCTGCCTGGCCTGCTGACTTCCTCCAGCAGTTTGTGCTTTGCTCAGGACTCCAGCATCTGCAGTCTCTTGTGTCTCATGTACAACCTTTTCCTATTGGTGTTCTAATCTTCAAACATATTTCACCCTCTCTGCTTTCTCTATATTCTGATCACAACGCCCTTTGTTTAATTCATACATGGGCACTCCCGATAACACAGGCAATTACAACTCATACTTAATTGGGCTCCAATTAAGTGATTTACAAAATGAGTGGGCAATTAAGTCATAAAAAAGTCAGACAGACTAATAATGTCAATCACCTTCTCGACAGAATATTATCTATATGACAACCTCAAGATTTATTTTTATTTTATTTTAACTCTTGAATTAATGTATTAACTGAATTTGAATTCCCCAGCCACAATATTAAGATTTGTGCTCCTACTGGGAAACCATTAGTCCAATCCTTTGGATTATTAATCTAAGAAACGCAAATTCACAAGTAGTGAAGTAATTAGCCTTAGTTTAGTTTAGAGATACAGCGTGGAAACAAGCCCTTCGAGTCTGCGCCGACCAGCGATCACCCGTACAATAGTTCCATCCTGCACACTAGAGACAATTTACAGATGCCAAGTAACCTACAAACCTGCACGTCTTTGGGACATGGGAGAAAACCAGAGCACCCGGAGAAAACCAATTCGGTCACAGGGAGAACATGCAAACTCTCGCTGCGCCACTGTGCCACCTGACGTGGTTGGATAGAGTCAATGTGGAGAGGATGTTTCCACTAGTGAGAGAGTCTAAGACCAGATGCCATAGTCTCAGAATAAAAAGACGTACCTTTAGAAAGGAGATGAGGAAGAATTTCTTTAGTCAGAGGATGGTGAATCTGTGCAATTCATTGCCACTGACAGCTGGGATGTCCAAGTCAATGGATATTTTTAAGGCGGAGATTGACGGATGCTTGATTAGTACGGGTGTCAGGGGTTATGGGGAGAAAGCAGGAGAATGGGGTTGAGAGGGAAAGATAGATCAGCCATGATTGAATGCCGGAGTAGAGTTGATGGTTCTGCTCCTAGAACTTATGAATTTATGAACTTAATGATATGGATCATGCGCAGCGTGGGCGGACGTGGCGTTGAAGGACGAGATGCTGAAGCGAAGAAGTGGAAGCCAAATAACAGAATGGAAACGACACCAAAAAGCCAAATAACCGAAAGCGTACGATGCCGAAAAGCCAAATAACCGAAAGGGCGCAACGCCGAAAAGCCAACTAACTGAAAGGGCGCAACGCCGAAAAGCCAACTAACCGAATGGACACAACGCCGAAAAGCCAAATAACCTAAAGGGTGGGATGCCTAAATGCCAAATAACTGAAAGGGCATGTCGCCGAAAAGCCAAATAACTGAAAGGGCACATCGCCGAAAAGCCAAATGACCGAAAGGGCACAACACCTAAAAGCCAACTCACAGAACGGACGCAAGGCTGAAAAGCCAAATAATGGACATGACGTCGCTGGGGGGCGGGACTTGTCAGCGATTGGTCCAGAACCCCGCGTCCATCGCATCACTGGCCAGGGGAGACGGGAGGGTGGAGGTCATTTTTCCACACAAGACCGCCCGGGGTTGGAGGGTGACTGGGCACTCTGAACCCGAGCACCAAGGGCGCATCCCTCGGGACAGCCCCTACTCTCCCCCCGGGGTCAGCGCTGTCCGGCCATGGCCTCCCTCCGCCTTGTCTCCTCCGTGCGGCCGCACTGTGATGGGCTGTGGGTCTGCAGCGCACAGACACACACGGGGCCGGGTGGAGCGGGGCCGCGGCTCCGGGCAGCGGACACACGGGGACGAAAACCTGGCAACGTCCCCGTCGGCTGCAGCAGAGTTGGGGACAGTCTGGTCCCTCCGCCCACCCAGAGTCACTGCACCACCACCGGCACCCGACCCCTACACCAGGGTGAATCACCCTCCAGACCCCCGGACCCCGACCCACACACGGGGAGATTCACCCCCCCACTCCGACCCACACACGGGGAGATTCACCCCCCCACTCCGACCCACACACGGGGAGATTCACCCCCCCCCCACTCCGACCCACACACGGGGAGATTCACCCCCCCCCCACTCCGACCCACACACGGGGAGATTCACCACCCCACTCCGACCCACACACGGGGAGATTCACCCCTCCCCCCGGCCGCGGGGACATTTGGAATTTATTTTGGAGCTGGGTTCAGCTGGGGGTCCACGGAAGTTGGAAGAATTCTGCTTACTGGGAATAAAGTCTCGAGGCAGCACAGCGCGGACATTTCTCGTCTCTCGGGCGTGCACGCTGACACTAACTCACGGCAATTCACAGTTACTCATGCACACGCAGGAGTGATCTATTTTATGCACGGGCAACGCACAATGCTGAAGGGTCTCGACACGAAACGTCACCCATTCCTTCTCTCCAGAGATGCTGCATGTTCCTGCTGAGTTACTCCAGCTTTTTGAGTCCATCTTCAATTTCAGAGTTAAATAAAAAACACAGAGTGCTGGAGGAACTCAGCGGGCTAGGCAGCATCTGTGGAGGGAATGGATTAGGAGTTGTTTTGGGCCAGGGTTCTTCTTCAAAAGGAAGGAACTGCAGATTCAGTTGTCTTTGCAAAACACCAAATGATTCCGGGAAAGCCAAGAGAGAGAGCGAGCCAAGAGAGAGAGCCAATTACTGTGGCTGCCAGTGGCCCTGGCCGTCTGTCCCCACGGCCGGGGGGGGTGAATCACCCCGTGTGTGGGTCGGGGCCCGGGGGTCTGGAGGGTGAATCACCCCGGTGTGGGGGTCGGGTGCGGTTGGCGGTGCATCGCGGTCAGTGACTCTGGGTGGGCGGAGGGACCAGACTGTCCCCAGCTCTGCTGCAGCTGACGGGGACGTTGCTGGGTTTTCGTCCCCGTGTTTCCGCTGCCCGGAGCTGTGGCCTGGCTCCACCCTGCCCCGTGTGTGTGTGCACTGCCGACCCACAGCCCGCAACAGTGCGGCCGGATGGGGGAGATGAGGCGGAGGGTGGTCGTGGCCGGACAGCGCTGACCCGAGGGATGCGCTCCTTCGGCCGCTTATACCTTGGTGCTCGGGTACAGAGTGCCCAGTCACCCTCCAGCCCCGGGCGGTCTTGTGCGGGAAAATTACCCCCACCCTCCCGTCTCCCCCCGGCCAGTGATGTGATGGACGCGAGGGTCTGGACCAATCGCTGACAAGTCCCGTCCCCCGGCGACGTCATGTCCGTTATTTGGCTTTTCGGCGTTTCATCCATTCGGTTAGGTGGCTTATAGGCGATGTGCCCTTTCGGTTATTTTGCTTTTCGGCGACCTTGCGCTTTCGGTTATTTGGCTTATAGGCGTCCCGCCCTTTTGGTTATTTGGCTTTTCGGCATTGCGCCCTTTCGGTTATTTGGCTTTTCGGTGTCGTATGCTTTCAGATATTTTGTTTTTTGGTGTTGTTTCCGTCCGGTTATTTGGCTTCCACTTCTTCGCTTCGGCTTCTCGTCCTTCGACACCACGTCCACGTTCCCATGCGCAGGCAATTAGATTAGTTTAACTTAGCATAATTGTCGCATGGACATTGTAGGCTGAAGGGCCTGTTCGTGTGTTGTGCTGCTGGGGGTCCAATGTTTTGCTGTTTTTTAAGGGTTAAGTTTGCCGGCATAGATAGTCCCAACTTTGCTGCTCAGAGATAGTCAGAGGAGATTCTTAGCGATGGCAAATACACTTTCAGCTGCGGAGAGAGCAGAGCAACTCTGACATCCTTCACTCACAGCCACAGAATTACAACCGGGATAAGTGATTTGATTAAATGGTGGTGGATCTTTGCAGACAGACACACACACACACACAGCTGACAACCCACTGGTAATGGTCAGACCTTTGCTTCCCTGAGCATGTGGCTGAATCATCCAACTCTCATGGGAGGTGAGAGCACTTTTAATACCCACACAATAAGCAATTACACATGCGAGCGTACGTTATGCAAACAAACCACTCACATCCCACTAAGCAAACCTTTCCTCTTAATTGGTAACTGCATGAGGCACTAAAAGGGATGGAAAGCATCCAACTCTCTCCTGTCTGTCACAATGAGGATGCACAGCTGCAAGTAGTTTTCTTGGAGATAAGAAATGCAACTTACAGAGTCTGTACAAACAACGACCTGTGGATGGCGGTTTATAAAAAAGACACAAAGTGCCGGAGTAACTCAACGGGTCAGGCGGTATCGCTGGAGAACATGGACAGGTGATGTTTCAGGCCGGGACCCTTCTGAGGCTCTGAGGCTCTACGTTCCTAAGACACCCACCCAACGTTTCTGCGCCCCATTGGAGGGTACTGCACCGTTGGAGGGTACTGCAGCGAGGAGTCCCTTGCAACCTGTTTCTCTCGCGGTTCACAGACTCGCCAGCCGCCTGCCACTTTTGCGGGCTGGAAGAGTCTGTGTGTATATGGAGTGTGTGAGGTTGCAGCCCCTGTGCCATTATCGAAAGGGGCTGCTCCTTGCCTTCTGGCTGCATTTCTCACCCACCATCCTCATCTTCGGACACCCTGTGCTTAGGGGAGATGGTAAGGACGGGGATGTCCTGGTTGGGTTGCTCCTGGGCCTGGCCAAGTTGGCCATCCGCGAGTCACGGCGCCAGGCGGAAGAGGGTTCTGCCCGAGCCGGCTGCTTGCCCCTTTTCCGGGGTTACGTCCGCGCCCGGATGGTACTAGAGATGGACTACGCGCTGTCCACGGGCACCCTGGGGGATTTCCGGGACCGCTGGGCACTGCGGGGGGTTGAATGCATCCTTGACAAGGATTGTATCATCGTTGTATAGTAGTTTATTTCGTATATTTGTTTGTCTTGTATTATGGTGGTGGGTTCTGTTCAGTTTTATTGTATTGTAAATATTATTTTTTAATAATTGAATACATTTTTTGATTAATTAAAAAACATAACCAAAAAAACCGTTACTGCGCCCCATTGTTATAAAACCAAACAGAAAACACTGCAAATACTCAGCAGGCCAGGCAGCATATGTGGAGAGGAAACCAAGGGGTAATGTTTCAGATCAATTACTTTTCGTCAGGACATCAGGGGGAGTGCCACACTGTCAAAAGATATGACATTAAACTAGGGACACAAAGTGCTGGAATAACTCAGCGGGTCAGGCATCCTCTCTGGAGAAAGGACACAAAGTGCTGGAGTAACTCAGCAACTCTGTCAGTGCCCAGGACAGAAAGGTCCATTTTGTTCGGGACCCTTCTTCAGGCTGTGATTTCTTTGTTTGCTCTATCAAAAGCTGGTCCCGTGACAAAATATCCAACTGGCCGCCATCTGTGTTATAGCAGTTCTATGATCCCATTCCATTAGGAAAGGCAGAAATGTTCCTTGTGATTAATGTTGCAAGACAAACCTCTTTGAATCTGCACGTTGGACTTGAGACACACTTCCAGCTGTCTGTACTCTGCTTTGGGCTTTGATGGCTGATGCTAATGATGATTGCTGCAAGCCAGGTAGCATTAACAGATGCCGTCTGAAGTCGATTCCTATTAGTATCTCGGCTGTCCTGAGTGCGTATCCTGCCCAGGGTGTCAGGTGAGCAGAATGTTCGCTTCACCAGCAATCATTCTCAGAGCAGAACAGGGGCCAAACGTTGGAAGGAGGACTGTACGGAGACATGAGAGAATGCAGATGCTGGAATCTAGAGTAAAAAAAACAAAGTGTTGGAGGTCCTCAGCTTCAACTGTAAATGGGACAGGTCTCATTTTTTTGTTCTGTTGTCCATTTAGTTTACAGGGCATAGCGGTAGAGCTGCTGCCTTACAGCGCCAGAGACCCGGGTTCGATCCTGATTGTGGGTGTTGCCCATCTGGAGTTTGCATGTTCTCCCTGTGACCACGTGGGTTTTCTCCAGGTGCCTACTCACATCCCAAAGAAGTGCAGGTTTGTAGGTTAATTGGCTTTGGTAAATTGTCCCCAGTGTGTAGCATAGAACTAGTGTACGGCTGATAGTGGTCAGTGCGGACTTGGTGGGCCTGTTTCTGCACTGTATCTCTAAACTACCTCTAAATTAGTTTAATTTAGAGATATAGCAAGGAATGAGCTTCCAGAGGAAGTAATTGAGGCAGGTACTATACGCATTTAAAACACATTTGGACAGGTACATTGATAGGAAAGGTTTAAGGGATATGGGCCAAACGCAGGTAGGTGGAACTAGTGTTGATGGGGCATTTTGATCAGCATGGACTAGTTGGGCCAAAGGCCCTGTTTCTTTGCTGTTTGACTCCATCATTGCATGTCAGCCATTGATCACCTATTCACACTGGTTCTATGTTATCCCACTCTCTCATCCTCTGCCTGCACACTAGGGGACAATCTGCAGAGGCCAATTAACCTTCAAACCCACAGGTCTTTGGGATGTGGGAGAGAGACCAAAACATACACGGAGTTTGCACGTTCTCCCTGTGACCGCGTGGGTTTCCTCCGGGAGCTCTGGTTTCCTCCCACATTCCAAAGACGTGCAGGTTTGTAGATAAATTGAAAGATATCTGGAAATTGTCCCTAGTGTGCCGGATAGTTCTATTGTACGGCTGGTCGGCATGGACTCGCTGGGCCGAAGGGCCTGTTTCCATGCTGTATCACTAAAACTAAAAGTAAAACTAAAACCCAGTACTACATTCTGATGCAGTAAGAGACACAAATAAAAATGAAAAAAAAGATAAAGGTCAGTTAACTGATCAAACACAACACGTACCCACAGGGTGAATCTGGAAGGATGCAGTCGAGGCTTCGGTAAAATTGTAAATTGTCCCTAGTGTGTAGGATAGTGCTAGTGTATGAGGTGATCTCCAGTCGGCACGGACTCAGTGGGTCGAAGGGGCCTGTTTCTGCACTTCATCTATTAAGTCTGAGGTACTTCAGAGTACTAAAAACCCATCTCCTTGAAGAATGCTACAATCAGCATTGTCCCATTTTTAATGATTTCCATGTTCCTGGATGGGCCATGACAGGAAAACATTGATAGATCAAGTGAAAGAGCCAAAATATGGGTAAGGTATGGATTTCAATGTCGCAAATGTGAAGCTACTGAGATTACCCAGAACCAGGGGCCACAGTTTAAGAATAAGGGGTAGGCCATTTAGAACGGAGATGAGGAAAAACTTTTTCACCCAGAGAGTTGTGAATCTGTGGAATTCTCTGCCTCAGAAGGCAGTGGAGGCCAATTCTCTGGATGCTTTCAAGAGAGAGTTAGAGCTCTTAAAGATAGCGGAGTCAAGGGATATGGGGAGAAGGCAGGAACGAGATACCGATTGTGGATGATCAGCCATGTTCACAGTGAATGGCAGTGCTGACTCGAGGGGCCGAATGGCCTACTCTTGCACCTATTGTCTATTGTCTAATCGGCCTACGGTCAGCATTTCCGATCACAGGCGTGTATGTGCATGTCTACATGTGCATCTCACCAAGGTTTAGTAACATATTTTTGCAATCCTTATTGTCAAGATGGAAGTGATCAATGTTTATTTTGGAAGATCAGAACATAAGGAGGTTTGGATGAGTAGCAATCTCGCTGGAAGTCTGGTCTGGCAGATTTCCCTCAAGTCATGAGCCCTGTGCACAAATATCATCTCTTAAACACTGAAAGATTTGCCAGCGATTTATCTTTCACAACAACTACCAAAGGATGCTGAATCTCTCTCTCTCACTCTCTCTTGGCCACCTGCTCCAATGCCAAACTGACATCGGAAATGTGCCATGTCCAAACATGAAAGAGAGGAAATTAAAAAAAATATATATAGAGACAGAACAAACTGCAGTGATGGAATCTTGAGGAAAACACAAAGTGCTGGAGGTACTCAGTGGGTCAGGCAGCTTCTGGGGAGGGAATGGATAGACAATGTTTTGGATCGAGACAATTCTTCAGACTCGAGAAAATTGGATATGAAAATTAGACTCTTCAGTCAGACGAATGGTCCCGACCCAAAGCTTCACAGTTCATTGCTTCTGGAGATGTTACCTAACCCATTGTGTTACCCCAGCAATTTGTGTTTTGCCCATTTTGTTAATATGTGCCTTTGAGCAATATTAGTTCCCTGGAATATGCGTCAATGGCTCAATGATGCTTTTGTTATCACATGTGCGAAATGCAAACGCACACTATTTTCTTACAAACAGTCCAGTAGAATATTGCCATACCCAAGCACATCCCCGATTAGCAAATTGTATAGATAGTCTACTGCTTCCGCGTGCAAGAGGCGCGATGTTTTGGCGCCATTTTAAGAGCCCAGTCCAAGCTCTAGATATTATGAGCGGTGCTTGTTCCAGGCGAGACCCAGGCTACTGTGGGCCTCCAGCTGTTGCTTTCCCTTGGACATGCGGGTCGACCTGTGAACCGTCCACCTTTGTGCCCGGGGTAATCTCCCGCAGGCGACCACGAGGGAGACCACACCCCGGTACCCTCTCCTCTCCTGTGGCCTCGCTCCTCGCCCGTCGCATCCGTCGTCGTTGCCGGCTCCATCCTCAACAAACAATCTTTCTTTCAATTCAATCTTTTATTGGATTTAACGGCCTGAATATCATTCAAGAAACTCATCTGAGTCACGGCATTTTATCTTTCAACCTCTCTGGAAAATTTAACTTCCTCCTTTTGGTGGCATGGTGGCGCAGCGGTAGAGTTGCTGCATTACAGCACTGGAGACCCAGGTTCAATCCTGACTACGGGCACTGTTTTCCCCGTGACCTGCGTGGGTTTTCACCAGGTGCTCTGGTTTCGTTCCACGCTCCAAAGACGTACAGGTTTATAGGTTAATTGGCTTCGGTAAAATTTAAAACTGTCCTTACCGTGTGTAGGATACTGTTCCTGTACGGGGATCACTGGTCGGCGCGGACTCGGTGGGCCGAAGGACCTGTTTCCGCACTGTATCTCTAAACCAAACTAAACACGGCATGTGTGGTATTATAGGCTGCTATTGTCTCACTGCCAGTGACAGAGCTCACATTTCGAAGACGCACTTCCTCCAATTCTGTTGGCAGCTTGTTCATTTGGGAGAAGAACAGTTGGTTGTTCCATTTGTCTCGGCAAGAAGAAGGTGAGGCCACTTCTAATTAATGCAACGTGCTGCCAGAGAAGCGTTAGTCAGTGTGTTTGCTAATGGAATCTACTTGCCAACGTTACTGTTAGGGCTAACAAGGAAGTGTTTAGTTCTGCTCCTTTAGGTTGAAGATTTATCTTGGCCAGCTGTCAGGAAGTTTCTCAGCCAGATCCTCAAGTTCTGAATTCTTGTAACTCCTTGTATCTCCTTAAATCTGTTCATGTACCACCTCCCCTGACTCCATCCCCGGACCCCGACAGTCCTTTCAGATGAGGCAGAGGTTTCATTTTCAGTTTTTTAGATTAGTGATGCAGCGCGGAAACAGGCCCTTCGGCCCACCGAGTCCGCGCCGACCAGCGTTCCCCGCGCACTAGCACTATCCTACGCTAACACTATCCTCCACACACTAGGGACAATTTTGCCAATTAACCTGCAAACCTGTATGTCTTTGGAGTGTACTTGTACTTACCTTTAGACTTTAGGCTTTACATCAGAGATATAGTGTGGAAACAGGACCTTCGGCCCACTGAGTCTGCGCCGACCAGTGATCTCCCTGTACACTAGCACTATCCTACACACCAGGGATAATTTTACCGAAGTCAGTTAACCTACAAACTTGCACGTCTTTGGAATGTGGGAGGAAACCGGAGTGCCCGGGGTAAACCCACACAGTCATAGGGAGAACGTACAAACTCTGTACAGACAACATTCCTGGTCAGGATTAACTCGGGTCTCTGGAGCTGTAAGGCAGCAGCTCTGTCACTGTGCCACCATGCTGCCACTCTCTCCCCCTCCCCCATCCTAGTCATCCTACAAGTTCCCCTTCTCTGACCTCACCTACTGTATCTGTTGTTCCCGGTGTGGGCTCCGATATATTGGCGAGATCAAGTGTAGACTTGGCGATTGTTTCGCTGAACACACGCGCAGTCCGCCTTGGTCTACGTGATCTTCCGCTTGCAAAACACTTTAACTCCCCTTTCCATTCCCACACTAACCTTTCTGCCCTGGGCCTCCTCCACTGTCAGAGCGAGGCCCAGCGCAAATTGGAGGAACAGCACCTCATATTTCACTTGGGCTGCTTTTAACCCAGGGGTACGAACGTTGATTTCTCTAATTTCAAGTAACTCCTGCATTCCCTCCCCTGTCCTCTCTCCCCCCTCCCCCACCCTGGTCGTCCTACCAGTTCCACTGTTCACATCCTTGTATCGCTCTTGTTATCACACATTCCCCAGCCACCAGGGAGCCATTTATGGACTCCACCATTCCTGAGGTCATCTGATGCCGGCCCTGATTTGTTGTGGCCTTGTCTCACCTCCAGTTTATTTCATCCCACCCTCCATCCCCCACCGTTCCTCCCACCTCTACATTCACTCTGAAGAAGGGTTTTTACCTGAAACGTCACTTTTTATTTTTCTCCATAGATGCTGCCTGTCCCGCTGAGTTACTGAATGCGCCATATTTAAATGAGATGTTTTGCTTCTGGAGAACAGAACACCATACCTTCAGGTCAGGTATAACATTTACCCTCCACACAATATACTTTGACCTCAGTCTCAAACATTCTTTTTGCATCAGTGGTTCGTAAGACCATAAGAACACAAGAAAAAAGGAGCAGGTCATGTCTTACTATATTCAGGTCTGAGAACTATATTCTGCACTCTGCATCTTCCCCTTTGCTCTACACACTGTGGGTTCATTTGCTTCAATAAAATTGTAAATTGTGACTTGTGTGCAGGATCGTGTTAGTGAATGGGGTGATCGCAGGTCGGCGTGGACCTGGTAGAATGGAGGGCCTCTTTCCACACTGTATCTCGAAAGACCTCAGTTTTAAATAATCATCCCTTTTATTTTGTACCTCTTATTTCCCAAAAAGCACCCTTATCATAAGAGATAGACACAAAATGCTGGAGTAACTCAGCGGGACAGGCAGCATCTCTGGAGGGAAGGAATGGGTGACGTTTCGGGTTGGTTGTTCAGACTGAAGAAGGCTTCTCTCTGGAGATGCCGCCTGTCCCACTGAGTTACTCCAGCATTTGGTGCCTATCTTTGGTCTATCTTCCTACACTTATCAAGAGAGTATCCTCAGAGGTCACAATAGGGTGACCGAGTCTTCTTTGCCTTGGACTGATCCCATTTTGAACTCTTATAGTTGACGCAGAAGAACCTATAAAGGCTAAGGTGACAAGTCAGGTGAAACAATGCAGCAGAGTTATATTTTGGGTGTAAATATTTGACTTTTTTAATGATTAAAAAAAAAAAATCTTTCCCTATAGAAAATAGCATTTTGAATGTACCTTTAGAAAGGAAATGAGGAGGAATTTCCTCAGTCAGAGGGTGGTGAATCTGTGGAATTCATTGCCGTAGACGTCTGTGGAGATCATAAAATCATATGGTCATAAGATCATAAGTGATAGGAGTAGATTTAGGCCATTAAGTCTACTCCACCATTCAATAATGGCTGATCTATCTCTTCCTCCTTACCTCATTCTCCTACCTTCTCCCCATAACCTCTGACACCCATACTAATCATGAAACTATCTATCTCGGCCTTAAATATATCCACTGACTTTGCCTGAACCGCCTTCTGCAGCAAACAATTCCACAGATTCACCACCTTCTGACTAAAGAAATGTATCCTCATCTCCTTCCTAAAAGAACATCCTTTAATTCTGTGGCTATGACCTCTAGTTTTAGACACACCCACTAGTGGAAACATTCTGTCCACATCCACTCTATCCAAGCCTTTCACTATTCTGGACATTTCAATGAGGTCCCTCTTCATTCTTCCAAACTCCAGCGAATACAGGCCCAGTGCTGTCAAACACTCATCATATGTTAACCTACTCATTCCTGGGATCATTTGTGTAAACCTCCTCTGGACCCTCTCCAGAGCCAGCACATCCTTCCTCAGGGTGCCCAAAATTGGTCACAATATTCCAAATACGGCCTTATAGAGCCTCAGCATTACATCCCTGTTTTTGTATACAAGCTATCTTGAACTAAACGTTAGCATTGCGTTTGCTTTCTTTACTACTGATTCGATTTGCAGATTAACGTTTTGGGAATCCTGCACCAGCACTCCCAAGTCTCTTTGCACCTCTGATTTCTGGATTCTTTCCCCATTTAGAAAATAATCTACACCTTTATTCCTACTACCAAAATGCATGACACCACACTTTGCTACATTATATTACATCTGCCGTCAATGGACATTTTTAAGGCAGATTGACAGATTCTTGATTTCGTACGGGTGTCAGGGTTAATGGGGAGAAGGGAGGAGAATGGGGTTGAGAGGGAAAGATGGATCAGCCATGATTGAATAACAGAGTAGACTTAATGGGCCGAATGGCCTAATTCTGCTCCTATAACGTAACAACTTATGAACTTATGAAAGCAATTGATCAATGGACCAAATTGTTTCTCATTCTGCTGTAGTATGTAATCTTTTTGTATGCTTCATCTTTCTCCTGTCCTGAAAATCACAAGCAGAACTGAAGAATAATTTCAATAAAGAGGCCTTTATTGCAATTTATTGCAAATTCTATTTACACGATCCAAATTTAAATCTGATTTGATATGTGGTGTATTCTTCTCACATGGATGGCAATTAGCTGTAGGAATCATCTTGTGAACTATAGTTTACTTTCATATTCCTAGGTTATGTGACACATGGATTTTATAAAAGAAACATTGGATTAAATACGCAAAACTCTAAAAATTACAAGTTAATTTCTGTCATTTCAAGTACACCATAAACCATGTCAAAAAGAATTATGTTCAGTAATAAAAAGCAGACATTTACCATTTCCGCATGCAGTAATCTTACAGTAAATCCAAAACAGTTGTTTAAACTAACAAATAGGTTCTGCATGTACAGTGCAAGATCAGCATGGAAACAGGCGCTTCGGTCCACCGAGTCCACTCCGACCAACGATCATGCCGTAGACTAGCCCTGTCCTACACACTGGGGACAATTTACAGAAGCCAATGCACCTACAAACCAGTACGTCTGTGGAGTGTGGGAGGAAAGCGGAGCACCCGGAGAAACCCACACGGTCACAGGGAGAACGTGCAAACTCCATACAGACAGCAGCCGTAGTCAGGATTGAACCTGGGTCTCGGGCTCTGTAAGGCTACTGCAACTCTACCGCTGCCCCACTCTGTCAACCTCTGGCTACTCGTGATCCATTTCAGTAAACCCAAACTGTGGATGCACATAGAACATGTACAGCGCAGGTGCGGGCCCTTCTGTCCACTCTGTCTGTGCTGAACATGATGCCAGGTTAAACTAGTCTTCTCAGCCTGCACATGTTCCATGTTCCTCCATTCCCTGCATTTGCATGTGCCTATCTAAAAGCCTCTTAAATGCCGCTATTATATCCACCTCTAACACCATTCCTGGCAGCGTGTTTCTGGCAGCCACCACTCTCTGGGTAATAAAAAATTGCCCTGCACATCTTCTTTAAACTTTAGCCCCAATCACCATAAAGCTATGCCCTCTAGTCTTTGACAGTTCCATGCTGGGAAAAAAAGCCACTTAACTGTAAATAATTATGTCAAGCACTTAGTTATATTTCCCTGCTATATATTTTTAAAATTATATTTTGCTTATTCTTCTTATCCAGTAAATTATCAATGTACATGTTGTACCAATGTACCTGGAAAGGGTGCAGAGAGGATGTTGCCAGGACTGGTGGGTCTGAGCTACAGGGAGAGGTTGAGTAGGTTGTGACTCTATTCCTTGGAACACAGGAGAATGAGGGGTGATCTTATATCTATCTATATCTATCTATCTATACATAACTAAAACCCTGATCTTATCTTCCAGTTTGGCGGTCTTTCTATTTGGGCAAAAACAGTTCGCGATTGTGCACGCGCGATTTTTCACCAGTTCAATCACTGTTCTCCTGCGCTGCGAGGGCACCAAGTTTCGTTCCGATCGGTTGAATGTCGTAAAAGTTAGCGAAGTTTAAAAATCTTAAAAACCTCACGTGCGCAGATCGATCTCTTCTCCTGCCGGTCAGTACCGCGCAGATTAGTCTCTTCCCCTGCCACTCCCCGGTACAGTGCGACCCTTCCTGGGCCATCGTGTCTTTACTGGAGCTGAGGATGGCCGGCGGAGGTTTCCAACCAGACTTTCGGAGGGACCCGAAACAGCCCAGCCCCAAGCAGCAGCCCAGCGTCGGAGACCCTACCCAGCCCAGCCCAGCGTGGGAGACCCAGCCCAGAGTCGGAGACCCAGCCCAGATACAGAGATGTCGCCGATGTTGCCAAACGGAAAGCGGAGACTCTGATCCCGATGGAGGGGAACGACCAGCGACCAGTGCCCGCTGAGTGTCCCTATCGCACCGCCAATTCCAGGCACTACCCCGCTGGTCACCCTTGCTGGCTCCTCCGCTCCCTACCCTGTGATGCCCCTCTCCCCCATGGCTCATCCGTCTTTTCTCAGAGCTCACTCCCCCCCCACACACCCCTCTACCCCCACACAACCCTCCCGCCCACACATAGATACATAGATACATAGAAATTAGGTGCAGGAGTAGGCCATTCGGCCCTTCGAGCCTGCACCGCCATTCAATACGATCATGGCTGATCATCCAACTCAGTATCCCGTACCTGCCTTCTCTCCATACCCCCTGATCCCTTTAGCCACAAGGGCCACATCTAATTCCCTCTTAAATATAGCCAATGAACTGGCCTCAACTACCCTCTGTGGCAGAGAGTTCCAGAGATTCACCACTCTCTGTGTGAAAAAGTTTTTCCTCATCTCGGTCTTAAAGGATTTCCCCCTTATCCTTAAGCTGTGACCCCTTGTCCTGGACTTCCCCAACATTGGGAACAATCTTCCTGCATCTAGCCTGTCCAACCCCATAAGAATCTTGTACGTTTCTATAAGATCCCCTCTCAATCTCCTAAATTCTAGCGAGTATAAGCCAAGTCTATCCAGTCTTTCTTCATATGAAAGTCCTGACATCCCAGGAATCAGTCTGGTGAACCTTCTCTGCACTCCCTCTATGGCTATAATGTCCTTCCTCAGATTTGGAGACCAAAACTGTACGCAATACTCCAGGTGTGGTCTCACCAAGACCCTGTACAACTGCAGTAGAACCTCGCTGCTCCTATACTCAAATCCTCTTGCTATGAAGGCCAACATACCATTCGCTTTCTTCACTGCCTGCTGCACCTGCATGCCTACTTTCAATGACTGGTGTACCATGACCCCCAGGTCTCGCTGCATCTCCCCATTTCCTAATCGGCCACCATTTAGATAATAGTCTGCCTTCCCGTTTTTGCTACCAAAGTGGATAACCTCACATTTATCCACATTATACTGCATCTGCCAAACATTTGCCCACTCACCCAGCCTATCCAAGTCACCTTGCAGTCTCCTAGCATCCTCCTCACAGCTAACACTGCCCCCCAGCTTAGTGTCATCCGCAAACTTGGAGATGTTGCTTTCAATTCCCTCGTCCAGATCATTAATATAAATTGTAAATAGCTGGGGTCCCAGCACTGAGCCTTGTGGTACCCCACTAGTCACTGCCTGCCATTGTGAAAAGGACCCGTTTACTCCTACTCTTTGCTTCCTGTTTGCCAGCCAGTTCTCTATCCACATCAATACTGAACCCCCAATACCATGTGATTTAAGTTTGTATCCTAATCTCTTATGTGGTACCTTGTCGAAAGCCTTCTGAAAGTCCAGATACAACACATCCACTGGTTCTCCCCTATCCACTCTACTAGTTACATCCTCGAAAAATTCTATAAGATTCGTCAGACACGATTTACCTTTCGTAAATCCATGCTGACTTTGTCCAATGATTTCACCACTTTCCAAATGTGCTGCTATCCCATCTTTAATAACTGACTCTAGCAGTTTCCCCACTACCGATGTTAGACTAACTGGTCTGTAATTCCCCGTTTTCTCTCTCCCTCCCTTCTTAAAAAGTGGGGTTACGTTTGCTACCCTCCAATCCTCAGGAACTACTCCAGAATCTAAAGAGTTTTGAAAAATTATCACTAATGCATCCACTATTTCTGGAGCTACTTCCTTAAGTACTCTGGGATGCAGCCTATCTGGCCCTGGTGATTTATCGGCCTTTAATCCATTCAATTTACCCAACACCACTTCCCGACTAACCTGGATTTCACTCAGTTCCTCCATCTCCTTTGACACGCGGCCCCCTGCTATTTCCGGCAGATTATTTATGTCTTCCTTAGTGAAGACGGAACCAAAGTAGTTATTCAATTGGTCTGCCATATCCTTGTTCCCCATGATCAATTCACCTGTTTCTGACTGCAAGGGACCTACATTTGATTTAACTAATCTCTTTCTCTTCACATATCTATAAAAACTTTTGCAGTCAGTTTTTATGTTCCCTGCCAGTTTCCTTTCATAATCTATTTTCCCTTTCCTAATTAAGCCCTTTGTCCTCCTCTGCTGGTCTCTGAATTTCTCCCAGTCCTCTGGTATGCTGCTTTTTCTGGCTAATTTGTACGCATCATCTTTTGCTTTGATACTATCCTGATTTCCCTTGTTATCCACGGATGCACTACCTTCCTTGATTTGTTCTTTTGCCAAACTGGGATGAACAATTTTTGTAGTTCATCCATGCAGTCTTTAAATGC